>OX596212.1:2562155-3162155 GCA_951394215.1 Glyphodes perspectalis
GTGTGAGCGAGCCAGGGTTCAGGAAAACCTCTAGAAACACGGGTAATACATTATAGCCCCCTTAACCACATTCAGCAAAAAATAAAGTGATGTTGGGTTAGATTAGAAAATTGTAAAAAAAGTAGTGACAAGTGGCAAGCACGTCGCCTACACAATCCAAAACTCGATATACCATTAGTCACCTTTTACAAAATGCTAGGAAAGGAACACAGTTGGCACATTTTTTTTGAAGTTCCAATCCAACATGGGACCTGGGATAGAGAACAAGAACGTTTCATTCAACTATAAACAAATCATTATTTTTTACAAAATTATAGTGTAACTTTCATCCTTTCCATATATGTCCCAACGACCGGGTCAACCCTACGGCAAGGCAGCGTCTCATTTCTCGGAACGTGAGGTTTATGTATTTATAACTGGACCTGTGAATCCGCATGCGTAAAGCTGGATGGGACACGGCCCCTGTTTATGGTTTGTTTTGGGGCCGCGGATGGATTAACGCCTTCCAGTGCTAACGGCTCTTGTCGACGACACAGGACTGTGGAAATTAATAAATTGACGAAAAATGCCGGTGTGGTGCCATTTTGTCGGCGCTTATATCAGAGCTTTTTTCTTTAGCACTGTAGGACGCTGTAGAACACCGGAGGACGACTTGTCGGCACTTGTATCAGTTGTTTTTCTTGGATGGCATGTACAATTCTTTTTTTGAGGGAAGATATATGATTTGTTTTTTTTTTGTATGTCCTTCTCTTTTCAACAGGCAATTATTTTATCAAGAAAGAGATGAGAAGATTGTTTCTACTTCAGTCTTAAAGTTTTTTACAGAATCGAGGAAGGACAAAGCAGACTCTGACTATGCATGAGATTTATCTCTAGGTCAGTAGACCAGATATTTTCCTAACAGAAGCGTAGCAAAAAAAAAAAATTGGATAGGTCCTAAAGAACAGGAAAATCATAACACTGACCAGACCGCCCATCGGATGGTCATTGACGAATCACTTGAAGTAAATTTTTCTTCGTGATAACCAAAAAAGTTGAAGAATTTTGAATATTTTGTTAGTTGGTTCTCGGTTTAGTCAACTTTGGGAACCTCTGTTTAGATGGAAGAGAAAAGAGAAAATTGTTAAGACAGTTAAACAGTAACGTACAAATTATGCTTGCTTTCTCTGTTATGATTATTGCAACTTCACAAATTAGCTGTGTCTAGTGGCTGGCCTGTGTTTACTTGTAGCCCAGTTATCGAGTTATCGCGGTATAGATTGCTGCTTATTAATCAAATCTGGCGCAGGCGGGCGGAGCTTACGGCGCAATGGCGGGCATTAAATCGGAAAAACACTGACAATATTGAGGTCTGGCTTGGTATCATGAATAGCGAAAAAATGCAATACTTTAACTTAAGTCCAGGACTCAAAATAATGTGTCAACTGTGTTCCTCGCCTAGCATGTCCTGAAAGGCGGCTAATGGTTCTCTGATAGCCTGGTGCTTAGGTAGGGGACGAGCTAGACATGTCACAATTGGTTCACAATGATGACCTAACTTAGTTTTATTTTCGGTTAAGTGTGATTTAAGAAGATTTTTGCTCTTTGGAATCTGTCTACCACTTTAGGTATAACGAGAGTGATAGTATGAAAGTAATCTTTACGCTTCATATTATTCCAAAAAATGTATTAGACAGACAAACTAAAAGCGACTCTATTTAGGTTAATTTTATCCTAGATAAGTCTAAAGATCAAATGGATGGTAGCTTAATGGAAAGGACACGCGCCTGTTAACCGAGGAGTGGTGGTTCACACCCCGGCATGTTCCTATAGATTTTTTAAATCTATGTTCGTATTTATAGCATTAGCTCGACGGTGAGGGAAAACGTCGTGATGAAACCTGCAAATTCAAACAACTTTGAATTTGTAACCATGATTCAATAAAGTGTCTGGTTCCCCTGTCTAAGGATTACGAAAGTCAGATCGGCAGTCGCTTCAATGTAATTACTAGACTCGCTAAATCCTGGATCATGGTCTAAACGGATCTCGTATAAGCACGGGACATAACGCTAGGAAGATGATGAAGTCTTAAGATCAAAAGTGTAAGAAAAAAAACACGATTGCACAAATGACTATATAAAAACTTGTCAAAAAGCAAATTATTATAGGAAGTACTTAAACTTAGCAAGTATACTTAGAACTCTACATGAGGTATAAGCTGTCAATGTAGGAAAATAATTTGTTTTGAATACATAATGACTTAACATGGTGGAGTAGCAAATATATTCAAGCTCGCATGTACAACGTCATCGTACAGCGAAGGTGATGTCGAATTATGATTAATGGTCGAATGGGCTACTTTATTGAAAAACTAGCTTCTGTCCGTGGTTTCGCTCACGTCGTACATCGATGAAACATAGCCTATATGTTATTCTGGTGTATGAGCTATTTTATTCTAAAGTTTCATGAAAATCCATTCAGTAGTTTTTTTGTAAATGAGTAACAAACATCCATCCGTACATACAAACTTTCGCAATTATTTAAAATATTGGTAGAATGTAAAATTGTATTATTCTGTTTGTGTCGAGTGTGTTCTGTGTAAAGCTGGGGTTATTAGAGGAGCGGCGAGTAAGGCAGACCACGGGATAGCGATAAGCTGTAAGCGGTTATAATCAACCACTGAACTCATAATATCGCGTGGCATCTATCTGGCTTATAAGCCATATTCATATTTTGTATTTTATTTTTGGCTAAAGAAGCTTGCTGCCCCTTTGACACTGTCTACTTCTTCGATGATTACGGGCGTGATGTTATGTATGATATTGCATATTATAATTATTTGTAATAAATGTATACGCATCTAAGCAACTAATCTATTGGGGATATGCGATTTATAAATTGTTATTCCTCTTAGTTTCAATGAGGGTTTTCAAAAAGACAAAATCCGCCAGATTGCGCGAGGGAGTCTTGTGGTCTTATCACTGTCGCTATTGGCTCCTTGTTGACAGCATGTCAGTTTGGTCTGACAATCAACCAATGAGGAGGGTGACAAGACCGCAAGTCACAGTTACGCCATATTTTGGATGTTTTAATTCAAAAAACCCTCATTCTGTAGGCGCTACTTAAATTGCGCACTGGCAACCCCAAAACGACTGTTTTTGCTTTATTAAATACTAGCTGTGCCCGCGGTTTCACACGCGTTTATGGTTAATATAGCCCATAGTCTTCCTCGATAAATGGGTTTTTTAAGTCGGACCAGTAATTCCTGAGATAAGCACGTTCAAGCAAACAAACTCATCAGCTTTATAAATATCAGTATAGATTTTCCACCAATATATTCACAATTATTTTATCTTTATAACAGTATATTACGCTTAAAATAGATAACTATTTACTATTTCCGCTCCCATAATTAAAATATGTGCATAAAAAAACTATCTGCCTCTGCCTACTTTACGCAAAGAAAAAAAACAGAGTTGTAAAATCAATGTAGCATGTCAGGATCTAACTGTCGATTCCAATAATATATGGTCGCGTCCGAAATGACAAGGCGACTCATAAAACGCCTCACTAAAACCGGCGCGGGCGCACGTCAGTGGAAAAACAAACTTCGATCAGGTATCAACGTACTGGATACGATGTTTAACTTTAAAACGATAAAGTGGCCTAATAAATAGCTGTGTTAATATACATATGAATGATCATAAAATTTAATTAAGTGACATAATATATTTTCTGAAAATTTGATATACATAGACAATTATCTAAAAATGTTTTCATGGCAATTCGACCTTCACAAGTTTGTGGATGTAAACCTCGCAAAGAGGTTGGCAGAAGCGAACCTCGCGCGGTTTATTGTGAGTTTCTTCAATAAAACAGAGATGCTTAATGATTTGTTTTTGTTTAATGGATCTCATGAAAACGACTTCCCGCGCTGTAGCAGGGTCAATACGTCATTAAGTACATAACAAGTAGCCCACGCGACTAGTCATTTGTCACACGCATAAAGTAAATGAATGGGAAAAAGATTTTTTATCTTGATTATTGACTAGAATAAAAGGTAGGTTTAAAGTTTATGGTTATATAAAGATGATACTCATAGTGTGATGACATATTCTAACGCAACACGACGTTCATAAAAAATGTCATTTTCATGAAGAAGACAGACGAAAGACGAAAGACGCCTTGTGTGGAATCATCAATACATAAACATCCATTACTTAAGAAAATGTACCAGTAGTTTTTACTTACATCATGTACTATATTTATTAAATACTAGAGTCTATTATTATTGTATAAGTACACTTTTTTAGAATGGATAGTGCCTAGGGGTGGAGACCTGGTGGTCTGTAACACAAGTATTTTTTACTTACCACTGGTCACCAGTCTCCATAAACAGGTATTGTCTGCATTTAATTTTGATTTGTTTTGCTTATGTAACCATTTTCTTGTTTATGGTGAAAATAAATAAACATTATTATTATTATTATTATCCATAGAATATTTTGTTTGCGTAAGAGAGATTGACAGTTGTTTAAAGCTATTATATCTTGTCATTATTCCGATCAATATTAGTTTTGCTTGCACTATTCGTGTTCTACTTCAATACATTCGCCGATAAAAGAGATAAATAGCTAAAACATACATATACACCCATTGTTTATTCGTCTAATCATTACATTGAAACGACTGCCAATTCGTTTGAAGATCTGACCTTCGTTACCCTAAGATAGGGGAACCAGACAATTTTTGGATCATGGTTACAAATCCAAAGTTGTTTGAATTTACAGGTTTCATCACGATGTTTTCCTTCACCGTCGAGCTAGACTACATAGATAGACTCAAAAAATCCAGAGGTACATGCCCGGGTTTGAACCCGCACTCCTCGGTTAAGAGGCGCGTGTCCTTACCATTGAGCTACCACCGCTCCTCCCGCTACCATTGTTTAATCGTCTAAACGACGTCTAATTTTGAACATCACGATCGAAGTAAAACTAAAACCTCTCCGCCCAGTCGTAACTTCATTCGTAATTAGTAACGAATGTCAACGAGTGTAAACTATCTGTTTAATTATATCGCGTGGGAGACACACGTGGACACTTTAATGATCTTTTATTACGCCTCTCATTAATGTTTGGGAGCCATACAGATGGACCGGTCACGATTTTCAGATTACCAAGTTTAGATAACGCGTATTAATTTATTCAGACGTTTGTTAGACTCCTAATGAGTTTGATTATTTATTGGGTCGTCGTTAATAGCAATTTGCGTAGACAAACAAGTAACACATTACATTATTAATATTTCAATGTACTGTGCGAAAGAGATAGCTGTATAGTAGTTAAAAGAATTTTGAATTTTGAAAATTGATTGAAGGGAAAGACAAGGGTATTCGTTTAAATTTCGGAATTATTCTTATATACGTATTTATACTACTAGCTCGGCGGTGAGAGAAAACAACATGGTAAAGAAAGCCTGCACATTTATATAAGTTGATCCAATTTGTTACGTTAACCTATCAAAAAGTTACTAAGGTAAGATTGCCTTCAATCAGACTTCCTAAATCCAGGATCATACACGTAGGTCCATTATAATCTGATCAGATACGGCACATAATGCTATAAAGATGATAATTTAACAAACGCGCTAAGATAAAGACTGTCATCTTTTTTTATCGTGTGACTTGCAATAAATAATTTGAATTTGAATTTGGATAACAGACAACGATTTCCTTTTTTTTTTCACAACACTACAACCTCGCTAATCTGACAAGCCCACAACCAATCAGAACGCATTATTTTAATGCCTCCGCTATTCGCACCCGTTTCTCACAAACAGCGTTCAGGGTTTAGTGCGAAGCGATACAAATGATATGCCCCCAAGTGGCAGTTCTGTGGCTAATAATGCCTTTTGTTGCATTCTTTATGGGAAACCGACTCAATTGGAGTACTGAGAAGTAGCCGGAATCCTAAGACTGTGGACATGGACAGTGAAATGAGATTCTTTGAATGTCCGCCGGCTTTTACAAATTGTGGATCGGCAAAGTAAAGATCTTCAACAGATCTTTACTCTAGGTTGTAATTCGAGAGAAATGCGATTAAATATCACAGGAAACATTTGCCTCAAATGGGATTCGAATCGCAGTCTTTGGTGTTGTGGCAGTGTCGTACAATCGATCAACTGATCTGTCAGAAAAATATTTAACATTGTCCTGTATAATTAGAATGCTACTCTTCAATTTGTAACTGCATGGTCCTAAACGCGAGACTTGGTACAGATGTGATTAAAAAATCAACTAAAGTGTGTTACCGTGAAAAGGTAATTGCGTTGCATAATGCACAATTGGACAAATGCCGTAAGCAGCAACGGGGAGCATAATTGAATAACTGGAGCTATTAAATGCTACCGGTCGGTGAAGTAATAGTTCAAGAGGCGACCTTTGTCGCGATAACATTTTGTTCTTAAGTAGCTTAATGGTGAGAACATATCTGACTTGGAAGGATGGAAGAATGTAATCTCTGCCTACCCCCATGGGAAAAGGCGTGACATTAGGTTTGTATACAACGTGTTACAAAATATCCCGTAAAAAATATAATTAAATATCAAAGCCAATAATTCACACATTCATCCGTCCATCCATAGAAACTTTCGCGTTTATAATTAGGAAGATTAACCGAACACAGGCAAAACCGCGAGCGGCCACTAGCTAATCACATAACATTTCCGCCTTACAAGCGATATCATTAACATGCTGTACTTCAATTAAACCGCAACAGTTCACCAATGGTCAGCCTATGCATATCTTTTAAAGACTACATTCCTAATACGGGCCTAGGTGCAAATAATCACCTTCAATCACACGACTTAATAATTACACGTAATTATTATCGAGTTAGGTTAAACTCTGCCTACCCCGCTAGGGAAGTGGCGTGAAGTTTAGTTAGTTAGTTAGGTTAAACTGGAGTTAGTTACTGTAACATGTTTGGCGAAAAAACTGTTTATATCGTAAGTCTATAAGCTAGCAGCGCCCCGCGGCTTCACCCGTAGTTCCCGTTCCCGTGGGAATATGGGGATAAAATATAGCCTGTGTTACTCGCTGATGAAGTAGCTTTTCATTGGTGAAGGAATCTTTCAAATCGGTCAAGTAGTTTTGGAGCCTATTCTATGCAAACACTAACATTATTAAGAGGAATGATTTGATTGTTTGTTTAACAACACAACACAAGCATTCACACGAATGTTTGTCCTGGGTAGGGATCGAACCCTCAACTTTTGGCGCATGAGGCGCATGAATGCGCCATCGAGCCAGTCAATATTTTTACCTTACGCAAGTTTTTAACAAGGTAGGTCTAAAATAAACCATACATATCACCCACATTTCTAACTTGTCGCATTGAAGTGACATTTCTGTATCTCCCTATTGACATAATGACATTATATAACCTGCTTGGCATATTCCTGACCTCCAATGTTATCACATAATGCTAGTACGATAACAGATGCGATAGAAATGTTGCACGCAAGTGCAATTAAGACGAACATACGTCTTAACAGTGGCTGTTATTGTGATAAGAGAACTTGCATAAATGTAGCAAGTTTTGTTGACATGAGAATGAGTATCTATGATTGAGAATAGAATAAGAACATAAGAAGAAAGGGGAACAAATTTTGACGACTGGCCCGTTGGTCAAATGGTCAGAGACCCTGGCCATGGCCGCGGGTTCGACTCCCGCTAGGGGCAAATGTTTCGTGTGATGAACATGGTCATTTGTACAAACAAAATTATGGTCCATTATTGAGGTTGCAAAAAAATATTGCTTAAGTATTTTTTTTTTGTTCAGTAAACGATATAATGAAGATACAGCGCGTTAAAGTACCGCGTGACGTCACTTGGTGCTTAAAATTTTAACGTCGAAGTGACGTACCCATTTCAGATCTTTGAAGCGCTGTATCTTTGTAATTTTTCCATTACTAGATAGATAAAAAAATACGTATTCAATATTTTTTGATGATCTAACTTACGGACTATACATTTTCTTCAGTAAAACATTAATTGTAGGAGTAAGTTCCGTCCTTACATCCCGCAAAAATTTTATTTGAATCAGATTTTGCTTCGACGTATACTGCCTAATCCGACACTTATTTTGAATGTATGTTATTATGTAATATAACCCTAAACTGTCAATAAGAACCTTTAAATACTACAGCTTATCATATTTCTAAATTGCGCACCAATAACGAATCTCTCGTTAAATAGTGTGACTAAGTGCGTAGGTTAACGAGAATATCCAGCGAAATAGCCTAGAATACCGTCCATTATCGTTAAAATAAACACTTCATGAAAATGTAACAAGGTCTTGAATGTGCCGTAATTATTCGCTCTATATGAGTTTATTTATAATATTTATGATCGGTTTACTTTATAATTGAAGCTAGATATGTGACCAGCATCATATTTAACTTGGGTTATATTTTACGAATGTGAAGGTTTTATAGATTGTAATAAGCTGATTTTATTGAATAGCTTATCTAGCTTAGCTTATTAGGTAATTTGTATCAAAGTTGGTCGTTTAAGTTGGTAGGTAGGTAGTTCCTCATCATCTTTCTAATGATGTCCCGGTTATAGTGGAAGATGGCTACATGTTTGTCGGTTCAGCTACGAGTTACCAACACGCTCTACAATTTGATCGTGTGGCTTTAAGCTCTACTGGATAGAGCATCAGAAACAACAGTGGTATTACAAATATATACTTAAATATTCAATATTAACCTAGACACAGAACAAATACACGCAGAGGACAGTGGAGCCCGCCGCTTAGAGCAGGCCGTTGCCGGTGATGTTGTGGTAGGTTTTGTCGATCTCACAGCATCACCACTCTGGCGATGAAGGTTGCCGCGGGGTTTAGTGGGTATACCCCGGCCACTCCATCTTGGCCGGATAGGATTCAGAGGGCCCTGGCAGTCCCACACACCACGTCATCCTCCCCTGGATGGCGTGACGGTGCCTAATCCATTCCCCGCGAAAAAGAAAAAAAAAGGGTCAGTACCGAATGCGCCATCGAGCCAGTCAAAATGGATCGGGAATAGATAGAAGCCCAAATATTCAAATATTGGAACATCAATCAATTACTCGTAACTCACGATTCTAATATGGGGTAAAGACACCTTTAATCGGAACTCAATTATACACGTATAAATACCACTCGCATCGAACATAATCCGAGCCGTTTGAACTTTACAACCACGCTCAAATGTCCAATCACGAACTATGCTGATTGCCCTACGTGTGCTGTGCTGTAATTGCCTTAGTTGCGATGGCTCTTGAAATAATCGCATGTGAAAGTCGTGTGGTAACGTGTGAAGTAGTTATAGTCAGCTGTAAAATTGGCTTTAACGAGCTAAGCTCCTCTATGTTCACAGTCAAACATATATTACTGATTTTGTTACTGTTAATAGTGGTGATAAGATTATATCTGGGTGCATCTGATATCTGGTATCTGTACATTAAACGAGCTTTATAGCTTATAGTATGATGACCTATAATTGGTATATATTGACATGTTGACAGGCCCGTTGGTCGAGTAGTAAGAGACCCTGGCTACGAAACCAAGGGTCGCGGGTTCGAATCCCGCTAGGGGCACATGTTTTGTGTGATGAACATGGACATTTGTACTCGAGTCATGGATGTTTATAAATTTTATTTAAGTATTTAAGTTTGTGTATCCATAGGAATACTAGGCGAACGGAGACAAACTAAGTTTATAAACTTATTTAAGTATGTCTATCCGTTCACCTAGTATCCAGCTTATAAGCTTAGTTTGGAACTAGGGAATTGGTCAGTATTGTTTTTTTTTTTTTTTTTTAAATATAAAATAAGGATTGTCTTGTTCTTCTTTGTTTTTTTTTTTATTTCTCTTTGTAAAGCTCTTGAATTTTATTTATATTATTATATTGTTAAATCCGCTCTCCTGTATAACTTTTTTAACCCTTCGGATGAGATTTTTTAAAAGTAAAATGTCTCCTTATCTACATATATTTCATATGCACAAAACATCATAATCATTGGATAATTGGTTAACATGTGAAAGAATAACAATGAATGAACTCACTCCAGAATTAGAAGTTTAGTTTGCAAATTAAAAGCAACTTAGCTTAGAAGTTAGACTTATCGTTTTTACATCAAATCGCGATAACTTAGCCATCTTCTTCCAATTAAATACGAAGTAACGGGTTAAGTGTCTTCAAGACCATTTATATTTTGCCATAAAGCTCCTTTAACCCTAAATAAAAACAGTGAAGTAGGTAATTGAAGCGAACTACCCGATTGACTTGATATGGTATATGGTAACTTATCTATAATGTAGTGATCCTATACACTTCGCCTTCTATGATCCTTTTAATTAATTGACCTTTATGCCTTGTAAGGGATTTTTAATTAATTAATACCTTGATGTCAGTTATAATGTAGTCTTTAATATGTTACTTCTACTATGTTGAAGATTGTGGTTCTTATAATCCTTGTTAGTATTATGAATGTATAAGTAAATCTGTTTGTTATATTTCCAGATAGTGGTTACATTTAGTTTCTTTTTAAATAATATTAAAACACAATGGTGCAATTTTCTTTTTTCTAAAATTAATAACTGTAAACTAACATAGCGTACCTATCCCAAAATCATAATATATACATTGACGATTGATAGGAACTGATAATGAAAAAAAAATATATTTCTGTGCATCTTAAATTGTAAACACTGATTTTTTTTTTTTTCTTCATTCGAGTCGTGGTTTGAGTAGTGTTTGGTTAAATTGTTTTATTTTCCAATAAAACTATAAGTTTAATTTGTTTTAGCGATCGTTCAATAATTGTAGTGTTTTCTTGAACATTTAATATTTCAAAGTCAAAGTCAAAACCTCAACTCAACCGTATTTGTGGGAATGTAACGACCCCCCACCCCAACAACATTTAATATTTATCATACTAACCCGTCTAGCTTTTATAAAATTATAATAATAGGCTTAAGTGTTTTACATCAATAAAAGTTGTGATTGAATTAATTTGTTTCTTCAATAAAATGTTAAGTAAATACTTTCAATTTTAACTCAAAGCTATTCACAATTAAATTTTAGAATGTTCTAAAATATGAATTGTATGTCAATAAATTAAAGGCTTTACTCGTGTTTATCAATGTATGATGTTTGTATTTCGGTTATATACGAGGTAACAAAAATTTAAAATGAAATTTATTATTTAGTACTTTAGGAAAAACAATAGTTACTGTTATAGTTATTTTTTTTTACTTACATTTAGGTAATCTCACTAATGTTTAGGTACTATTCAAGTGCCCATGGTCCAAATTATGTTAGTTTGAGTTTGTTTAATCTCTAAATCAAAATTACTGTTTTGTTGAAAACCTTGAAATTTAAATAATCGATCCAAATTATTGCCTTCATCTGTTCATTATTTTATTTAGTATGTATTAGAATGTTGAAATAAATTTTAATTTAAATTATATTTTTCCAAATCAAAAACATGTATAAACCGTATTTTGAATTTTAACATTACTTCTGTTTAATTTACTTTACAATGTACATTGAAAGAAAAAGGTTGGTTTTTTTTTTTTAAAAAAAAAAAAAAACAGGGGTGGTGTAATGTGTGCGTCACCTCACTCCCACATTAGTAAGTAAGTTAGTATATAAGCTTAGGTTATTGTCATTAGAGTTCTTAATAAATCTATAGTGCGCGCTACACACATCTTTTACTCGCCTCCCGTCGTCCCACATTACAATATGAAAGTTGCTAGCATATGAAACTTTGTACTTATTAACATAGGTAAGTAGCTTAAGCACTTGTGTTACGGATATCAGAATCAACAGTGGTATTACAAATATATACTTAAATATTGGATATTAACACCCAGACACAGAACAAACACAAGTATTAATTACACGAATGTTTGTCTTGAGCGGGGATCGAACCCACAACTCTTAGCGCATGGGGCAGGGTCACGAATGCGCCATCGAGCCAGTCGAATATCTATATTTGTTAATTAACTAATTCTATTGAATTAGTTAAAATTAATTTACATATCTCTACATAGTATAAAACAAAGTCGCCGCATCTGTCTGTTCGCTGAGAAATTTAAACTACACAAGGGAAGCGGTTTTCACCAATAGATAGAGTGATTCAAGAGGAAGGTTTACATGTAAGTATAGTTCCATATTGTTTTTTGCTCACCATGCAAAGCCGGACGGGTCGCTAGTAATATATATAGACATATTGATTTACATACATATATATTAACATAAGTTAACACATAGCTTTTACACTCTTTTGAAGTTATCATAGGATAATATCCGAATATTTAAATTCTATATTCAGCTTAATCTCAAAGTCTACGCAGACAAAGCCGCGACCCGAAGTCTAGTCTATAATAAATCAAGCTTACCGCAAAGAATGTTAATACTTGGACACTTGTCGCTTTCGTTCAAATTACCTGCAACAAGAAATAAACATGAAATGTTGTTCGCAAATAAACATAAAAGTGTCAAAAACCTGTGTCGGTGAGCGATCAGGGAACTGGTTCAGGTAGGGGCGCCAGGTGACGGGTACGTGACAGGACAGAAGCGGGACACTTAATTAGATATAATTATGATGGTTGTATAAATATAAATATCAGATATATATCAGACTACATCACATACATTGATCTGACTCCGAGGTAATTAGCTTAAGCACTTGCGTTACGGATATCAGAAACAACAGTGGTATTACAAATATATACTTAAATATTAGATATTAACACCGAGACCCAGAATAAACACAAGTATTCATCACTCGAATGTTTGTCCTGGGTGGGGATCGACCCCTTAACTCTTGGTGCATGGGGCAGGGTCACTACCGAATATATCTAGTCTATATATAATAAATATATCAAGCCAGACAATAAATAGAGCTAATGAAAAAAAAATACACTTCCGAAGCTCCGTGCCTCACACTTTTGTCTAACTATGAATTTGTTACCAAGCTCCGCAAGAGCTAATGCAGAGAGTATGATTAAAATAGTTTATATACAGGAGTAATATATGATAGTTTGTTCAATACAGTAGGTATTGAATTAAAGCTTTGGCTACTTTTAACTTTGTACTAACCACTGCATTTCAAGTACAATGATGAAAATAAGTTACACTCCAAAATAATCCTAAAATATCCAGTTTTTCTTACAAAATCATAAAACTTGGTATGCCTACTTAGGTGACTGTGTCGTCTCAAATGCGCATACGCATCGTAACTTTGATTTAAAGGTCGGTTAATCAGCCATAACTCCGATAGGTTCAAAAGAAGCCTGCGCTCAGCCATTCATCATGTTTACCAAAATAAACAAACGCATATATGGATTATGCCGGGGTTATTTTGGGAATGACAAATATGGCGTAATGGGGGGAGCGGGATTGGTAAAGGAAATAAAGTGTAAATGTTTGTATGAGACGCGTAGATGGTATTCGTCATGTGGGGTTTGATTTATTTTTGTGCTTTCATTTTCGAACCACTGGTGTAGATTTCTATGACATATAACATAAAAAAAAAACGTATCTCATTGACATTTAGTTTTTCCGGAAAGGCCTGTATTCTATTCTGTTGCCTATCGGTTATCTCTGACTACCGCTAGGGAAGTGGCGTGAAGTTTTAGTTAGTTAGTTGTCCAATAGAAATATCTTTATTTATGTAGTTTTTTGTTTTTTTTTTTTATGTAGGCCTTAAAAAATCAATTATGAATAGTCTTAATACAAATATGTAAGTGATTTTACCGCCAGGTTCAGAACGTCAATCACATCAAAAGTACCTTTGTTAAAACAGACACTTTATTTTATCTGTATATACTCTCTGTACTCGTATATAGAGGCCAGGTAGTCTAAAGAACTTGGAAGTCATTGAATTTTATAGGAAGTCTAGAAATGGTCTGTTCACATTTTTACCCTTAGAAGTTATAGTATAGTATGCAATAAGGATATCATTAATATCTTAAGTGTTTTTAGAATTGTAAGTAGGTGTTAAGTTTTATTTTCAATCTTTTTATTCATATAATTATAAATAAGATAATTTACAGATAGATATGAGATTATAAACTATTAAAAAAAAAAAGAATTCTTGATTTTTTTTTATTTGTTGAAACCTTTTAAATGTGAGTAAAAAGCGTGAAATAACAAAATACGCCACTCTCGACTTAAACGAAACAGCTAGCTCGACAGTTTTCTACAAACACCTCCCAGACAAAACAGCGCAAGTCTAAAATTTCAAAAATGTTTGCCCACTCCGTCTCGACGCATAAAAACACAAAGTGAGTCACGAAACACGTCCTCTGATCGCGTCTGAGCACACATGTAATGAGTACTGTACACCTGGGTAAATAACACGATGCGGTTACGGTCTAAGCCACGAGCGTTAGGCCAGATATCCTCAAACTGTTATTTTTCTACAATCGTACCAGTTCTTTACTTTCAAATTATGCATGTATGCTTGTGCTATGGAGCCTATGGATATCCTGATCGACAGACATACTTAAATCATCATCATCTTGCCCTTCTCCCAGTTCATCTGGGGTCGGCGCAGCATTTCTTCCTCATCCATACGTCCCGGTCAGCCGTCATCAAGCTATCCACTCCCATTTTACTCATATCATCTTTCACACAATCCATCTTCATCATCTTATTTGGCCTTATTCTGATGGATAGACATACTTAAATAAACATATATAATTCGAGTACAAAAGTTTTATGGTGGGGATGGCTAGCGACAATGAGGATATTTGATAAAGATGATATAAAAGTACCTAATGTCAAGATTTTTTTTAAATCATGATATTAGAAAAAATATATATATTTAGATTAGACAAAAACCATAGACACAAATAATACGCGACACCAAAATTCATCCTCTTTAATTCAATAAGTATTAATTGAATTTAATGAAATATCTTTTTCTTGATTCAAAGTAAATATATAAAAATATTTTAATACAGTATCCACAATTGAGCGAAGTGGTTCATGAGGATATACTTAAAAGTATATGCTCTGCTACCCATGCGAAGACTGGGCGAGTTGCTAATAGTATGATAAAAATATTTTCCGCCTTTGTCCTTGATAGTGCAACAAGTGCAGTAATTCAATAGGGCTTTATAACTGACCACAACTACTCGGGTTACATCGTCCATTTGTCCCGAGCACTTCAACAAACTACAATAACGCCGTTCAAAGATAACCACTCGGAATTCCCGACACGTATCCTTTAAAGGCGTTTTAATTATAGATAATGGAAGATATAAAACTATTATAGTAATTATGCTCTTGTAAAAGAAGTTGGAATTAATAAAATTCATTGCTATACCACGAGCTTATAGCACGTAGAGCGGTGAAGTAAAATTCTTACTTCCTTTGGTTCACGATTAGAATACTTTATTATTTTTAAAGCAGCGCTCCGCGGTTTCAGCCACGTAGTTCCCGTTTCCGTGGAAATACGGGAATTGGGCGGGAATAAATATAGCCTAAGTTACTCGCTGATAAATTAGCTTTCCATTAGTGAAAGATTTTTTTAAATCGGTCCAGTAGTTTCGGAGTCTATTCAATGCAAACAAACAAACAATTACATCTTTCCTCTTTATAACATTAGTGTAGACAACACCTATATTCTGGTATCTGACAATCCGACTTCATGACATGGTTCAGATGCAAATATGATCTATACACCCTTGTAAAATATGTTGTTGAAAAGAGTAACTGCCGAGTTTCTTGCCGGTTTCTTCTCGGTAGAAGCAACATTCCAAACCGGTGGTAGATTCATATTATTAGTTGATTTTCCTGTTGAATTGACGATTTATAAGTGTTTGTTTCAAACCTATATAAATAAAGAGTATTTTGACGCGGATTCGCTCATCTTATCGAAATCAGTAGATACTTTTTTCTGATAAAGTATAGTAAATACTTTTTCTTTGTTTTCTAATGATATACTATCATTATCAAACATGTAATTAAGAGTGGAAGAGTAGCAGACTGACTCCCTTCTTAACTCAACCATCTAGGGGTCTCGATGAAAGTTTGAGAAACTAAGCTCAAAAGTTTGAGAGTTTTACAATATTTTTTTTAAGTAACACTACCCGTATTGACAAGTGTCTACAAATAGTTTGTGAACTAGGTCTTAAAATATCCATATCACATTTACTAAGAAATACGAGCTTTTAATTCTCATGTTAGATATTGATCTAGTAACTTCAGTTACGTACTTATGAATATTGATGGAGTCCAATTTATTGGAAACGAGAGTCGATTTCATTTGGAATTTGTTGATAAGTAAATTTTATCTTGTTCTTTTTAATGTTAAGTCCCGTTCCTAGTCAGGGTTGGACTATGAATACTATGATCTTGGATGAAAGAGTCCGGTTATTACATTGAAGCGACTGTGATTTGACTTTCGGGACCATGAGACAGAAGAACCAGTAAAAGTCGGTCATATTGATACGTCCGTAGTTATTTGAATGTTCAGTTATATATGTCTAAATTTTGATTTGAAAAGAGGTACCTACCCATGTTTGAACCTACACTTTTCACATGTCAGTCCTGTCAATTTAACAACCAACAAAGTTTAGACGAAATTAATAAATAGGCTTATAAACCACTTGACTTTAATTAAATAAACATGTTAATCACGCGAATATTTGCCCCCAGCATGATTTAAGACAGCGTCCTTTAGTTTCGTGACCAGGGTTTCATAACCACTAGACTCGGAAACCCTCCGAAACCTATGAATATTGATAGACTGCATCTTATTAGAATTAACGAGCCAATTTAATTTGGTTCTTGTTGTCATATAACCTTATACGTAGGTATTGAAACTGAATACATTTCTGTCATATTAAGTTACAGCGTAGTAAATAAGATCACATTTAAATGGTCAAGTGCCATAAAATGCTTCAAACGGTTGGTGTTAAGTAATGCAGCAAGCGCAATACTGTATTTTACGTCTTATTTTAATATTCAGTGTTATGTTTAACTTAATAAATACACCAGTAACATAATAGACCTGGTTCGCAGAGCAGTAAGCTATGAATGTTACAATAGAAACGGACAAGGGGAAGTTATTGCATTAAGGTAATAAGTACATTTAATTAAAGACATTCTAGTTCTATTGTTATCTATACTGTTATATAAGATTATTACAAGGTTTGTACGCGGATCCACTTGCATATACTTTGATTGGCTCTGCCGGTAGTGACCCTGCCCCATGCGCCAAGAGTTGTGGGTTCGATTCCCACCCAGGACAAACATTCTTATGATGAATACTTGTTTATTCTGTGTCTGGGTGTTAATAATCAATATTTAAGTATATATTTGTAATACCACTGTTGATTCTGATATCCGTAACACAAATGTTTAAGCTACTTTTCTCGGAGTCAGATCAATGTATGTGATGTGATGTAGTCGGATATTTATTTATTTATATAATTTGATCTTTTATAGATTTTTTTTCGAGGAGCGGTGGTAGCTCAATGGTAAGGACACGCGCCTTATAACCGAGGAGTGCTGGTTCAAACCTCTGGATTTTTCAAATCTATGTACGTATTTATACCACTGCCCCGGCGGCGAGGGAAAACATCGTGATGAAACCTGAAAATCCAAAGAACTTTGGATTTGTGAACATAATCCAAAAATTTTCTGGTTCCCCTATAATATGGTTACGGAAGTCAGATCGGCAGTCACTTCAATATAATTAAACTCACTAAATTCTGGATCATGGTCTAAGCGGACCCCGTCTAAGTACGGGACATAACGCTAGGAAGATGATGATAGAAACGTTTACCCATGTTGTTCTCGGAAATCAAAAATATCAACTATGATCCTGACTTATGCTTGTACTATGGATACTAGGCGAACTCACTTACTTACTATGGATTTACTTACCTTACTTAGTAATAAGAACAAGGTTACCAAACAAAGAGGTCAGACCTAAGGATCTTCAAATTTTAAGTCTAAATCTGATTTCCGAAAAAAGAACAAGATAGGAAGCGTCCGATAAACTTTACAAAACAAATCGTGAGATGGCTGTCACTTCAAAAAAAGTAAGCCGAATGAGTCAGTCTCATTGCAACTTTGAGAATAAGTAAGCTGTGACATTGGAGTAAATTGCCAACTTAAAGTGTCTCTGTAATCTGACGCTTGAACTTTACAGAAACCGGTCAAGAGGGAATTAGACTTGCACTCTGATGGTTCCGTATAATAACTCATTGGGTTTTCTGTAGTAATGCTTAGATCCCACTAACAAGGCTTGGCCTTTGCCTTTTGTCATTTTCATTATCTTACCGATTTTAATGATAAATGATTAATGATTTTTGCCGATTGCTTTAGTGGTTATTTGAAGACCCTGACCTCGAAACTAAAGGATGTATTCCAACACACAAATAAATGTTCGTAAATGGATTTCCTCTGGGAGACTTTAAAAAGGGGAACGTGGAGCCATAAGTTTCAGAAACCCTGTGCTAGATGAACAATTACTATATTTTTCCTTCCCCTATTCTCATGAAAAATGCTTGTAAATGGGAAACAATACGATTGTTTTTTCCAGTACTGAACTCTATAAACAAAGTGAAAGGCACAAGATTAATAAGAAGCCGTGTTTAAACAATAAAGTGATACAAAAGAATGGAGATGAATCAGACGGACATCAAACGCCTACACACTGTGAGGAATCAATGAAATGCAATAATGTTGCGAAATTACTAAGATCACGGTGTGATGCCATTGAGGCAATTTTATTTACCAATTAAAAGCTCATTCATTACTTCGTGTTTTTGTATCATTGGGTCACGAGGAAGCATATAAATATGCATATTTATGCAAGTGGATGATAATAATATGACAACAAACCAATTGTATATTTCAAACAGAAAAAGAAAAAAGATTTCTTTGTAACCGTAAATCGGTAATTGGGCTCTGAAATTATCTACTGCACCGATAATTATTAAATTTTTTTTACAATTTGCGATCTACATCATTCAGAAGAAATTTTGGCATTAATGTAACTACATACGTCAGCATTCACGCGAAACTATATACGTTCGCAAGACGAAACTAGATATTTAAAAAGATTGCGTAAATTTACAATTTCCACTTACCATGCATTTAACCGAATACATGACGAACTAACTATCAAAAAGAAAAATAAACAAGAAGTACTTTACTCATCTCTCTCATCATCAATAACAAACTCGGTAAACATCCAAGGGGATCACACTAATGCGTTTAAAACCTTAAAATTTTACGATCAATTCGTCCGTACATAGTTCAAGTGTTCCCACGTGACTCACCTCAGAAGAGGCTTGCACACGAGAGGTATTCGGTGATTCACACAAAAATGCAGACTTCTGTCGGTCTAGACTTGTTATTAGCTCAAATTATTCCAACTTTGGCGTCGAAAGTGGATCTCAGGAATCTTTCGGTGTCAGATTGGTAATGATGATTCAAAAGCGATTCATTTAGCGAGTATATATTTTTATAACGTTTATTATGATCGTTTTTGATAGTATCTAATATGCCTCAAGTTTGAAGTAGAAAATTTGTTTTTTCAGTAATAGATACTAATCATTTAAATTAGTGTTTTTTCAATGTCACTATATGTATGCAGTTTTAAAGGCTTTTACGTAGGAAATAAGTCATTCCACCTTGCCAAGGGAGACTACTCATACTTCTGCTCATCATCATCTTCCTAGCGTTATGTCCCGTGCTTAAACGGGGTCCGCTTAGACATGATCCAGGATTTAGCGAGTTTGGTAATTACATTGAAGCAACTGCCGATCTGCCCTTCGTAACCCTAAGATAGGGGAACCAGACAATTTTGGATTATGGTTACAAATTAAATTACATTTAAATTAGTTTTCTTTCTGTTAGTTTAGCTATTGTATTAGGTTAAGGCTACCTGTAAGGATAGTGTAAACTTTGAAAATAATAAATAAATCCAAAGTTGTTTGATTTGCAGGTTTCATCACGATGTTTTCCTCACCGCCGAGCTAGTGGTATAAATACGTACATAGATTTGAAAAATCCAGAGGTATGTGCTCGGGTTTGAAACCGCACACCTCGGTTATGAGGCGCGCGACCATTGAGCTACTACAGCTCTAAGTATACTTATGCTGTAAGTGTACATATCTAACAGTAGGTATACCTGTATGTCATAGGAGGGTACTAAGGTCTAATAAAGGCCTTTGGGACGGTGGAGGATCCGCTTTTGCCTCGCGTAGCATTTTAAGGAAGATGGAGGCACGTGCCACTTTGTCCGCTAAATAGGATGCACTCGTAAGTAGGTGACAGTGGTCTGTTCTGTCGTGACCTGTTTGGTGTACTAGGAGATAAGATTGCTTTCCTATTTGACTGCTTGACTGACGCAAAAGTAGGTAATCGATTCCCTGATGCTTTTGAGGAAGTTATCGCTCCGGAATATATGTTTGCGATGGCGTTTTACAGGCACAATTGTTTCTTCACGAGAACATCTAGTTTGCCAAGCACACAGTGGTACGATCTACCATTTACAGGCCATCATCTTGCGCCGCGGGCGGACCACCGGGCGGTTTCGTCCGATTTCTAAAATGCTGGTTTGATACGACGTGTTCCATCCGCATGTTTGTGGAACAGCTATTTTGTTTTTAGTGAAACAATTCCATGTTTTGAGGAACAACTAATTTGTTTTTAGTTAAATCGCTGCTATATAATAGCTAGACCTGTTCATAGTTCGAGACTTTACAGACAAAGATTAAAATAAAAATCAAATGATATGAGATTGAACCTACTTCTTGAATGAAGTTATTATACAGATCAATATTAACAAATTTTGAGTTGATGTCTTAGGTATTATTATTTAGACCGGGCATCGCAAATGAGTACCTAGTTAGCCAAAGATATCGCGATGGTCTGACTATTTAACTATTTTTCTCAATTAATCAGTCTGTTACCTAAGTTGCTTTCGTTATATACTCAGCAATATTACACATACATACATAACATTACGACCATAATCCTCGAAGGGGTAGTCAGAGTCAAAGGGACAGTAGGCCCCTTTAACCACATTCAGCCAAAAATAAAACTGGGCTGGGTTAGATGGAAAAGTGTGAAAATGTAGTGACTTGACAAGTGGCTAGCTCGTCGCCTACACAATCAAATATCCAAAACCTCATATACCATTAGTCGCCTTTTACGACATGCTAGGCAAGAAACATAGTTGGCACATTCTTTATAAGTCCCACACCAACATGAGACAGTGCAACATGCAATATTATGCTGCAATTTTACACCAGGACAAAGCAAAATACATTGATTAATCCAAATACTGCGTCAATCGTAGTTACAAACGCGTTCAGATTTACTTACCAACGCTCCGCGTTTAATATATAGTACCGCATAAAGTTTAAGTAACCAGTCAATTCGCTAAAAATTAATTTACTCCCAGAGGCTACTTATTATACCTACGGCCCGGTGACCGAATACTAGGCTGTGTTTAGGAGCTCATTTGATATTCAGATCAGTCTCGTAGTACAAGGCGTAACGAAAGCAAAAGTCATTCGCTACTTTTTCGGACACCACCCACAGATTGCTTGTTCGATTATCCCACTTTAGAGCTGACAAGTTAGGGCTTCACTTGGAGGTATTAGCGTTTATATATCAATATATATATAAATATCAATGCCACTTTTCGTTGTAATTTTATAACTTAAAAACCGGCTGACCTATCCAAACCAAATGTTTAGGCTTTGTTCGGACTATTTAGTAGATGGTTTATGCGAAGTTTTTTGTAATAAATAAATTCAATAAATGGCGGATCATTTTGATAATTGGGATTTTGCTGTCAAATTGAAACTTTTTTCAGATGGGGATTGTGCTGTCAAATTGAAACTTTTTTCAGTGTTGACAGTACAAGCATGTGGTTATGTCATTCATGCAGTCATTTCATTTTGGACGTGCTTCGATTCGAATACGTAGCGAAGCACGTACCGGGCCGCTAGTACAGTCTACAAAGTAGTTATAAACATACATCTGATAGTAAAAATACAAAAACTTTTCTTTCTGTAATTTGTTTGATGATTTTAAATGTTAGGCCTTTCGGGGATTATGGGCGTGATATTATGAATGTATGTATGTATCTATCATGTTCCACGTCAAACAACTCATAACAGCAGCATTTCATTTTAAAATACGCTTGTGTTGTTGGTGAATATAAGTAATGAAGAATGTAAAGAATTACCTAATTATTTTAATAGCTGTGACAAATTTTAAATATCGATATTCCTAATTTTTTTATTTAGCTCGGACCACAAAATTTAGGACGTTATCACAATACATACATATCTGGATGACGCATTAATGATTGAATATAAAATAATCGCTTGCAGTGAGCCATACCCGAATATGCGCGTGAGCGTACGCGCTAGGAATTAGCATTTCCGCGCATGCGTTGATTGTTCGAATTCGGAGCGTAGTAGGCGCAAGGCTAAACACGTGTAATCACTTGACTATGGCTACTGCAGACATGGTCAACCTTTTTGGCGAGTTCATTGCTTCGTTCGTGGGTGATCCGGTTATGTCAAGTTGTTGTGCCATATAGTTGGAGTATGTCCCGTTTTGCTTTTTTTAAGAGAGGCAACAGATGGTCGAGTCTTTATATCTGTAAACTAAATTATAAGCATTTTCGAGAGAATTAACCTGAGCGAGAGTTTACAGCATGTTGATTATGAGTGTACTCTAAACGTGTCAAATGCAAATTCGGGTGCGGGGTGAACGAGTGTGTATAAGTCTTGCGGTGTTCCTATCTAAATCTAAGTTAGTTAGATTATAATGTATTGGTTTCTAATGAGAATCACCAATTATTTTGTAAATTTCTTGATATAGCTCTTCTGTATCACTTACGTCCTCCGCCAAAATGTTTATGATAAAATTAGTATAATATAATATAATATCAGACCACATCACATACATTGATCTGATTCCGAGGTAAGTAGCTTAAGCACTTGTGTTACGGATATCAGAAACAAAAGTGGTATTACAAATATATACTTAAATATTGTATATTAACACCCAGACACAGAACAAACACAAGTATTCGTCACACGAATGTTTGTCCTGGGTGGGGATCGAACCCACAACTCTTGGCGCATGGGGCAGGGTCACTACCGAATGCGCCATCGAGCTTGTCAAAGTATATACTTAGATATGATTTTAGTTCCCTAGATCGTGTTTAAGTATCTTTATAGCAGCAGTTGTGCCACATGAAGGCTCACGGATGGGCCACATACGCCCCGCAAGCCACAGGTTGAGTACCCCTGCACCGGGCCACACCATCACTTATGCAAGCAGGATTCAGTATGCCCATTTATAAAACTTGCATAACGTAATGCGAGATTTTAATCAATTAACTTTGACAATGGTTTTGTTTTACTGTTTTATGCAATCAGCCTGCGTACTGTACGAATAAGGTTTGTGATTGTGATTGTGTAGGCGACAGGTTAGCCGCTTGTCACTGCTTTTTCACAATTTTCCATCTAACCCAGCCCGGCTTTGTTTTTGGCTGAATGTGGTTGGGCATGCTACCCCTTTGACTCTGCCTACCCCTTCGGGGATTATGGGCGTGATGTTATGTATGTATGTATGTATGTACGAATAAGGATTGTTGGTGAATAGGTCATGCATTCATTGGTTGTCAGTTAGTCGGGATGAGGTAATAGTTAATCGTTATCTTCAATGTTATCTTATTAGCAAGTCTTTTAAGATAGAAATAAAAAGACTCCAATTAACTATTAAATAAATATTTTAGTGTTTCAACCCGGCTATCCCGATGGTGGTGGTTTAATTTCGCGTCGAATGCAGAGTTCAGATCAATGTAAAGGTATTTGTCGCTCGGGTCTAAGTATACCTGGTATACTTTGGAGCAAAGTCAATTATCTATGATGTCTGATTTATTTCAAATTTTATCAATAATTTACGCTTTAGCCATGTTATTATTAAGGTCGTCAAACATTATCGAGCAAGAGTAATCTGCACTTATGCTCATTATTCTCATTTTACGTCATGCAAAACTTAGTCACTAAAATGAAAAATGTTTCCTGAATAAAAGATTATAATATTCAGCATACGGTCACGGTTTAGTGTTTAGTTTAAATACTATGACATCAAGTGGCACAGTGAGTCACCGGACGGCGCCACGGCCGCTGCGCGGGCGCCGCGCCTCCGTACACATCCTCCGTAGAGGCGCGTCCACTGCGGACGCGTCGGAGCGTACGGATTTGTTGCCTGTCGGGTCCGGACAGTCCGATTTCGTCTGGTCACGTCACTGTACACGTTTTCCGTAAATCTGTTCACTACCGCATCGGAGCGTACGGATTTGTTTCTATAATCAGTAAGATGCGTACTGTCCGCTTAGGATCTAGGCGTGACCATTTGTATTAAGATATTAGATTTATACATCACGTAGGATAGATTATTGACGGCGTTTTGAGAGACGTTAACAGTCAGATTCCGATGTAGTAAACATTGCATCTTTATAATAGCCTACATACATACCATTATGCAAGCAATCCCTGAAGTGGAAGGCAGAGTCCAAGCTAATAACTATATATTATTATAATTCATCCTTCTAACCGATTTTGGTCATGGGCGACTAGTCTCAATGAGAAAAAACTATCTACACAGAAGATTTGAATTATTATTATTAACACTATTCATTGTAAAGTACATAAGCGAAATTCAACGTCTCAGAAGCAATATAACAATACAATGTATTTAATATCAGAAAGAAATCTAAGAGCTCTTAAGAATACAGCTGACAACCAGTGTTGCCAGTCGAAAGAAAGAGCAAAACAACAAATGTTATACCTTGCACAGCTCTCTCTACTAAATACTTACTCAGCTACCTCGTCAGCTCAAGCAAATCGCAGCCTAATAGCAAACTTGTCACTTACCCATTAGTCGGTATGATTGGTGTGACCGATCACTCTGAAGGCTTTTCACATTTAATTAACGACACTAACTATCTATCGTCTAACATCTATCGTTAATGGAGGCCCATTTTCCGCCGTAAACTTCCTTGGTTTAATCGACAATTACCATGTAAATTCGCTTGAGAAATTCATTTAGAAATGATCGGGTGTTTGCTAGAAATGACACACAAATCTATTTTATTTCCAACAGCGGCCGGCCCCGGATGGACATTGATTTTCTAACCTCATCATCTTCCTAGCGAGTCCCGTGCTTAGAGGGGTCTGCTTAGACCATGATCCAGGATTTAGCGAGTCTGGTAATTACATTGAAGCGACTGCCGATCTTGTGATGAATACTTGTGTTTGTTCTGTGTCTGGGTGCTAATATCTAATATTAAAGTATATATTTGTAATACCACTGTTGATTTTGATATCCGTAACACAAGTGCTTAAGCTACTTACCTCGGAGACAGATATGATGTCGTCGGATATTATTGTAAAAGAAAAGAAATCGCTGTTTATAGGGCAGTGGGTGCTAATCGTTGGCTTTGTTTCATCAACATTGTAATATTTTTCTTTAATGAACCTTGAAAAAGTTTATTTGTAGCCTGGTTTTAAATGTACTTGTAATGTAGTTATTTTACAAACTTGTTAAAAATGAAGCAAAAAAAAAGTTTAAGCAAACACATATTTTCTTCATAAAATTATTGATAGTATATAGGTAGTATACAGATCATTATTTTTTTTCATTATCATTCATTTATCATTGATTTCTACTAATTTACTATTACTCATCTCTCTCTTACTCAAACTAGTTTTCCAAATGACATATGCATATGAAAAAAAATGGACCTATGTAACTCGAAATTGAACTTTTAGGACCTCTCAACATAACTGCAATGTTTAAAATGTCGACCAAAATTAATAATACAATTTTACCATGTAAAACGGTAATTCCATTTAAAGTGGATGAGAGATTACGAGCCACTAAATCATACCTTTATTGGTTTTAGAAAACCAATTTTGTGTCGGCCCTTCGCGGGGCGATTACTGGAGGATTTTAATCGACTTGGATTTTAGTAACGAACTAAAAAGTAATATAGGAGCGAACAATGCTTCTCAAACTTATCGATTATCACCTTGCGTCCCCTGTGTATCTCCTCTCTCCACGAGTGTGATGAGGCTTCTAAGCATATAGTGTAGACGTCTGTGACAATTAATCAATTGGTGGGTAATTACGAAGTTTTCTTAATGCTACGGCATGTTTAGTAAGCACGTTTTAATGTAACAAATACTGGTAGTAAAATTTTAAATAATGTCTTCAAAGGCTGTTTACAAACAATTTATGTAATAGTACTCGTAAGTTTTAAATCCTAATTCTGATGCTACATAAACTAGAACCCGTGGTTCCCAGTTTGAGAAACGCTGTATTAAGGGAAGCATCGACTGTTATTGAGGAAACGGTAAACGAGAATGAAATAAATACCGTCCAAGTAATTAAAATTAATTCATAGATAATTAGAAACGGTATTTCCAAAGTAAATCTTTAGTATGAATTACCATTATTCAATTCAATTGTTGCGCTCTACTGGCACACAAAATGTAAATCGGACCCAAGTACGATTTAACCATTAGACGCAAGATTCGTTTCATCGTTCACTGAGATGTAGTTGCTGATGTCACGCATTCATTGATCTGTTTAAAAAATACACGTTGCATACATACATTGATCTGTTTCAAAAGTATACATTTGGAATATGGAAACCTAAATTACTCAGACATACGAGACAAATACCGATTTAACTAGTATTTTTCCAACTGCGGGAATCGAATCCACGTCCTTAGCGTTTGATGCGAAATCTGCACCATTGCGTCACACGGGGCTCGCTCGCTATCCTGGAAAGTTGGTTAAATAGTTTTGACTACGAATTACCATATTAAATACATACATATGTATGTATATATAAAATATATGTATGTACATAATGTCACGCCTTTTTCCCATAGGGGTAGGCAGAGATCACGTACTTCAATTTGCTACGATCCTGACATACACCTTTCGCTTCTTCTACATTCATAAGTCATACCATATTTAATGATGTTTAAAATACAAAACTAACCATAAAAGTAATACATTATTAGTATTAACTACTTCAGTTCATTGCATGAGGCACATTTAAGTATGTTACCTCTCAAATCTTACCTCAATTAAATATAAAATCTCGTCAAATACATTTCTACCTCTTTGTTATACGGCAACGTCAGCGAAAAGATGGCGGACGAATTTAACTAAAGCCTTTATGCAAAATCATCAAGTCACGTTCTTCGATGTAAGTGATTTGACAATTGTTGTTTCATTAAGTTTTTTACTGCGAGCCGTCACTTTCCCCGGCCAATTTAAAATTTTAATTAGGTCTTTACAACAGATTGAGTTATAGTATCATGGTAGAAGTCTAATATTAATGCTTTTGAGTTGTACACTTGCGCTTAATTAGTTTGATTCGAGCGTCGAATGTTTCGACTCACTTTTTCCAAATGTTATTATACATACTTACAAATAATATCACGCCCGCAATCCCCGAAGGGGTAGGCAGGGTCAAAAGGGCAGCAAGCCCCTTAAGTTTTATTTTTGTATAAGAAATTATCGTTCTTTGGATTCTGCCTGTGCTTCTGGGAATATGCGTACATGTATGTTAAATATAATTTCTTTGAAAATATAAATTAAATTTTAATGGACTGTACATGCGAGTTTTGGATTAACGACTGTGACAATGAACTAATAAATGTTCGGAATCTTTTATAAAAATCCTTTGACACTATAAAAATAAACAGAAAATCTCATTGCCGTCTCGGCTTTAATCAGTCCATATAAATTAACAAGATATTCATTAAAACCACTATTTCCTTCGTCTTAATTTATTTATTCCATCTAGAGCACTCTAGATAGTATCTCAAGCCTTCATTTAAATCGTAAAGACGTTTACGCAGTTTTACGACAGTCAAGTCTTAGCCATTTTAAACAATGTTTATTATTTAATGTCTTCTTGTTGTCTGTTACAGACAGTGATGTCCCTCGTAAATGCTGGGGCGTACTATATTTCATTTACGGTTGGAAATAATAGTTCGCTTTGCTTTTAATTATGAAGTGTTTATTTGCTTTTATAGGGACGCTTTTGTTTCATCTTTACCTTTGTCTACATATAGAACAATACTAGTTTCCGCCGGCGTGTTCACTCTTTACGAGACACTAGGAAATGAGGGTTTTCAAAAATACAAAAACCGCCAGATGGCACGAGGGAGTCTAATGGTCTTATAGAATAGAATAGAATAAATGTTCATTTGGCACATTACTAAATTACATTCTTATCACTGTCACTATTAGCTTTTTGTTGACAGCATGTCAGTTTGTTCTGAAAACTTACCAATGAGGAGGGTGACAAGACCGTACGTCACAGTTACGCCATCTATCTGATGTTTTAATTCAAAAACTAAATTCCACAAATTTTTCATTATAAACTTAGTAATTGATGTTGATTACAGTCTCAATGTCTCTTTCTGATTCCTATTTTAAAATTGTGGTATAATATTATACCGTATTTTGTTAAAGTATTATGTTTTTTGTTTGTTTCATTTATTATGTTCGTGCACTGACGTAATAAAATAGTTTGTGTTTTGGTCTTGAGTATACTTAGAAATGTATACTTAAAACATATCACACGCATCAATGACACAGATACACTATTTTAAGACATTTTTTTTTCATTCTGCACATGTTTTCTCATTAGACCCGGCCTGAACCACAACAGTTGATCATGTTTTCAAAATAACATATGATTGGCGTTTATAGTCCGAAGGGTTAATTATAGTCATGCACTCATTAACAAGCTGTAGAAGCAGATTCTTTCATGACTTCAATAACTCGGACAGAACCCAATCATTATAAAGTCATTAGAGATTCTAAGAGAACAAAAAATGCCATCATTTGAAATGCTGCAGTAATCATCACCCTATAGAGAGGATTGATAAGTTGCCACAATTAAGATGTGAGCAATGCCCTTAATTATTGTAGGGAATTTCTTTTCACTTGAATATTTGAATTTAAAGTACTTTCATTTCTTTGAAAGGTTTGATTACCGTTACGTTTTTGTTAATTCATTATATTTCAATCGTCATTGCTTATAAAGGGTCACAATAATAATATAATTCATTGAACTTATTCATAATTTCACGCTGTATACTTATGTGTAGATATTGCTACACAACTTTAATTATATTGGTAATTTCATATTTCAAAGAGGTCAATAATCTTTTGGTCAGGTATAACCTGTTCTTTGTTCAAGTTTTTACCTTTTCTAAATAAATAAATAAAAAACGCGTTTATCTATAAGTATTCTGATACTTCAAATTGCGATATCTATCCCGTCTAGATAGATAGATAAAGATCTTAATCGTGTTTTATCTACCTAGATCTTGTCGTTGACTAATCGGTTGTATCATCTAGCAGTTGATATCAAGATTTCTATAAAGTGATTGCTAGAAAATTTCTTGAACTGCTAATCAAATTTTAACATTATTTTAATCCCATTTATAAAACTGTTTAAAAGGTTAAAAAAAATTGAGGACAGAGCTAGTGAAATCAGAGACTGTGTTATTTTATTATAATAATAATCAAATCCCTATAACTTTAGTTCAGAGTGAAGAGTGAATAATTAAGAAGCCAATAAGATGTAAGTGCCATTTATATGAATACATTTATAAAGATAAAAAAAGGTACAAAGTTCAAACGTCACTATAAAAAATAATTCCCAAAGAAAAACATGCTCAAAGAACACTTTTATCAGATGACTGTCATTTCAAAACGCCATTACAGAAGGTAAGGGCCGCCATTTGAGTTTTTATAAAGAGATTAGTTACAAGTACTCAAACGCAGTTGAACAACGGTCATGAGTTGCGTGTCATGCGCCGGCGCAGTGTCGATGCACAGTCACGAGCCCAATGTTTGTGATAGAGGTCCGATTGTGTGCATTCCAAATATGGAAACATTTGTCAAATTGTTTGGCAAATAATTATCGCGGCAATCATTAGATCTGAAAGCTCAGAAACATGGGACACAGCCGCATCCTAACTTAAGAATCTCTCAATTCTTGTCTTAACTTGACATATACAAAGTAAAACTAAGCATTTTATGTAGAGCTGCAATGGTAAGAAGACGTGCCCCACAGAGAAGTGATGGTTCAAACCTTTAGAGGTATAACATTAGCTTTGCAATGAGAGAAATATCATGAAGACACCAGCACATTCAAATAACTATGTTCGTGAGAACCACAATTCGTTAGGAGACAATCGCTGCTATTTAATAAACAGACTTTTTAAATCCAGTATTATGTAACCAAGTAAATGTTTAAATTGGTATAGGTACAATTATCACTCAATAGATACATTTTCGGTGATAATTATCTACTAATAACCAAGTCATTGTTCAACTTGGCACCGACTTCAAAATTATAAGTATTAAAATACGTTTTACTTTGGCCTAAGTATTTTTTTACTTTTATTAAGTTCTTTTTGAAGTCGTTTTTTTTAAAATAAGCTGTGTACTCTTAAATAAACATTAAATATGACTGGTAAGTATCGTTTTTTTACAATTTCGTGACATTGTTTAATCTTTATAAATAACAGTTAAGCAACAGATTGAAAAATACATAATAAAATTCCGCAACACATCGCCATGTGCATTGTTCCCATCAATCAGCCTAAATGAACCATCGACCGGCAATTTAATAAAATTGCATTCGAACAAGACGGATGGCCATTTTCTGTTGGTTGACGGCGTAATTTGTAATGTTTGGACGAAGTTAATGTAGGGCAAGAAATGGAAAGCGAAATTGATGATGAATGGACACAATCTGTTATTCTAAACGGATCCGTGGAACCGAGTTTTTTCTGGTCATTTTCGATAATTTTCTATGGTAAGGCTATGCTCAATTGGTTTTGAACGGACTATAATTTGGATGTGAACCGGTAGTTCACCAAGTGAATGTACTATTTGACCTTTGGTACAAGTAGTTGGATACGGTGGCAGTAGCTAATCTTAGCTATTGTTTGGGTAAATTCCAATGATAGTGGGTTTTATTCACTACAGCTTCTAAAATGATATATATACTTTACATACATACATACATAACATCACGCCCATAATCCCTGAAGGGGTAGGCAGAGTCAAAGGGGCAGCATGCCCCTTCAACTTACACAACCCGTCATCACACACCCAAAACCCGTTATACCATTATTCGCCTTTTACGACATGCTAGGCAAGAACTACAGTTGGCATATTCTTTTTAAGTCCCAGACCAACATATATACTTTAATTTTAATGTATTGATTCATGACAACCAGTTAAATGAGTACAAACTCAAAGGATAACGTTTAAGTAGCAGTGTAGTTATTAAAATATTCTATTTATCTTCTAGGTCAGTGCTTCTCAAACTTTTTATGCTATGGAACCCTTTTAGGAAGCGGAGTATTTGATTTCTAGGGTCCCCCTAGAACAGCGGGCGTCAGTGCGGAAGGGGGGGGGGGGGTGTAATAATCGACTTTTAACGGATTTTCCCCCAGGAGTTATGATATTTATGATCAGAGGGTTCCGCGGAACACACATTGAGTATAGCTGTTCTAGCTCAATCACTAAAACATATGAAAATAACAACATTTAAACACAGAAGCTTTGATTAATAAAATGAAAATTCTCTGCATTTTCCAACTATTACAGAATGATAACGCGATAATCGCTTCTTGCTAGATCAGCAATTCTTAATGAGAATTTTTCAGATTAAAACACCCAAAAGATGGCGTAACTGTGACGTGCGGTCTGGTAACCCTCCTCATTGGTTAATTGTCAGAACACACTGACATTCTGTCAACAATGAGCTTATAGTGGCAGTGATAAGACCACGAGACTCCCTCGTGCCTAGCGGATTTTGTATTTTTAGAAACCCTTATTGACCGATATCTAACACTTATAATAAATCTGTAGAGAGGTCAATTCTGTACATGAAATATATTTACAAAATAACTATCAGGGGGTGATTAGTGATCGATACTGATGCCAAAAATGCAATCAGTAAAATTTTTGTCTGTCTGTCTGTCTGTCTGTCTGTATGTTCCTTATAGAAACAAAAACTACTCGACGGATTTTAACGAAACTTGGTACAATTATTCTTCATACTCCTGGGCAGGTTATAGTTTACTTTTCATCACGCTATAATCAATAGGAGCAGAGTAGTGAAGGGAAATGTTGGGAAAACAGGAGAAGTTACTCCATTTTTTAAGCTTCCGTCGCGTGTGCAGCCTTAATGGTTAAAGTTACACAGAAATCATGTATGACGGAAATAGTCTTTATAATATTAACCATAAACGCGGGTGACACCGCTGGCACAGCTAGTATGAAATAAACTCTAACTTTGTAGGAAAAAGGTTAATCACATTGTCTGATTCGCATCGTGTCCTATTTCAAACACTATTATAACCTATTAAAAGGCCTGTAAAACAGCAGTAATGGTGAAACTGCAGGCCATTCTCCAGATTACGACCTAAAACGGGAATCCCACAGATGAATCAATTGTCATTATTCGAATAGCTTCCAGTAGGGTCAACGTTATATATTAATCTCGTGTTAAGCTTGTTACCCACGCTTTAATCTGCCATAGTTTATTGATTGTAGGTGTTCTAAATCTTTTGCGTCTTATTTAATAACACGTCTGCTTTGCCAGGGCTGTTTCAACCTTGTAGAGTTAAGTTTAAGGATTGTTTTTGCAGCTAAAGCTAGAAGTGATACAGATAACAAATGAGTTATACAATTAGACCTATGGCCTCTCGTTTTCCATATAAGATACGGCTTAACGATTTCCATGTACGAAAAGGGAGGAGTGTCGCTAGAGATATTTGGTCTAAGGATACAATTAGACAAAGCTCTTTTGTTCAGGAGCAATAAAAATTCTTGTTTGAGCTAATGCGTTTGTCCATTTACAAGATGTAAGTGCTATTAGGCTCGGTTTTCTAGTTGTGTACCTTTGGAGAATAGATAGAGTGCACATTTAGGACATAAAGTCTAAGTGTGGGGTGCTGGAATTGCAAAGATCAAGCAACATTCGCGGCGATCAGAAATTGGATGGGTAATCAAAATTTGAAGAATTTTAGAAATAAACAATTTTATTAATGCAGCTTCATCTAATCTGTGTCATTCCTCCCTCAACACTGTTCGGTAACAAGGTTTGTTTAAATAATCTTACAAAGAACTTCATATCCGATTTAGTATTAAAGAAGGAGGTTGGGCTAAGACTTTGACTTCCCAACACGGAGCATGTCCTCCCATGGTCCCTGGATCAATCGTGTCATTAGAAAGTCGCCAAAATGTAAGCATAGAATTAAGTTTCAAAGTCTCTAAAGCTCAATTCCACAAATGTGTCAAGTCATTTCAAACGTCTGTTTACAAACAAAATCTAATACCAAAACTAATCCATTATTCAATTTCATAAGCTATCTTTAGACAGGAATTACGAACATTTTACGAACGTTTATCCAATATCTGAGTAGATTAGATTATGTTTATCGTTCAAGTCAATACGAAACGGTACGGTTTATTGTTAAACAATCAGTCAGTTGAATTGTGTTTGACGCGAAATAGACTTGTAACATTAATGTTATGTACATAACTCAGGTATCATGCGCCTGCGCAATGATTCGAATAAATAAGCTTTTGATTCTGATCTTTGTTTATTTTCTAATAAGAGATACAACCCGTGGAAATATTTGCGAACCTGGCTTAATGACGTCATGCATCGGCGCTGTAGGCATTTTTTTGTGTTATTAAATTGGATTTAATTTAATTTTTATATTTATATTATGTGTATGAAAACAGGGTCAACTAATTCTTAGTCAATACCCAATCCCTTCTAATACCCAGTCAATACTCTTTAATTATAATATTGATTGTTAATTTTTTTCATAATAATATTTATTTTATATATGGAAACCGGTTTCCATAAATAAAATAAATATTATTATGAATGGTGGTTGGTTATTCAAAACTTTTACAACTAAAACTGGGAATATATAAATATATACTAGCTTACAGAGACAAATTAACATTTGTCCGGGATAAAAGACGTCTATCCTGCCTTAAAGTTAAAACTTTTGACGTTTCTTTCATCAGGGTTCAGTACTTGATTCGGTTAAGTGGTATAAACGTGATGCGTAACAGACAACGTTACAGGCATTTGAAATCCTATTAACGCGAAAGTTTGTGAGTATGTATGAATGTTTGTTACTCTTTCACCCAAAAACTATTGAATGGATTTTGATGAAACTTTACAATAATATAGCTTATATACCTAAAAATCATATTGGCTATTTTTTATCGATGTACCACGCGAGCAAAGCCGCGGGCAGAAGCTAGTAATATATAAGATAACGAAACATTTGTTCACGTCCATATTTATCGGTGCATTGTTTCTGCAAACCTGTCTGACTGTAAACACATTTAAATATGAAAAAGATGTGACAATTACGCAACTTGCAACTTATGTAAATAAATCACGAACATTGCTCGTAAAAGCGCAATACATTGCTTGACCTGAAAGGCAGAAAGAATGAACACAACATTGTACTGGCGTAGTGAATTCGACATACATTGAAATAGGCATTGAAGTTCAGTACTAAGAATCATTCCGAAGCAATTGTAATTGGCATAAAATTTATCTGTGTTGAGCGGACAGTCACCCGCGGAAAATAATAGAACTTGTACAAGTACAGTAGAATCACGACGCTGTTTATTTTATTCAGGGTGTGTTTTGCAATAATCAGATGAAAAATAACACCACAACTAAGGTAACAATGCGAATGATTTTGAAATTTCATTGACTATTACACAAGTACAATTTTTTTTTAAACTGACGTCATTCGTATATAATGCAGCCAGGTCCAGCCGAAGTGTTAAAGTTCAGGACGGCATTTGAAACAGCCGAAGTTCAGGACGATTCTTGTAAATAATCGGGACTTTTACTTTCTAATCGAGCAAATCAATACTTATTAAGGAAGTAAGTGAGCACTCGGGACAGTTGGCGTACCGATCGAGAATAAACCGTCCCATTAATTCCCGAAATTTCCGAATAATTAGTCGAACCTTGCAATACTAGACTTATGCTAAGTTCCTTATGACAGTTACTTTTATTTGCGCTTTGGAATCAGATCGATATGTATTATTGTCTTATATTTAAGTATTTATTAAACAAAGTCACAGACACTATAGATTTGTTTTACAAATCACTGACATATAGAATTGTCACGTAATTTTGTAGCCGCGTATACCCTAATTGAAGCTATTGACGTATGCTGGACGCAGATTGGTATGCCGGCAAACGGTTTGATTGTCTCGCTGTCTCTCGTGATTGCAGCCTGATAGGAATGTGGCCATGCATCTTGCTTAATCAACGTGATGGTTATACTAGGTTTGGAAAAAAGAGGTACTCACTTATCATTAACTTCTATTAGTACATACATAACATCACGCCCGTCATCCCCGAGTGGGTAGGTATATAAAGGGCAGCAAGCCCCTTAAACCACATTCAGACAAAAATAAAACTAGGCTGGGTTAGATGGAAAATTGTGAAAAAGTAGTAAGAAGTGGCTAGCTCGTCGCCTACACAATCATATGCACAAAACCCGATATGCAACTAGTCGCCTTTTACGACATGCTAGGCAAGGAACTCAGTTGGCGCATTCTTTTTAAGTCCTAGAACAACATCTATTAGTACCAGAGGAAAAGTGTAAAAAGAGGAAGAAGTTCCTGGATATACTTAGAAAGGAAAACTTCGTACTTAATACACACTACCGCTACTTTAGCTCGGCATTAAGTGAATACATTGTGTGGAAACCTGCATATTCTAGGGAAATGTAAACATGATCGAATTTACTTGGTTCTTGGTTAAGATGGCAGTCTATTGATGGTTTCCGTACCAGACAGTCGCTAAATCCAGTCATGGGCCAAGCTAATATGCAAACATTGTAAATTTTAACCTAACTGACTAACTAAACTTCACGTCACTTCCCTAGCGGGGTAGGCAGAGAACTGAACGCCATATGGCACGATCCTTACACACCTCACTCGCCTCTTCAATTTCAACCTTAATATCAACAAAGTAGATTTACATATCTACGTGTAAATATCGTAATTAGCTACTTCACACTTCATTTCAGTTAGCATGATAAAACATTTTTCACCACATGCAAAAGACTTCAGGCATACAGTTCCTAATGAGCTTTTACACTCCATGCCCCACGGTCTTTACACCTCACTCTTGTAGCGTCGTATTGTTTGACGTCTGACAAGTATACGGCCTGTCTGGGCAAGGCCTTTTTGTGCCTTCGCGCCATGTTTGTATAGGGTAGTGCCAGGAAGCATGGGACAAATGTTTTTGAACAAGGTTTCTTAATTGATCAGCGGTTGACGAGCGAGGTGACCAAACGCGTTTTAGGGTTAGACCAGTCAGTGATTTTTTTGTTTTTTGGTGATGTTGATGTTTTTAGGAAAGTTCTGGTTTTTCCTATTGATAAACAATTAACAAAAACTTCTCAAACCCTTACAGGGTTAAGTGTTTTTTGGTAAACCTCTTTTGTTTTGATCAAGCAATAGCTTCTTTCCTTATAATGAGTTGATTTCAGATAGTCATTATTTGATTCGCAAATAAATTCGGTATACTTATGTGATGTATCGATGGTGCAAACGAAGTGATGTATATTTTAAATTACCTGTAACAAAGAATATTATTAATTAGCATATCGTAGTGGATATAATAACAACGCTGCAATGTAATAACCTAACTTGCTTAATTAAACACATGATTAAAGCTTATCTCAACATCCTAGTCGGGGCGAATTTTGTTCATGGTCTCAATTTTTTTGTTTCTCCTTATAAATGCGAAAGTTTGTAAGTATGGATAGACGTTTGTTACACTTTTACAAAAAAACTACTGAATGAATTTTAATGAAATTTTAGAATCATATAACTCATACACCCGAATAACATATAGGCTATGTATCATCGATGTACCACGCGAGCGAAGCCGCAGGTAGAAGCTAGTTGGTCATATTATTCTAACGCCTTGTCAGGAGGAATTCACACCACCAAATACTGTTTACCTCCTATGAATGTGTCTGGGAGAAGGGCAAGAGGATGATGATGATGATACTATGAATGTGTCTGCATAGTCTTCTAATACATATATATTAACTACTGTAATATTGCAAAGCGACCTGGGGGACAAGTTTATGGCAAATTCTCACGTGTCATTTTTATAGCTATGACACTGTTCTATAAATAGCTACGACGCCAGACGATGGTTGTCTGATTGGTGTGCAAATATCAATTGTCTCTATTTAAACAGATATATTTGTTTGATATACCATTCAAATCTAAGTGGCTTTATTTAACAATGATATCAAATAAAATATATAAATAACATAGTCATATTTGCGATTGTAGGACTTTGAATCGAACGCAAGGGACACGATTAGTTCCTTGCACCGGGAAAAATGTTTTTATATGACAAAGTATATGTGTCATGTCTAAGGGATTTATAGCAATTGCTCAATTCTCGTTGCTATAATACAAGTATCTACTAAAGCTAATGACCTTGGAATCATTAATGTATTTATATGATACTGTCTACCATTATTGAGTTTACTCGTTAGGGTAAGTATCTAAGATTCCTATAGTATTTCTCTTTCTTCTGACAGTTCGTATGAAAGTTCTTACAAATTAACTAAAACTAGAATCTGGTTATTACATTAAAGCGACATGTATACTTATATAACCTTGGGATATTAAATTAAAATAAATTAAATTAAATAATTTTCCAGACTGACACACCAATTCCCTAGTTCCAAACTAAGCTTATGCTTGTACTATGGATACTAGGTGAACGGATATAAATACTTAAATACGTTTATAAACATCCATGACTCGAGTACAAATGTCCATGTTCATCACACGAAACATTTGCCCCTAGCGGGATTCGAACCCGCGACCCTTGGTTTCGTGGCCAGGGTCTCAAACCACTCAACCAACGGGCCAGTCAAATTGCATCGAAGATCGGAGGGCATTGAATACATTTTCATAGTTATTCGAGTGAGCATGTTTGCTCACCGCCGAGTAGTATAAATCTGCTTATCGACATAACAAAACCGGAAATCTTAGAAATCACGGTTTTGAACCTACACACCTTGCATTTGAGACACATAGCCTTTAACTATTGGACTATGTACAAACTCTGTTATAAGCTGCAAATAGCCTCACCTTGTAATCTGTTGCACATAAATGCATCTGCATTGCAGCAAACGAATCATTGTAGGTACGGCGTAAGGTCATTTTCATACAAGTTGTTAACACTCAATAAATTCTAATAGAAACATACTAATCATTATTCACACATTGTAATTGTTTGAAATCCTCTTAATGAATTAAGCTGCGATTGTAGTTATATTGTTTGCACAAATTTGTTGTCTAACGAACATAAACTTCTTTTATGAATGCAAAAGTGAGTTTGTTTTTTGTTGATCTTTCACACCTTAACTCTTTAATGAATCATCGCCATCAATCGGATGATCCATCTACGACGCATTTATAAGATAAGTTAGGATATTCGTTAACAAATTAAAGGAAATCAATTTTCAAAAAATATTTTTACTTTCATTTTAACTATTTCTGTATTAAAACTACTCCTTGACTGTTACTAGCAATATTTTTTACTCGGGTATGTCAGTCTGTAATGACCAATCATCTATGTTTAATATTACTTGGGGCGGATTCAGAAAACTACTTTTCTAAATTTTATTAGTCCTAAAAAAGTCTTTAGACATGTGTATCTAGCTGTTATATCTCTTAGCGTAATTTTTAACTATTTAGATCGACAAAAATACAACATAACTATAACGATTACAGCAATAATTAGTAAAATTTAAAGGATATCAATACGCACTCAGCATAACAGCCGCGTTAACGATCGACAATAATTTAATACAAATTAGTCTTACGTAATTACTTGTCAAGCCGCATTCCCCACTAATGTATTCATAGATCAGTTTATAATCACTTTATTAGTATCAATAAATCTTCGCTTCAGTAGCGGGGTAGCTGTGCTTATTAAAATTCGGCTATTAACCGCTCCGTATAAATCATCTTTGGGATTAAAAAGCGTCGTCTTATTTTTGTTTCGGCCTTACGCTTAGTTATTTTGAGTGTAACGAAAGATATTGTATGATAGTCTTTTTAGTTTTGTCATAATATAGGGCGTTGTTAAATTGATGGGATCATCAATTCAGAATGCTTAGAGCCGGGGAATAGGTAATTGTCTTTTAATGGGGGAAAATATCTTAGCCGTGCGTGGTGATTCGTTAGGGAATTTTAAATAGTGTTTATTATTTTTTACGTCGAAGTTCGACCTAAACTCTTGTGTATAAAAGCAGACTTTTATACACAAGAGTTGAAAGTATGGCAGTTTACGTTTTAAGCCGTAGTTTGTGGCAATATGAGAAATTCCTAGCAATTCGATAGATTCAGAAAGACCAGAAACATCATTTAAACATAATTGGGTTAGTAGATATATTTATTTTTATTTATATTACTTCCGTGTTGTTTATAAAGCGACGTAATAATGAAATGAAATGAAATGATTTATTTCTGCAAATAGATTCTTAACAAATTCTTTTGCACGTCAGATATTTTTACCCTACCAGCACCTCGACGTAAGTGGCCTGCTAAGAAGAGGTGCCGCTAGTAACTTAGCAGATAGCTTTTTTATTAAATAATTTTTACTTTACTTAACTCTAATATAGCATAAACATTATACATAAAAAAGAGATTTCATTGTACATGCGAGCAGACAATCATGTCCAAAAATTTTTATCATTTAGGTAATATTCTATTTTGTAATAACTTATTGCTATTAAACGTGATTTAACATAAAACTTAAACTTATGCATAGGCAATTCAATAATATGTTGAGGCAATTTATTAAACAAATTATGGTTAGACCTAGAAATAAATTAGTAATCTTACTAAGCCTGAGATTTGGAATTACTTAAAACACTTATCCCATTGACATTTAGTTCTTACCAACTGTTCCCAACTAACAATAAACCGTCTTCAAACCTCCTCAGTTCATTCAATCTTTGGACACAGTAAATTGTCCTCCTAATCTTTGTACCAAAAGTTCACTAGCATCGTACGCGCACAGATAAGAAAGTTCCCAATGTCATAAACGCGGGATTACTCACGTGATTGATGGGCCGTAAACTGTCATTGCCCATGCGCAGACGCATGGCTTAATCAGCTACTTGGAGGCAGCGGATGTTTTGAATTTTCTAACGTTTACGGCCATATTCAAGGGACAACATCATACATCACGCCAAGAGTTGAGGTACATTGAAGACCAGGAATAGGTTTTGGACTAGGTAGACAATATGATGTGAAGAAAATAAGATTTGGTTTGTTTTGTTCTTGTCAAGAAGATGTAGTTTGTCATATTTTTGTTGAATTAAACAATGAGTATATTGTGAGATAAGTAAGAAGCAGATTTATTTTATTGAAGTAATTTGATTAAGTTTGAGATATAAGAATGTTAAGGTGGATGTGTAGAGTGACGCGAATGGACAAGATAAGAAATACATATATAAGAGGAAGTATGAAAGTGGCACCAGTGGTAGATAAGATGAGAGGAAACCGTTTATCTTGGTATGGGCATGTGATGAGAAGAGAGGAAGAACACGTGACAAAGAGAGTGATGAGTATGAATGTTAGTGGATGGAGAGGAAGAGGAAGGCCAAATAAGAGATGGATGGATTGTGTAAAAGATGATATGAGAGAAATGGGAGTGGATAGCTTAATGACGGCTGACCGGGACGTATGGAAAAGCAAGACATGCTGCGCCGACCCCAAATAAACTGGGATAAGGGCAAGAGGATGATGAATTTGATTAAGTTTATTTTCATAGAAGCAGAAAATGACGTATCTTAGAAGTGAAAAGAGATACCCATGATATAAATAGAAGAGTTGAATAATGTATAAGGATCGTGCCATATGGCGTTCGGTTCTCTCTGCCTACCCCGTTTGGGGAGGAGCGTAAAGTTTAGTTAGTTAGTTGAATAATGGAAAGTGGAACTTTGGGTTTCCAAGAATATTAAGAAAGTCTTATTTAAAACCATAAAACAGCAAACGGCAAAAGATCGCATAAGTTGCGTCACCAGTATAATCACACAAAGATGATTCGTTAAGTTATGAGTAAGTAAAGATCACCAAGTAAGCCAACTTAGTAATTCCCTTTTTATCTAAATGGCTCAAGTCTGAGTACGACTGATCGATGATTTACATAATCAGTAAGGCTAATCATTACATTGTACTTTATAGTTATAGCCAGGAAATATGCCACCGACCTTGCAAGGCTCCTAAACCCTTTTCTGACGAACTTCTAAATTATTCCATCAATGATAAGACTAGATCCGAGTGAACAAGTAGGATCTAATATAATGTTATTATGCGAAACGACGCCATTAATATTCGAGATTGAGGTGGTCAATCAAATCGATTTGCAATATGCCTGGTTAAATCAGTTGCCAATATTATCGATTAGTATCTAGCGATCTGTGGCTGTGCGAAACAGATTGCTTAGTAGGCGTACTGTGGGTGACTATTCGATATTTATCTGTAGCACATGATACGTAATGTTTAAGTAAGGCTGCTTTACATAAAAGCAGCAGGTATACACAATTGACGTAACATTGAAAGTACAAGTGGGAATTGATGAAAGTTCAACTCCAAAAACTGGCCGTTTTCTTTTATCTTAATTTAACGTCACATGTTGGTCTGGGACTCAAAATTCAACTGTGTTTCTTCGCAAGCATATAGTAAAAGGCGACTAATGGTATAATTAATGATAGGTTTGTGATTGTGTGAACAACGAAAGTCGTGAAAAATTGTGATAAAGCTACTTGGGATAATTTTTCACAATTTTCCATCTAACCCTATTAAGTTATATTTCTGGCTAATTGTAGTGGTGATTGCCGGTGATATGTAATGCTATGTATGTATATTTATGTAGTTAGTTTTCCCTGCTCTATAATCTTTATATATTAATTCAGAAAGTGCTATAACTACAGCCGCATCTATTTCTGGCTCATGAATAAGAAACGAACCGCAATATCTATTTCTTAATGAAGTTCCCTCGCGCCGTCTGTGTCCCTATTGGCTAAGTGCTGGTTTCCTCACGACTCTTCGCGATATTTATTACAATTGTAGATTATTTTGAGTTATAGCGTCCCGGCGTCACCCGACCTTTGGCTTGGAGCGAGATTTACACTGTTTGATCGTTGACTGTTGATTTGATGTTGTGGAATGAGAGTATATTTTTGTTGTTTAAGGCTCTATAAAGAGGGTCTTTAAAATACAATTGCGCTCTCGCACTTTACATTTTATCATATCTTTGAGAACCTTTGAGAAGATTAATTTCGAGACAATTTTCAGTCGTGTTGTCGCCAAGTTTAGGATCAATACGTATACTTACAATTAACATTATATTAGCAACTTTAGACGGAAAATATTAATAAGTATTCTTAAATTTAAACTCACAAATGTTGGCCATTACATACTTAATTGTGAAATAATTAAATAATCACAAAATTTACGTTTTTGCGTTTTTATCCACATAAGCTATCTATATACAATGAGGCCAAAGAAACAAACATCATCAAAACAGGATAAAAATTAAGCCTGTAAATAATAAATGAGACTTGAGTATCAAACATATCAACACAAACTTTCACATTCGTGACATTAGTAAAAGTATACTTACTTAACCAGTAATAACTTTAAAGTTAAGTTCCCGGTGTGAAAAGCAGTACCCACCTCGTCTCATATAAATCAGAACCAGGTGATACTGGGCTTCAGACTTTCAACCGGTGGGTTTAATTAATAAATAATAGAAATAAATATCAGACTACATCACATACACTGATCTGACTCCGAGATAAGCAGCTTAAACACTTGTTTTACGGATATCAAAAACAACAGTGGTATTACAAATATATACTTATTGGATATTAACACCCAGACACAGAACAAACACAAGTATTCGTAACACGAATGTTGTCCTGGATGGGCATCGAAACCACCCGTTTAATGAGGACTATCGTTTTTTGTCTCACCAGGTGGCGCCACTGTAGAGTGAGGTCCTAAAGTGCGGTTGTCAAAGTTTGTTATTACGGGCGGCAATACAAAAATTTACTTTTAAATTATATTTAATACAATAAAACCGTAGAATAAACGTATTGGCCATGCCACAGTGTTGCGCAGTTTCGTTTTGCTCGGAAAAAAAGGCGGACATAAGTTTCCGAAAGATAAAACTGTCTTATAGCAGTGGTTATTAGCGATTCGCAGGGTCAATTATGTCCCTCATAACATTCACGTGTTTGTAAATTTATTAGGAATAAACCCGCGTAGCCAACCCACAAACAGTCACATTAGACCATCATTCGACATTTCGGAGACCTCACGCTACACAAGCGCCCCTAGCGTCGAATTCATACGCGATAGTCCTCATTGCCACATTACTCGGTTAATGGAACAGTAATACTTTCAATAGATAAAACCTTCTGGCTGTCCATGTGTTATCGTACTTGTAATGACGGTGGCGTGTGAAAGTGCGTGAAATTACTATTAATTTGTTTACTCTATGGTGTCGAGTATGATTTACAGCTGGATTCTCGATTGGTACTTCTTTGTAAACGTTCTTAATAGGAAATGCAATGCTGAATCAAGAAATATAGCTATTTCAGCTGTTTTGTATTCATGTGTATCCATGTCCCATGTTGGTCTGGTACTTGGCCCATGTTGATCTGGGACAAAAATAATGTGCCAACTGTGGTTCTTGCCTAGCATATCGTAAAAGGCGAATAATGGTTTACGGGCTTTTGGGTATGTGATTGAGTGGGCGACGAGTTAGCCACTTGTCATTCCTTTTTCACAGCTTTCCATCCAACCCAGCCCACTGTCCCATGTTGGTCTGGGACTTAAAAAGAATATACCAACTGTGGTTCTTGCCTAGCATGTCGTAAAAGGCGACTAATGGTAAATCGGGTTTTGGGTGTGTGATTATGTAGGCGATAGGTTAGCCGCTTGTCACTGCTTTTTCACAATTTGGTTAGATTGAATAACCCAGCCCGGCTTTATTTTTGGCTGAATGTGGTTGAAGGAGCATGCTGCATCTTTGACTCTGCCTTCCCCTTCGGGGATTATAGGCGTGATGTTATGTATGTATGTATTGTATCCAGCGACATGTGCGTTCAATGCCGCTTGATTGCAGTCCCCAGTTCCTAAGCACTTAGCTTTACTTGATTAGTTGAGTGAGGGAAAATTATAAGGGGTACTAAACGATCATCGTAGCTTCATATCAGTAGAAGTATCAATATACTTATCTTGTTTTATAGTTTTTGCGGTCTGCATACAAATGGGTGGTGTATCGAAGGAATAACTACATAATTTAATATATTTAAATCTGAATTCCGAGACAACAGAGTACTACGTTTGCGTTACTGCAAGGTGTATTGTATTTCTTAATTGCCAAGTCAAATTTTATCAGTTATTCTAAAGGAAAATTTACATTGAAATTGTATTAGTGCTACAAAATATTAAGACTATAACGGTGTACGTATGAACTTAATTTATTTAGTTATTTACATGATTGGCATCTCACTCAAAGGTTACTTATTTATTAATCTGCAATGGAAGTCTTAAGCTGACTTTACACTATTAAACAGGGTAAATGAAACCTCCACTAATTTGACATACTTTTGAAACATATTCTGTTTTAGTAATTATTTTGTATAGAAATAAAAATGTGTAACGGCATTGGCCACCACACTAAAATAATGAAGATTTCTTATTGAATATATTGTAAATAATATGACATAATCTATACTATATACTAATATTAAAAAGCTGAAGATTATATTTGTTTGCTTGTACGCGGTCCGAATTGGAACTACTGGTCCGAATTAGTTAATTTATTGAGGAAGGCTAACATTAACCATAAACGCACGTAAAACCGTGGGCACAGCTAGTATGTAATATAGTGCCATCATCCCTATTACTATTCGTAGTTGTCAAATATCAAATGTTTCTCAAACTTGATGGTTTACGGTTTCGTATATATTCCAGACTTTGTTTGACAAAAACGTCACTGTACATGCACGTCATAAAAGAGTTGGTCAAATAGTTTAATCGTCTACGGTCAACTTTATACTACCAGTAAACATTCCAACGAGTTGATAAATGGACGTGTTTGTCATACAATTTAACAGTTCGCAGTGTCGGTTGCCATGTTTGACAAATAAGCTATGTGGTGGTAGTGAATAAGCAATAGACTGCTGATGTGTTTGTTAGGTACTGTATTTTGACAGGTATCTAAACTTAAATAAATAAATAAAAATTCTTCAGACTGACACACTAATTCCCTAGTCCCAAACTAAGCTTTTAAGCTTGTGCTATGGATACTAGGTAAACGGATAGAAATACTTAAATACGTTTATAAACATCCATGACTCGAGTACAAATATCCATGTTCATCACATATAGCGGGATTCGAACCCGCGACCCTTGGTTTTGTGGCCAGGGTCTCTGACCACTCGACCAACGGGCCAGTCATCAAACTTCAATTAAGTATTTATCTAAATTTGTAAATTTTAATTTAAAAAAAAATAGTAAATTTTAATCTCTGATACAGCCTGTATAGTTTTCAATACTAAGTACTTATATTAAGCATCGCTGTTTTATTTTTTTAGTAAATACTCAATGATTGCTAAGGACATAACACTTCAGTCCATAAAATAAGAAATCCCTATTTTTTTTACTCATCGTTCCTAACGAGTCGTATATTTAAATTAATCACCAAGATCATTTCATAAACAAAAACCCCGCCATTGGAACTTGTCCGTAATGTAGGGCTACCATATCAGAATATGTTCTGAGATATCAGGATCTTTATATTTGCTTGCAGATTAAAGGAATGGCTGGATTAATAAGTTACTCCAAATTCCTTATTATATGAAACAATTCAATTCCAACTGGAATGGAAAAGTCTGTGTTGATGCGCAAAACCCAAATCACATGTTTTCATAAAGTTTCGTTCTGAACTAAGTTTGCGACAAAATGTTAGGAATTAATAAAATTACTTATTTAAGGCTTATGCTTAAAGCTTCGCTTTAAGGAAAAGGCTTTTCGTGTATACTAATCTACCAATATTTACGGGATAAAAAGTAGCCTATTTAGTTATGAAGCCCTTTCTGGGGTTGAAACTTAAGCCATCCGAAATTTCATCACAATTGGTTAATTAGTTCAGGCATAATGAAAAAACAGACATTACTTTCACATTAATAACTTCATTAATAGTGTAAATGTATGTATTGGAATCACTTATTATCGTATCATCCCTATTGTCCAGCGGGTCGCCTTAATGGTGGTAAGCTAATTAAAGTCACGTCCGTTCACCGCTAGGCGGATGGCTCTGGACGACTTATCCTTGTTTGTGGAGACCGTTACTGGTTGCAAGTGATTAGAACTGCGCGGAATCGAAGATCTCGCCAATTATTTTTAATTGTGCGCGTGCGCATCTGATGGCTTTTGATCGAAATCGGATCGGTGGAGGCGATTAATTGGGGCGAGACAGTTTTTAACAGACGTCAGACCCTTATCTGAATTTTCAACGCCTGTAATTTGATTGCAGTTTTTCTATAAGGATAATCAAAAGATAAATATTTATTTGGATTTGTCTACTTTAATTAAGGCAGATGATGAGAAAAATTATCCACAGACAAAATGGTACCATCGATGTGATCTGATATGTAACAATTTTATTCTGTGTCTTTGCAGAACCAATTATATCTGGTGGCGAAAGAATTGAAAAAAATATAGTTTCGTCGTATATCCAGAATTATAATATCAAGAAGATCCTTGAAGGATTTTCTTTGAGAGATGATTATTAATGTTAAACCATCAGATATCTAATGAAATGATTCTACACTTAGCTAACTAGAATTTGTTTGACGTCATTCTGTAATTAATGAAGCAGCCGGTGTCTTAATTGACCTGACAGATTAATGCGTTATTGGCGAGCCTGGTAATATATTACTGAAGTGATTGCCACCTAACCTTCAGTTCTTGAACAGGTGAGTTAAATTAAAACCTATCCTTTCGTTTCGGCTTCACAGAAGGTTTAACCCGAAATTCCGTCTTTAATCCAGGAGTTAATATATTAATGGAATAGCTTTAACCAAAGCTCTTTCGGACGCAATTCGGTTTGTTACAGTAAGTGATTTATACATTTATCCGGGTACCATGTTTATTATTGTTTATGTCTGTCTTCAAAGATTAGACTTTTTGCGAACCTTTTTTGCGATACGCGCTCGCATTAAAAGTGAAAGTACTTCCGCCGAGCTAGGTGTTGCTTGCTCGGGGACCTAGGTCCGACTAACCGTCTTAGTGTATTGCACATACTTAGTGGCGAGAATAACTTCGTCAGCGCGATGCAGAATTGTATGGCGTTTCTGCATGTTCGATCGGCGTCATCTGTTTACATACTATTGGAGCTATAATCTTGACTATCTTGTGGCGCGGGCGCCACACTTTTATCACAGTCATTAACTGACTTGCTGCTGCATTAGGTATGGAAACGGAAAAGATATACATAAACAAAATATTAGTTAGCCTTTATAAAGCGCTGACAAGCTTATGCTTGTAGCTTATATTATCATAAGCTCACTTTTTGCTACCAAAAAGTGAGCTTATGATAATATAAACTCTACAGTTTGGACTTGAATATCTTGCTTATTGACTTAATACCCAGATGGCCCCGTCTAGTTATTAATTGAATATTTTAAAGAAATCCTCCTAATTTTTTATTAATTGTATTTTGACTATTGTATAATTGTGTTTGTTCTGTGTTTGGGTGTTAATATACAATATTTAACCGACTTCAAAAAGAAGGAGGAGGTTCTCAATTCGACTGAATTTTTTTAAGTATATATTTGTATACCTACTGTTTATTCTGATATCCGTAACACAAGTGCTTAAACTACTTACCTCGGAGTCAGTTCAATGTATGTGATGTCGGCGGATATTTTTTTCATTATTTATTTATTTCAATTGTTAATTGTAAAAGTATATTTAAATAATACAATTCAACCGCCGTTTATTATTTTCCGAGAGCTTATCAAATACCCAGAAAATTGATCATCTTACGAGTCTTGATATTTTCCGGTGACAAAAACATAGGTATATCCTTTTATTAAATAAATGATATCCTAAATCATTATATAGGATAACATCACGCCCATAATCCCTGAAGGGGTAGGCAGAGTCAAAGGGGCAGTATGCCCCTTTAACTACATTCAGCCAAAAATAAATCCGGGCTGGGTTAGATGGAATATTGTGAAAAAGCAGTGACAAGCGGCTTACCTGTCACCTACACAAACACACACCCAAAACCCGATATGCCATTAGTCGCCTTTTACGACATGCTAGGCAAGAGCCACAGTTGGCATATTCTTTTTTTTGTCCCAGATCAACATAGGCCAAGTCCCAGACCAACATGGGACGATAAGGGAATGATATCCTACTACCCAATTTACTGTGCAGACTTTGTACTTTGTACATTTCAAAAACATGGAACCTGGACGTAATAATTTCAAGTAGCTGTAAGTTATCGAAACAGTGGCAAATATCACAGAGCGATTTGCAAATGTAATTTCGATATGAACCGAGAATTTGCGAGCCGACCGCACAGTAATTTACCAAGTTTAGCGTTTAATAAGCCTATATCTCGTGCTTAGCCGATTAGCCACGGTACTAAGCTAATAAAATGTAGGGAAATATCAATAACACTCGAACCTGGTAGCCAATATTGAAATTTCTAGGGTTGACTGAAGAAATTACATAATGGAAAATCAAACAAATGAGTTTCTGAGTTTTTTAAGTCTAGTTTGTAGCCTTTGAATTTACCACTTACATTTTTTTTTTGTTTTTTAATGCTACGTATCAAGTTCAAAATCTCTTTATTTATCAAGGCTTCAAATAACCACTTATAAATAGTCAATATGTACAGAAAAGAAAATATTACCACTGCTCAATCAATCAATAATTAATATCAAATATCAATGGACCTCATATTTGTGTTATACACAAAGAATCCTCCATGTTTATGCCTATATCCACAATACAAAATCATATGCTCAATTTGGAGCTAGGGCTAGCTAGATTGCTGTGCCAGTCTTAACAATAAAAAAACCGTTTAAGTGCGAGTCAGACTCGCGCACGAAGGGTTCCGTACCAATATCGAGCATAAAACGGCATTAAAGTCACGTTTGTTGTATGGGAGCCCTTCTTAAATATTTATTTTATTTTGTTTTAGTAGGTATTTGTTGTTATAGGTGCAACAGAAATACATCATTTGTAAATTCCAACTGTCTAGCTATCACGGTTCTTGAGAAACAGACGGACGGACAGACGGACAGCGGAGTCCTAGTAATAGGGTCCCGTTTTTACCCTTTGGGTACGGAACCCTAAAAACTGGTCCAGTAATTTAATTACTTTGCAAAACACCAGCCCTATCCAAGTGCTACATTTCCATATCTCAAACAGTTTAACCAAGTGCGATTAAGTAACGTTACACACCTAATGCGTCTGCGCATACAATGTTGCGTCGCAGATTGCCCTATTCTAGGCACGTTAGAATGCACTAGATACAATTCGAAGCGTGAAGAAATGTATATGTTACGGTTTAGGACTAAACCGCTCAGCTCGGCACCGCAACCGCGGCTTTGCTCGCGTGGTGCATCGATATAACAAAGCCTATGTTATTCGGGTGTATATATAAGCTATATTATTGTAAAGTTTAATTAAAATCCATTCAGTAGTTTTTGCGTGAAAGAGTAACAAACATCCATACGTCCTCACAAACTTTCGCGATTAAAATATTAGTAGGATACATATCATAAACCTTCCTCTAGAATTATTCTATCTATTAATGAAAACCGCATCTACATCCCTTGCGTAGTTTAAAAGATTTGAGCCTACAGTCAGTTGAAGCGACTTTGCTTCATATAAAAAAACTAACTAACTAAACTTCACGCCACTTCCCTAGCGAGGTAGACAGAGAGAACCGAACGCCATATAGCACGATTACACACCTTACTCGCCTCTTCAACTTCTTCATGCTCTCCGCTTTATATGAAAATATTATTATTCTTTTTAAATCCTTAAACGTTTATTGCCAGTGCTGGATGTTATATCGTTAGTCAAGACTAGGCTAAAGAAGACAAGGATAGGTAAGTATGCAAAACGATGGAAAAACCTTGATGATGTAAGCATGGATTTCACAAAGCAAACAAAGAGGGAGACTGCATGGAATAAGCAAACTGATGATGACCATGTAAATGATGAATTGTTTCCTTTCATTATGCACAGAATAAGGTGCTATTTAAATCGGCAGAAGTGTAGTTTGGACTTACGTTGGAACATGTGAATGCATTTAAATAAAAAAATGTGTGCGTTCGTTTTGTGCTAATTATACAGCTTGTTCAATTACTATTTAACTATTTTTACTGTGGTTTACACATTATAAGAAGGATTTAATAAGCCTATTTCTGTCTACCCCGCTAGGAGATTGGAAGTTAGTTAGAATAAGCCATGTTGGTAATTTGAATACAGGATTATAGTTTCCAACTTAAGTAACACTTTACAGCCTCAGCTTACATAGCTAGAAAATGCTTAACAGAAGTTAATAGACCATTCACATAAATATTTAAAGACTACTAACAACAATAAGTTCCGGTGCCAGACGGTTCACATCAATCAAAGTCAGGAGCCTCTAACCATAGCTCTTATGATCATCCGGAAGATAAAGCTAATACCATAAAATTCGATCACACCACGCATCATATGCGATCACAACAAATCCCTTACCATAGGCGCGCTTTCACTACGATAAACAATATCGAGCGCCATGATTCCGCATAAATCCGTATGCGAATTCGAATTTCGAACGCTTGTATCTGATCGGTGGTTGTCAATGCGAGCGGCGCGAACAATATCGCCCGGCGTAAATGTCATCGGACACATCCGAAGGCGTGCCCGCTGCGGGCTGGAGAAATCGAACGAGCGGACAAGTGCGAGACTGATTTGAACGTTAATGGTCCTGTGTTTATAGACGCGAGCATCTGATAGCGATGTACGACAGACTTGTAGAGTGCGGCGAAAGTGTAGCGAATGACAATTCTGTGGATAAGGATGGCGTCTAATATGTGTTCAAATTTGAGTACGCACTTCTAGATTGACCAAAATTAAGTAAGACAGGTAGAAAAAATATCGCGAAATATAGGTTCAAATATGGACATACATCTATGATCCAGTACAACAGGTTCACCCGTCTAAGGATTACGATGGCCTGATAGTTTATTCAATGAAACAGTCAGTCAAGTTAAATTTAAGATCTATGTGAATCCTGACTATAAAGCTAAAACTACGGAAAAATTGTTGCTTTCCTTATTTTATCCTTAATTACGTTATGAGAGTTCGCTTTATATCGGATTTCGCATTTTATATGCGGTACTCTGAAAACGCACAGGCGTTTCGTTGTACTACAATGTATAATTTAGATATCAGTTTAACGGTCAATTGTGGATTGGTCACGTTTCGCGAAGACGCTTCTGTTATTTGAAAGGAGAAGGTATCGAATATTCCATATAGTTCGGCTTCAAGGCTATGAATAAAGCGCGCTTTTCAACCGACTTCAAAAAAAGGAGGAAGTTCTCAATTCGACCGTTTTGAATGAAATTTTTACCAAAAGTTGTGAATGCATTTCTGCAGATATACAAATATTATTTTGTAACTAGGTATATCAATTAATAATGAATGACACTTAAATCACTGCAGTACTCGTATAGTATAGCAAAAGTAAACAAAGTCATCCGTAAGAGCAAAATTTAAGAGGAAAAAACATGTACCAATACTAGTAGGCCATTACCAAATTGGGAACACAAAAACCTTTTATCATATTAGGAATCAAAAATAACTGCCTACGTATTAATTAAACACACGCGAACGAATCCATTCAAAAAAAAAGATTCGTATTTTCCAATTTCAAAAACAGCTATCGCTAATACACTCAAATGTTCTATTAGAACTTCAAAACAACCGCTCATCAAATTTAACACATTGGAATGTTGTACATGAAAAAAAAAACCAAATCAATCGCGATTCCGAGTTTAAAAACAACCGGGTATCGTTGAGAGTGAGATGAAAAACAAAAGACGAGACACAACAGGTCGGCGCCGGCGGCGGATCGACTTCTCACTTTCGCTTATCTCGCAATTAAGTAGGTGACATCTCACGCGCTCTGGCGTTGGGCGAGTAACGGGTGAGAAATGACCGGGCGATGTTTCACTAGGATTCCTTAATGTGAGTTCAATTAACTCGATGTATTATGTAATAATAAAGAATATAATAATAATCGTAGAGCTTGTATGAAAAGGATTATGAATGTTGAAGAGGCGAGTGAGGTGTGTAAGGATCGTGCCATAAGGCGTTCGGTTCTCTCTGCCTACCCCGCTAGGCAAGTGGCGTTAAAGTTTAGTTTATTATGCAATATATTGCAAATTATTCAATTTTAAATGCTGCTGTTATTCTTTAGTTGCAAACGAAACCTATTACTAATATGAAATTCATGAAAGGTAGGTACCGATTTATTTATTTACTAGCTGTTTGTGCCCAGTGCTTGTTGAGGGAATTTTTAAGATTGTTCGTCTTTATATAAAATACTAGCTACGCCCCGCGTTTTCACCCCCGTAGTTCCCGTTCCCATGAGAATACGGAGATAAAATATAACATATGTCACTCGCTGAATGTAGCTGAAAGGTGAAAGAATATTCAAAATCGACTTAGTGGTTTAGACGTGAAAGCGTCACAAACAAACAATCTCACATTTGTAATAGTAATTGCCAGACTTATGCTAGTTTTCTTTAGATGTACTAACATTAAGTCCTTAAAAATAAACATTAAACACTATCTGTCATAGCGTCTCAGTACTTCAGGCCCCCATTACATCCCCTCAGCTGTCGCTCTCAATTTCGTCCGCCTAATTGATTTGTGTCAAGATATCGTGTCAGAAAGAAAGAGTCGGCCGAATGATTTATTGTTTGGAGGTCAACGGACTTTCTAGCGAAATGGTTTGCGATACAGGAAGCTCTCTGTTAAGACAAATAGTGGTTTGCGCGAAAGTTTCTTTAACTGTTTCTGGATAGGTAAGTTTAAACAGTTGTGTTAAGCGCTTAGGACAGGGGTTCCCAACCTTTTAGTGACTGTGGACCACTTTGATTTCATTATTGTTATCAGGGACCACGTGATCGAAAATCAACTGTGTTTATTTTAAAATAAACCTTTTATTTCATTAAAAACTAATAAAATTTTAGGTCCTTCACGGACCAAATGATAAGGCTTAGGGCAATATTAACGGCAATGCGAATAAAATAACCGTATGCTCGGTTTTCTTTTTTTTTTTATATTCTTCAGACTGACACACCAATTCCCTAGTTCCAAACTAAGCTTATGCTTGTGCTATGGATACTAGGTAAACGGATAGACATACTTAAATACGTTTATAAACATCATGACTCGAGTACAAATGTCCCTGTTCATAACACGAAACATTTGCCCCTGGATTTGAACCCATGACCCTAGGTTTCGTGGCCAGGGTCTCTGACCACTCGACCAACGGGCTAGTCAAGTGTTTATTTCTTTCTTCTTTCATATCTCTCTTAAACAACTGCAATCTAAGAAATTACACATGATTTTGGTCCCTTAAATTGCTTCCATTCGAATGTCTATTGCACAAGGTACAATGACATAGAAGGTCTTTATGTACCATGCAAGACCTCGAGATACTTGCAAGCTAGTTCCTAAGTGATTGTGGCTCAATTTTTTTACTAGCACAATACTATATATTTTTCTAACCTGTAAGAAATTAATAGACTAAGCAGTTATGTAGTAATTCTTGCATACAGATATAATACTAGTTTAAAATTTCCTAAGAGTAGTAATAGTAGTCATATAGACTATTTTTTTAGATATATAAAATGCCTAGCCTGTAAAAAAAGACTAGTCTAGGTGATTAAAGCAATGGATTAAATGAGAGATGACTTAATAAATAAATGAGTATCACATAACATCATATACATTGATCTGACTCCGAGGTAAGTAGTTTAAGCACTTGTGTTACGGATATCAGAAATGGAATGAAATTATCTTTATTTACGTAAGCTCAAATGCTTATTTAACGATTTATAAGTGCTTACTTATAATCGTTACATCTACGCAGACGAAGTCGTGGGCAAAAGCTTATATCGTGCTTAAAGAACATTGATACTGATGATGTGTGAAATAAGTAACGGGATTTATTTATTTGTAGCTGCGGGCTAATAGTATTATCTTTCGGCTAACAATTCATGAGGTAATGACAGGTTTAGCGCGGTAATGGCTGGAGATAGTGTTTGTCATAAATCGAGAATAATCATCGTGTGGTCTGCGCTTTATGGCGAATGAAAGGCTGGTGGCGAATGGTTTATAGTTGTTTTGAACTTGTGTTTCTTGTGTTTAATTAGATGTAGATATGCAAAAACTTTCCAGTACATATGTACCTCAAAGTAAATATGAGATCAACGCTATTTTTGTTTAGTCAAAGTGTAGGTTAGGTCGTAAAATGAGAGAATTAATAATAAAATAGGACTTGAGGACTGATTTTTGTGTTAAAGCCATGACTGGATTATACTGATTCAAATGATGTGACCTGTAGATTGGAACTTTTTTGGATGCTCATGTCCATTGAAACCTAGATTATAGGTATTTATATCTAGATTAGAATCTAGTACATAAATGCTTGAAGATGAGCATTGAGGTATGTTTGTTGACTTTTTATGTCGGGAATTGAAAGTCTCATAAGACGCATGGCTTCATATTTCTACCAGACCTATTCCACGTGGGCAAAGAAACGGGAAAAGTTAGTATTATACTATAATTCTAAATGTAAATATGTGCGAATTCAACGGTGAAAAAGCTAGTGTTCAAATATCATCATCTTCCTAGCGTTATGTCCCGTGCTTAGACGGGGTCCGCTTAGACCATGATCCAGGATTTAGCGAGGCTGGTAATTATATTGAAGCCACTGCCAATCTGACCTTCGTAACCCTAAAATAAGGGAACTAATGGTCTTAATTACTTTTAATTTATACATGGGATAGATCAAAAGTAGGTCATTTCTCAATTACTGAAATATCAACCTGGTGCTATGGGTTTCTCCAAAAATGTTCAATTAATAAACTCCAATACTTCTGTCAATCAATTAAATCGAACGTAATTATTTATTAAAACTTTTCATTTCGCTTTGGTACTTTTTCTAATGCATTTTTTGCGAGCAATGAACGTCCATTTATCATAAGCTTTCTTCAATAAGAGGCTGTCTTGCGAAATTAATAATTCATTCACAATTTCACGAATCGAATGTGTTCTAAGGCATCGTGTACATTGGGATCATCTTCTATTATCAGATATTTAAGAAAGTAGATTAATGGAAGAGTGGTAAGTCAATGATAAGGAGTTGCGCCTAATATCCGAGGGGTGTGGGTTCAGACCCGGGCACGTACATCTGGATGTTTCAAATCCATGTTTGTAATTATATTAGTGGTACGGCGGTTCGGGAAAATATTAAAATGAAACCTGCACAATCAAACACTTATAAATGTGTAATCACGATTCAAATAATCTGGTTTACCTATTTACTAAGAGTTACAGAAGTCAGGTCAGGTCGCTTCAAATTAATTACCAGACTCGCTTAATCCTGGATCATGGCAGTTCCGATTAATAACAGGATATAACGCAAGGAATAAGAAGAGAAATTGGATGTCATGTCTTTTAGATGATATTAGTAAACAAAAGTGGCTGCAGTGTGGACGCACCATAACTTCTTAATACCGTGGCGAGGTGAGAACAGACGACACCATAAATCTCCCATCGATAGAGTTTAACACAACTCGTGACTCGGCGACGTTCTGCGTTATTTATTGCAGCAAATAATTGTGGAGTAATCACTCCCCGCGGTGCCTGAATGAGGACAGGATCTGCCTTAGGAAGATTTGTGAGGGGACTCCTGGGAATGTTTTGTTGGCCAACTTGGTGTTTGTTTGGTAATGGTTTGAGCCTACACAGCCCCTCGCTTGTATGACGTATCCACTGTCGACACCGCTTAAAGTTCTAGGATATTGATACCCAATTATACCTAGTAAAATAAAATATAATAAAATAAAATGTTGGCTGAAATGCTGAATGTGGTTAAAGGGCCCTGGGCCTTTGACTCTGCCTATTTTTTTTTTTTGTCGACCCAGGGGAATACGTTACGCACCGTCCCGCTGAAACCGGAGGAATCAGCAGGGTGTGTCGGACTCCCGAGGCCCTCAAGATGTCAGGAGGACCCTGCTCCGCCCAAGGTGGTAGTGGGCGGGGTATAACGACTGAACCCCTGGGACGTACCTTTCACGCTTTTATATAAGACGTCCACGGGATCGCCCTTTGACTCTACCTACCCCTTCTGGGGATTATGGGCGTGATGTTATATTATGTAGATATATAATGTAGCAACATTTTTCTTTGCCTAGCATATGGTAAGTGTCAAATAATGGTGTGTAGTGAGTATAGACAGGTTTCGTTGCTGACGAACTGATTATCCAATTGTCTCCAATTTCCACAATTGTTTACCTGACACAATTAAATTTTATTTCAAGGTAAAAATGGTTAAAGATGCTTGCTCCTTGATTCTACCTGACTGTCTCGATGGCTCATTCGGTAGTGACCCTGCCCCATGCGCCCAAGAGATGTGGGTTCTCCATCCCCACCCAGAACAAACATTCGTAAGATGAACACTTGTGTATATATTTGTAAAATACCACTGTTGATTCTGATATCCGTAACACAAGTGCTCAAGCTACTTACCTCGGAGTCAGATCAATGTATCTGATACTTTTTATTTTTATTTTTTTTTACCTACCCCTCCTCCGGATATTACGGGCGTAATACTATTAAGTATGTGATATTTAGACGCCTCAACCGATCTCCTTGCGATAATTACTGCACCATTTAGTGAATGGGACATACCTAACCTAAATACTTCCATTATCCACATCTCTTCCTTTATCGTGCCACATGCCATATGCCCGAGACCGTTTGTCTGTCCCTTATCACAGTAAACATTACAACAGTCGAAAGTCGGTTAAAACAACTGTTGTTGAACTTGAAACATCTCTTACTACTATTTGTTAACGAATTAGTCGGTCAAAAGTAATCTTGAAAGGTGTTTAGCTGTCTAACGCTATCATTGACATGCCACAATCATTTATCATCATTCAAATACCACGGAATCTTATTACCAAGCAGTAGAGTTGCATATTGCGTGAGATTGAGATGTTAGGTGTTAGTTTGAATGGTTAACATAAGTCAGGTTTAGTATTTACCGGTGATAGCTTAATTTGGTTTTGTGGCGAATGCAAGCGCACGCTTAGTTACAATGTATGTAAGTACGTTTGCCTCGTTTTATTAGGTAAACTAACGTTGGTTTGTTCAGTGTGAATTACTGTTAGTTAAAGCTTGTACAGTCACGAACGGGGGACGGGATTTCACGACGTGTATTTTACTGGTGAAAATGTTGTATTTAATTACATTACATACGTTTACAGTGCGTTTTATTAAATAAAAAGCGTCATGCAGGCTCGCAAAAATTAAACGCGTAAAAATTGCTAGTGTCAGGGTTCAATACTTATGAAGTAATGACTGAAATTTTTCCTTAACAGCTTTCTATATAAAAATGTTTTACGTTATTAATCGTCCTGAAAATCTCACAGTAAAAAGGAGATTTCTGTTAATTACTACAAGATTTAATCACAACGAATTGTGATATTAAGCTTATAACATATATAATTCATATGTTATGTAATCTTACCGTATTTTATTATGATAGGTATATCATTCCGCAGTCTTACCTGAAACAAAGAATAATAAAACTTAATACAACCTTCTACGATGTCACAGATTATGTTAAAAAAAAAAAAAAACAAAGAAACCTCACATGACACGAACGCGGCTTGTAACCAAATCCTCTTATAACGGCCACGTGCGATTGTAAACCTTATTATTAAAGAGATAAGACAATAACGGCAAAATTGCAGTAAATTGATCACGATTGCAATCACGATTCAGACTAAAAATAACACAAAGAACTTTGACTTCTAGAGAATTGCTGTTTCCTGATTTGCATACGTTGGTGTTCAGATATGGCTTTAAGAAAGTTCTGGGTAGTGATAAAGACATGTAAACCTTTAAATAAAATTGTATTTGAGACGTTCGAGTAGATTTTTTTTTAGTGATGATGGTTATTTTCATAAAACAGCGATATTTCAAATCGATTCGCATCGAGAACTAAATAAACGATTCAAAAAATTAAAAAATACATTAAAATCGAAGTTAAAATCTTTAAAAACAATAAAAAGCTTTTTAAAAGTATTTAGTTTTCACTGTATATTTTATTTTGGGTCAAAATAAATTGAAAAGCCAACATTAATAGCTAAATTGATTATTGTAACGAGTTTTTCACTACTTAATAAAACTGTAAAGGTGACAACACATATTACTAAAAATATATATTTATAAATGTACTTAAGTTTACCTATCTGTTACCTAGTATTCATAAGAATATTAAGTGACGGATATCTTTTACCTAAGGATACTAGGTAATGGATTGTATTATCGCAAGCTACATACGTGCTTAGTTTGGAGCTAGGAAATTGGGTAAATCGTGATCGGTTAAATCTATACTTATAATAAATCTGTAGAGAGGTCAATTCTGTACATGAAATATATTTTCAAAATAACTATCAGGGGGTGATTAGTGATCGATACTGATGCCAAAAATGCAATCAGTAATATTTTGACGAATTTAACGAATCTTGGTACAATAGTCTTTATAATATTAACCATAAACGCGGGTGACACCGCTGGCACAGCTAGTTATTTTAATATTTGGAATTCCTTCACGTTATCAAAGTTCAGCTACTATGGTCTATCGTCTATCGTACAGGCAAAGACGTAACCTCCTTTGTGCCAAGCTGATAAGGCGCCTTTGTTCCCGCGGCTATCGTAGCCGCACGCGTTTCTATATCTCCAAGTTTAAACAAATGTTTGACAAGTTCTCTTTTTAAAAGAACAAATGGCATTTCCTGTTTTTTGTGCGTTCCAAATTTAATTTTGACACGTGCAAAATGGATGAACTCATTATGGACGAGAAGTGAGTTTGTCACTTTTTTTTAGTTTTAACCATAGTTAATAAATAATTACTTATCATCACTTTGTATACACCTTGTCGGAGGTACAGAAAAGCAAAAGGGCCACTTTTATTTCAAAAAAAAGTATTTCCAATGAATATTCTAAAAGCTACTTAGGATAGAAAACGCGGGATTAGCCCAATCTATACTAATATATAAAAAGGAAAGATTTGATTGTTTGTTTGTATCAAATAGGCTCCGAAACTACTGGACCGATTTGAATAATTCTTTCACTAATGGAAAGCTACTTTATCAGCGAGTAATATAGGCAATATTTTATCCACTTATTCCCACAGGAACGGGAACTATGAGGGAGAAACCGCGAGGCGCTGCTAGTATTTCATAAATTATCAAACTTACTAATATACTACACTGAAAACGTACTTAATGCCAAGCAAATCGAGTCTAATTAGAGGGGTAGAATATACAGTCGAACATAGAAAGTCTTTTTTGAAATCTGTTAATTAGTACATTGTAAGTGAGTGTAACTTATTTGCTTTGCAAACTATATGTATTTAAAGAGAAAATAATCTGATTGTTTTAAACTATATCAGTATGACACTGCGTACTATCTGATAAGTAGACACATATGTATGTAATATACATATGATAATTGATTTTTATTAAATACACCTTTTGTGGACATTTTGTAATCATGTAAAATCTGATAACGATAAAATTGGCGCCATCCATATTAATCTATTCCATAAATTTGAACATATGTATTTAGTAGATGATGAAATTATGTTTCATTGATTTCTCAACGTGTAGTTAGTTACACGAATAGTGATAATAACTTATCATAATTAGAACCTTTAGCGTTTAAGACTATATCAGTATTAATGTCATATCAATTTATTTATTAACATCATAAAGAAATAAAAGTATTTGATCTGCTGAATATTTAGTGTACCTCACGGACTAGTAAAAAAGAAGGACTCCGCGCCACCAACTAGACCTTGAAGCTCCTAAGGTGCTCTAACTTGACAGGCAACTTACGTAACACATTGACATAATAAGTGCTCCAATTAACAGATATCCGATATTATCCTTAAGTATCACTCACACGTGCATAAACGTGACTTCACGCTAAGGTATGACAGCGTGGACTCCTTCTTTTTTTACTAGTCCGTGGTGTATGAATACTTGCTTACACAAAAAACCACTGAACGTGGATCTTTTTCCTCGACACCGCGCCTTCAAATATACCACGGAAAATAACTATTACATGACACAACAAAAGTCAACATAATTTCCTCCTGTCAACAGTAACAGATCCAAGAAAAAATGGGACAAGAAATTCGAAAGAAAACGTCACAAAAAATGTCACCGGGCCGTTTGTAATGACATAATTTCTCGAGTCATCCATAACTCGAGCTATCTTTTATTTATGTATTAACAATACGCATTATCGTAATATGACATCGTGGATGATTTATGCCCGTTTTTACTGCAGTTGCAATGCAATTTTTGAGATTTGCGCTCACCGTACGAAATGGTTGAAGCGCCGGCGCCCAGCATACCGTACCCATACTATTTATGGTATGGAATGCCTTAAGAAAACATACGATACGACCATTACCTCTTCAAAACACAATTCTCGATAACCAACCTTATCTACTTAATAATAAAGCTGAAGTTCCACACACGCGAAATTGCACAACGGAGTTTTTTAGTCGTTCTAAATCTTTATCTTGAACTTTTGCTATACAATTTTGAGCTTTATTACGTCGTGTTAAAGAAGGCGCGTTTTTAAGTGATATTATTAATTAGACGCTACAATATTTGTCTGTGTGATATGACCGGGATATATTTAAAACTGTCTGTTGCCCACGCGTAGGTCGTGAAAGTCTGTAAGTACAAAATTATAAAAAATAATGACATACTTACAAAATCTATGTCCTGCTAAGGGCTCATTCATAAAGTACGTCACACGTAAAGGGGGATGAAGGGGGTCTACGATGTGTGACGTGGTGTGACAAGGGGTGGGAGAGGTCCTAAGTTTCGTGACATCACATTTCAAAATCTAATACCTATATCATAATAATTTGCAATTTTTTGGATGTAAAATTGCAAAACATGTCATGTCACACTAGGGAGGGGGGAGTCCCACAAATGTGACCAGCTGTGTCAAAAAATCATGAAATTCGTGTAAAATTCGTTCGTACAAAAAATAAACGACACAGGCTTAAGATAAACCTCTTTTCGTAGAAGGATAATCGAGTTAAGGACCGAAACAACACGTCGAATAAAAACTAAGGCATCATTTATAAATAACATGGCTTCTCTAATCAATAAATAAAATAAATTTTTGCACCGTAATAAAATTTAAATACTCTGAGAGTAATAAAAATTCATCACGGACTCATTCAGGACAGAAAAAATTATTACTGTAAATAAAATAAAATTTACTTTAGCCATATTTTGTGTTTCACGTGTATCTATCTCTTAAGTCAAAATAGAATACGAGCAAAACCACCCTTAAAATTAGGGATCGGGAGGGTTAGCCTTGTAGATTATCTAGGGGTTTGCAGTTTCAGGTTGGGATACCACAATTTATAGGCAATCAAACATCACAGATAGTTTTAAAAGTGCCGACATTGAGTTATACACTTTCATTGCTGTTATCGAACTGATATGCTTTCTAATAAGAAATATCGGTAATTACGATCTAAAGGATTAGTGTTATCAAGTGGCGACATATTAAACTCACTCTGTCCTTCGAAATAAGGGCTTTGACAATATAAGATGGGATCGTAAAAAGAAATGAAACGATATGTTGACAAGGAAATATAAGATTTTAATGCCGAATTGAATATGCATCGATTAGTGTATAATATTTACGGCCAAAATCGAAAAAACACTAATCGTATATTTCTTTCTTTCTTTTCTTTCTTTCTATTTCGCGAAGAAAGTTTTTAATATATTTCTCTTAGCATTAATCAGACCACAGATATACTGAGGAGGATACATATCTGGCCTGTATGGCCTTGCATGCATACAGGCCAGTTGATTCCGAAACAAAACCAAAAATAAATGTTACCTTTCCAGTGACAACAACATTAATTAAGACTAAGCGTTGTCTGAAAAGTACTCTTAATCGATTATACGAAAATAACGCAACCTACATTTACCGATGATCAATGAAGGATATAACAGTCATATGTTAAAACAAGCCAAAATATAAAAATGTATTAAAACGTAAAGATTACATACCCCAATACCCAATCGTGGCCTCACGTCTCTTGCGCAACTTACATGATAAATTGCCAACGAAAGGTTGCCGAGTAGAACCAGATTCCCTTCCCAAGATTGTTTATGGAATTACAAGTATTTTTGCACTGAACCATAATTATAATCAGTTGGGACGTCAGGAATTACAAGTATGTATATTAGAATTCTAAATGATAAGTTGCTTGTACTAAACTGTAATAGAACGAGCTAGAAAGACATTGTAAATGTTTTTTTTTTTTTTAATAAATATGGCGTCTATCTTGTTTCCGTAGATAGTAAATATGTAGCTTATAAGGCGATTGTAAACATGAGTAACTCTGAAAATCTCGTTGAGTCAGATCTTTGGAATTAACTCAAAATTGAGTCATGGCGCAGTAAAACAGAATATGCCGAGTGAGGTAATAACTTTTTAAATTTTACCAATGCTTCGCGCTTTGCGCACAGACTCTGAAATTAGTTTGATACATGTCAATATATAATAAGGTGTTATAAATTTTAGTGTAACTTTATTGTTACGAGATTATGAGTTGATTGCTTTTTTAAACTGTAATTTAATCACAATAAAGAAGACATACCTGTTTCATTTTACCAAAACTTGATTCTTCCATCAGATTTCTGATATCTAGAAAATATACGAGTTGTGCCAACTACGAATTCCATTACGATATTTATTTTTCTTTATCATAATAACATTCTTAATGTCCTTATCTATACTTATAATAAATAAATCTGTAGAGAGGTCAATTCTGTACATTAAATATATTTTCAAAATAACTATCAGGGGGTGATTAGTGAGTGATCGATACTGATGCCAAAAATGCAATCAGTAAATTGTTTGTCTGTCTGTCTGTCTGTCTGTCTGTCTGTTCCTTATAGAAACAAAAACTACTCGGCGGATTTAAACGAAACTTGGTACAATTATTCTTCATACTCCTGGGCAGGTTACAGTATACTTTTCATCACGCTACAATCAATAGGAGCAGAGTAGTGAAGGGAAATGTTGGGAAAACGGGAGAAGTTACCCCATTTTTTAAGCTTCCGTCGCGTGTGGTTAAAGTTACATAGAAATCATGTATGACGGAAATAGTCTTTATAATATTAACCATAAACGCGGGTGACACCGCTGGCACTGCTAGTTTTAAATAACTTAAGTAATACATACCTACATAAGTATAATGGAGCACTCAAGTATTTAAGTCAGGTGTATTTAAATCCAACTTTACACTTCACATCACACAGCTGCGTCGGACAGTTTTTTGAGAAGCCCTTGTTATTGGCCCCGTCACATAAAGTCTCGGATCACATTTCATATGTCCAACATATAAAAAATGTTAAGACATAATTGTCTACCTAAAAATTTTGAAATGATTCTAGCAGGAATAAACTCGATATGCATTATGCATTACCTACGAGTACATGTGGATTACAGTTTTACGTTTTGGCTGTGTAGCAATAAATTTAAATTCAATTCGAATTCAAAATATCTTTATTTATATGGCTTCAAGAAAGCACTTATAAATAGTCAATATACATAAAAAACGATAAGAAATAATACTACCACCGGCTCGGAAGGTAGACTCTATCGAGAGGAATCCGGCAAGAAACTCGATAGTTACTCTTTTAAATAACAAATTTTACAAATTTGTAAACTTATTAATCTAGCTCAAGTCACTTACAAATGCGAAATGTGCTTATAATACTAAATTTTAAAATCCTAGCTAAAGTGCAAGGATCGTAGGAATTAGCAATGACAGTTCTCTCACGCGTCAACAATTCTTGTACATATGTACTCTATACATGTACATGTACCATAACATGACTATAACACACATATTTTACATATATTTTATATTTTACACGCCCCTAATCCCCGAAGGGGTAGGCAGAGTCAAAGGGACAGCACAGCAGGCCCCTTTAACCACATCCAGGCAAAAACAAAACTGGGCTGGGTTAGATGGAAAATTGTGAAAAAGTAGCGACAAGTGGCTAGCCTGTCGCCTACACAATCACACACCTAAAACCCGATACACCAGTAGTCGTCTTCTACGACATGCTAGGCAAGAACCACAGTTGGCCCATTGTTTTTAAGTCCCCGACCAACATGCACATTCTTAGCGCGTGTTATTCTGTTTTGTATTTAGAAACACCTTTATTATGCATTTTTTCACCAGAGCGAGGTTTTGTTTTGTTCCAGACCTAGATATTTCTATCTATGTAAGTAAATTTTGTTTTGTTTAAGGCTTCAAGACTAAATGATAATGTGAAACCACTCGGGAGTGTTTACATTGCTGACTCTTTTCAAACTTTGCTAAGCATCAGCTTAATATCCAGCTATGTAAGCTTACTTCAGTGGATTTCACAATGTATATGCATGTTTCTGAATTAACCACTTCTGATAAGCTGTGAACATTTACGCTTAAAAGTGCCTGATAGAAGTCTGATTGACGGTTCTAACATTTACAAACATCGATATCAGTTCATGAATGGCTCCAGTAAAAACCCTTGCAAAACATGCGCTTAATATTGTAATTTACGATAATCTGTCTGTATCCGAACATACAGCCAACGACTTAACACTATAATCAGACTAAAACATTTGGCGCCAGCCACAACATGCAATTTAGTTAATTATGAAGGTTAGTTAATGTTAGTTAATCATTTCAAACCGTTGGCCTGGTCTTCCATCTACTTTTAAAATAGATGAAGGGCCATTTAATAATTTAGAGTTAAGTATTTGGGATCTGTGATTAAAAATTTTGTTGTTTTAACGTTAATACCATAAACAATTGAACATGTGACAAAATTTACATTTTTACCAAAACTTGTCATTAAGGAATTTTCAATAGCAGCGTTATGACCGACGTAGAAAATAGCGACTAAGCTATTTACCTACATCAGAAAAATAAGGATTTAATCTTGACATTCGCCGCGTATCTTCAAATCATTTCGTCTCTATAATGAACATTCAACATAGTTGCTTGCTAATGCTACGAGCCCCTGATAATTAACTATTCGACATTACATCAGGAAATTGTATGCCTGCTAAGATAAGATAATAGTTCAATAGTACACTATTTTTCGAAATTTCCCAATCCCTTTGTTTACGATATTCGTCAGTTTCGAAACTCGGTAAGAGCCGGCGCCAGCGCGTCGCGTCACCGCCAATATGTCTACGATAAACCGATAACTATACTTATCTATCGATAAACATTATCGTGACAATAACCATAAATGTGGCCCGATGTGTATTTAAGAACTTCCCGCAATGTTTTATGATTGAAAAGACAAAGCGAGTGCTTATTGTAAAGTTTATGATTTTACGAGTATGTCCAAATAAATCAATAATATCTTCGTCAATTTCATTCATATTATTGTTATGCCTATTAAAGTATATAATTATAGTTTTACGCGTTTCATATTTTTTCTAGTATTAAAAAAATAGACAGAAACATTTAATTGATGCTAGTATACTTAATTCAGTTTTAACATCAAACAAAAGCTTCCCAAACTTTAATTCAAAAGGTTTCTAAGAATGATACAAACAGATTACTATAGTATATATCAATCTATAATATAATCTTTGCAAATAATCGTTTCTTAGATATTTTTGTAAATTATATGAATGTACAATAGAACCATAAGTCTTATTAACAATCCAGGTTTGAATAATTAAGGTTTATGAAACATAATGATGAAAATGGTTTCCGAAGTTAACCTATTTATTGTAATTCATGCTAGATATGTATACGACATAATTACAATGTAACATACTGTTAATATTATGTAACTCTTACGTACTATATAGATACCGGCATTGGTATTCGACATGAGATATATTTATTTAACATTATAAAGCGATTTTTCCAGGACTTCCTACATAGTATTGTTAGTTACAAAATTTGTTTCGAAATTTTTAAATCTTTAATAATATATTATAAAGAGTTTGTTTGTTTGGTTGACCGCGCTAATCTCAGGAACTACTGGACCAATTTGAAAAAAATATTTCAGTGTTAGATAGCCCATTTGTCGAGGAAGGTTATAGGATAAATAACATTAACTATAAACTTGGGGAAACCCCGGGCAGAGCTAGTAAGCTTATAATTTATCGGTCTGTCATTTCTTACCCCAACTGTACACAATATGATTTATCAGTCAACAGCACTTCGATTGATCAATAGACAATTTGAAACTAATCAAGACGGAAACTCAGCTCCAATTCCTAAGTGCTCAAACACGATTCTATTGATTCAGTGATTAAATCATCCATTCAATGATATCATCCAGACTTTCTTGGAGATAATTTACGTAACGATAAAGAATGAGTATTTGCTGATAATATCAATGTTATTGCTTCATAGAATCAAACGATAAGTGTAACCTCGATAGATAAGGACCGATAATATTTAAGTACATACATACTTACCCTTTAATTTTTAGAGTTCCGTACCCAAAAGGTAAAAACAGGACCCTATTACTAAGACTCCGCTGTCTGTCTGTCGCCAGGCTGTATCTCATGAACCGTGATATTAGACACTTGAAATTTTCACAAATGATGTATTTCTGTTGCCGCTATAGCAATAAATACTAAAAACAGAATTAAATTAATATTTAAGGGGGCTCCCACACAACAAACGTGATCGTTTGCTCGATACTAATAACGGCAACAGGTAGACGCTTGAAATATTCACAGAATATTTAATTGTATATTCACTTTAAAAATAAATAATAAAATTAAAATAAAATAATTTTTTTTACAACAAACTTGATTTTAGTGCCGATTTTTGCTTGATATTAATAACGGCACGGCAACAGGTAGACATTTAAAATATTCACAGAATATTTATTTGTTTACTGAAGTTATAAAGAAATGGTACGGAACCCTTTGTGCGCGAGTCCGACTCGCACTTGGCCGGTTTTTCCTTTTATTGCTCATAGAGTATTCTTAGTATAAAGCATTACATTATTTTGGTTTCCGCTAAAAATATCGCATCATCATTCGATAACACAATTCCCCTTTCTATATCAACATTATTTACGTATTTAAAAGTAAGTAGTGTTTAGTATCTATCCCAGTATATATTCCAGCGATCTTGGCTTTATACTCGATACTAGCTATAATCGCTATCTTATACATACATACATACATAACATCACGCCCATAATCCCCGAAGGGGTAGGCAGAGTCCATGGGGCAGCAGGCCCCTTTAACCACATTAAGAAACAAAATTGGGCTAAGTTTGACGAAAAATTATCGCTATCTTATCAACTGCGTATATTGTGCCTAATTTAAATTTCAAGAAAATCAAACTTCAAAATGTCTTCATATATGTTGCCTGAAAAAAATACTTATAAAATGTCAATTTCATTCATATTATTGTTATGCCGTATGCTCATATTTATTATAGTATTAAAAAAATAGACAGAATCATTTATTGCAAGCTAGTCTACTTAATTCAGTTTTAACATCAAACAAAAGCTTCCAAAACTGTTATACAAAAGGTTTCTAAAATGATACAAACAGACACTCTGATTCATTCATAATCATTCATCCTACTCTTCATCTCTAGTTCAGTTTACGACTTTTATTCTCACGATATAAAGTTTGGAGTTTATCTTGGCTATTGTCTGTTGAGCTTCAACAATGTTATCTATGCTGACACATTCAATCTACTGTTTAATACGTTCGCTATCTACCGTTATAATAGGATGTTTAACATTTTATTTTGAGTATTTTTTGCTAAGACTTTCATTTCTGATAACAAACAGTATTCAGAGCTTTTAATTGTGGCCGACCTTTCTGTATTCCGAAAGAAGACTTTAATATTCATACCATATATGTTTATGTGTGGACATAATTATTTCTTTAATAACATTATTTCAAATCAAATCAAATCAAAAATTTGTATTTGAATTTGTTAAATCGTTTTGGAAATAAACATTCGGATGCACAAACAAACAAACAAATTTCGCCCTAAGCGAATATATTTCCCGTTTCCGTCGATAATAACAAATATTAATAAAATTATTTACAATTTTTAAAAGAAATAATACACATTTATTAAATCGCCAATAATAAAACTGCGATTGACGCACGTGAAAGAGTAGATTGGATTTGACAAATCGTGAAATCAATTTCCAGCAATGAACGCGAGCCGTCGAAAAATTAACAAGCGACCACACATCAGATGGGCGATTACGCCCCAAAAAGTGCACTGCCCCAATCAATTTCACTTCTTAAAAAAATGCATTAATGAGCTTGATTTACAGAGGCGGTCGCAAAAACCGTTTACTTAATGAATTAATGTTGCATCGGCTATCATTTAATTAATCTGTGTATGTAGTACGGAGTATCAGGCGAATGATGGGAGGAAACAAATTACAAGCAGTTTTCTGTTAAATACGACATCTTTATTCCCAATGGCATAAGGTTGAATTCGGTTGGTATTGGGAATGTCATTATCAAGATTCGGCTTTCTTCGCGTTGTTATCGTGGCTCTCTTGTTGTTTAACACTTTATTGTTGCTGTTTGGGATCTTTTGCTTGCGGTGATTTCTGCTGCAACGTTGTACATTGCTGTTGTACTTCTTTATCGTCTTGGTCTTACTTTGTAATAGCGGTAGTGCTAGAATCGATATCACTGCTCAAAACCAATAAACAACTATTGCTCTTATATGTCCCGTGTTAGTCTGGAACTCAAAAAGAATAAATAATAAATAAATATTTATCAGACTACATCACAACATTGATCTGACTCCGAGGTTAGTAGCTTAAGCACTTACGTTACGGATATCAGAAACAACAGTGGTATTACAAATATATACTTAAATATTGGATATTAACACCCAGCCACAGAACAAACACAAGTATTCATCATACGAATGTTTGTCCTGGGTGGGAATCGAACCCACAACTCTTGGCGCATGGGGCAGGGTCACTACCGAATGCGCCATCGAGCCAGTCAAAATGCGCTTACTGTGTTCCTTGCCTAGCATGTCGTAAAAGGCGACTAATGGTATATCGGGTTTTGGGTATGTCTTAGTGTAGGCGACGAGCTTGCCACTTTTAGACTACACAGCAGTTTTATTGTTGCCTGAATTATGTAAATAATTCTTATAATTTTATTTGGACTTCTGGACGGTAATTTTCCGTACTTTAGTTAGCAAAATTGTGATCATTGTGTTATTTCGTGTTTTAAGGTGCTATAAAGCGAAGTACATAAAATCGAGTGAGAAGTTTCGAAACACGACATAACAATTAAACACTGTACCCAATAAACTTTAATTTTAAAGAAATACACTTTTACAATTTAGTAGAGATAAATCTCGAAGAGATAAGCAATAAGATCATATTATAATAATTATATAACTATGTCATAAATCATCATCTTCCTAGCGTTATGTCCCGTACTTAGACGGGGTCCGCTAAGACCACGATTCAGGATTTAGCGAGTCTGGTAATTACATTGAAGCGACTGCCGATCTGACCTTCGTAACCCTAAGATGGGGGAACCAGACAATTGTTGGATCATGGTTACAAATCCAAAGTTGTTTGAATTTGCAGGTTTCATCACGATGTTTTCCTTCACCGTCGAGCTAGTGGTATAAATACGTACATAGACTTGAAAAATCCAGACGTGCCCCGGTTTGAACCCGTACTCCTTGGTTAAGAGGCGCGTGTCCTTACCATTGAGCTACCACCGCTATAACTATGTCATAAATGTAATCTTAAAAAGTGACGGTATAAAATACATGCAATATAACGAGCGTGACGAACGTAGTTTGAATCCTTTAAAAGATTTGGAACACGAATTCGAATTAATGGATGTAGAAAGTAAATTATTTCGACGAATCATTCAGTAAAAAAATCGCCTACCGAAACGTCAACTTGGTTTAAATGTCAAAGTAAATTAAAGCGACGCGTCAACATTATGTCGAAATTCCTTGGGGGAGTTATCGGAATGCATAGTTGAGCTATTTTGATATTTTTTTTTACTATTCGACTGACTGGCTCGTTGGCGCATTCGGTAGTGACCCTGCACTATGCGCCAAGAGTTGTGGGTTCGATTCCCACCCAGGACAAACATTCGTGTGATGAATACTTGTGTTTGTTCTGTGTCTGGGTGTTAATATCCAATATTTAAGTATATATTTGTAATACCACTGTTGATTCTGATATCCGTAACACAAGTGCTTAAGCTACTTACCTCGTTGTCAGATCAATGTATGTGATGTAGTCGGATATTTATTTATTTTATTTATGAAAGTGATGTACATGCAAAATAAACTAAACTATAATTTTATATTTCAGACATAAAACAAACCTCGCATAGTAAATTAGTTGCCATTAAACAAAATGAAATCAGTTTAGGTACATTGGTTACAATGTTCGTGTCCTCGTTAACACAGTATATTTGTTTTAGTTATTAATAATGTGGAACATGGTCAATTGGTATCACTTAACTACATATTATCTAATACTTAAAATTCCTCAATAAATAGACTTATCAGTGTGCAAAATATCGCATTCTTCAAAAGAGCCGCCGGCAATTAATTTAAATCAAGGAATGTTTATGATATATTCCTATATAATACCACAAACTAATAACAATGGTATTTGTTTCTTATCATAATTAATTTTCTATTCCGAACGAATATCACTGATAAATGCATACATGCATAACATCACGCCCATAATCCCCGAAGGGGTAGGCAGAGTCAAAGGGGCAGCATGCCCCTTCAACCACTTTCAGCCAAAAATAAAGCCGGCCTGGTTAAATGTAAAAATGTAAAAAGGCAGTGACAAGCGGCTAACCTGTCGCCTACACAATCACACACCCAAAATTCGATATACTATTAGTCGCTTTTTACGACATGCTAGGCAAGAATCACAGTTGGCATATTCTTTTTAAGTCCCAGACCAACACGGGACAGTGGGCTGGGTTGGATGGAAAGCTGTGAAAAAGTAGTGACAAGTGACTAGCTCGTCGCCTACTCGGACACATACCCAAAAGCCCGTAAACCATTACTCGCCTTTTACGACATGCTAGACAAGAACCACAGTTGGCACATTCTTTTTTTTTTTTGTCCCAGACCAACTTGGGCCAAGTCCCAGACCAACATGGAACTAAATGAATCCCAAAATAAGTTGATATTAGGGTCGGCTTTGCACATCTGATACTCTAGTTAAACATCCATAGGTTATGGTACCCGTTAAACTTCAAGGAAAATGTAAGTCTATTTAACTATGGTAGTTTAAAAAAAATCGTTATCTATAGGCACACCGCCGGCCGTATAGAATGTACGCATTTGATGATATCACTTACTTCACGTTCTAGTAAATTATTGAACCGTAAGAATTATTATTCTTAAGCTTCTATGTATCATGAAATAAAGGAAAGTATTTTTTTACTTTTAGTTTATCATATAAATAGGTTATTTCATATATCTACCTGATGTAGTTTTCTATCCTTTGACAACAGTACTTCGAGATGAAAAGCTCTATAAATTCTTGTCTGTGAACCTGGCAATGGTATTTGAAAATTTGCGACTATCATCGACATGTAGGTAATATCTCGATGGCCACGATCAATGGAGTAGTTAGGATAAGAAAGAGTAACAAACAAATTGCTTTCTCGTTTATGGCACGAGTATCGATATTGCACCTAGTGATGCCGAACTATCGATAGTTTCGCTATCGATAGTTGACCTCGAAAATCTGTTAGAATATCGATAGGACTATCGATACTATCGATAGTTTATTCTTCGTGACCAACAATACTATCGATAGTATCGATAGTATTGCTTTCATGCAATAGTATTGCCTGGATCTAAGCTATCGATACTATCGATAGTATCGATAGGCTATCGATACTATTGATATGACGTCAACTATCGATAGACTATCGATAGTCGACTTTAGATCGGAATCACTAATTGCACCTTTTTGTTAGAATATTTAATGCTGATTATATGTAGTAGAATCATACGTATGGTATGTGTGTATTTATTATCTATAATCCTACTACAATGTCAATAAAGCACAAACAAATAATCTCTTAAAGAAAATAACACTGTTTTCTTCTTTCTATTGGGAACACTAGCTTTCCTCAATAGATTTTCATGCAATTGTACACCGTCGAAACTCTGTCCGCTCTTAGTACTCTCGTACCAGTCCCCATTTGATGCTTTTACTGGTACAGAAAGTTGTACTTAATCGGCAGGTACATTTATATCATTAATTTCCAGCCAAGCGCCTATAATTAGACGCCTAGGCTATCGTACATCGTTTATAGACTCAACAGTCTGCGCAGGGACGGATCACTAATATAGGCTTGGCTACCTGGGGCCCCGAGCGTGATTATTAAAAACCCCAACACCTTTGGTATACACATAATGTTTGATAAGTTAATTATTTCCTTCTTTCTAACGTCATTTTCCATTCCTAGTGGGGGACTGCTTTTAGCATAATGTCCCGTGCTTAATTAGGATCCGATTTGAGCAACATCTTCCTAGCGTTATGTCCCGTTTTAATCAAGACCTGATTTAAGCATCATCATTCTCTATCGTTATGTCCCGATATTAGTCCGAGTTTGCCTTGAGTATCATTCAATTATAACCCTTATGTGGTTCCTACCCTTGACGTGTTAACCACGATCCTAGAATGCATAGGTTTGGGTGCAATACGTCAAATTTTGTGCGCATATACACTTCACTATGCCTTCTATAAATTATAAATTCTTCAGACTGGCACACCAATTCCCTAGTCCCAAACTAAGCTTATAAGCTTGTGCTATGGATACTAGGTGAACGGATAGACATACTTAAATACGTTTATAAACATCCATGACTCGAGTACAAATATCCATGTTCATCACACGAAATATTTGCCCCTAGCGGGATTCGAAACCGCGACCCTTGGTTTCGTGGCCAGGGTCTCTGACCACTCGACCAACGGGCCAGTCAAAGTACTGTGTCTAAGGTGTCTAGCCCTTCGGTTACATTACGACCAGCATCTTTCTAAGCGATAGCATCTCGTTCGTCTAATATCGACATTATCGTCGATCTTCGGTTTCCAACAGCTGTTTATGTAAGCGCGGAAGTGTTAGGCTTTAAGCACACGACGCCGGAACCGCACCGGCGCCGGACCGCATGTTTGTGTATACGAATGAAAACCGCGCCTGCGCCGCACCGAGACCGCGTGTTGTACTTTGATGCTGAGTGAGCAACGATTACTGCGCGGCGCCGGTGCGGCGCAGGCGCGATATTCAGTCGTATACACAAAAATAGGGTCCGGCGCCGGTGCGGTTCCGGCGTCGTGTACTTGAAGCCTTAGAGTTAGATGAGATTACCGGATGTGACGGCGCCATGGTTATCAGCCAATATCTGCGACCACTTGCTAGCCTATAGGCTAGCCGTATGTTTGTTTTTCACCTTAAAAGTCGTTATTATTTTAGTCTCGTGTTTTGTGCTTAATCAGGGTCCGCTTAGACCCAAGACTGTTCAACTTCAAGCCGTATTGTAGCCAGTAGGCGGTTTTTGATTAAACCGCATCAGTTTCAGAATTTTATGATATTGTTTTTACTGGTTTTATTAATAAACAGTTAAATGAACCATGAGGGATTGTAGATAAAACTCAGTTAAAATAAGTTTTAAGTAAGAGTCTGTCATGACATATGTACATACATACATAACATCATGCCCGTACGCTAACATCATATCCAAGGAGGTAAGTAGCAGCCCCCACCACATTCAGCCAAAAAATAAAACCAGGCTGGGTTAGATAGCAAATTGTGAAAAACTAGTGACAAGTGGCAAACTCGTCGCCTACACAATCACAGATCCAAAACCCGATATACCACGATATACCATTAGTCACCTTTTACGACATGCTAAACAAGCAACATGGTTGGCAAATTCTTTTTAATCCCCAGACCAACATAGTCTATTATTACCTATATTTAACCCGTTCTTATATAATATATATAATAATCTTATATAAAATGTTATTAAAATCGGTTTAATGAGATCGCCGAGATAACTCAACAGACATACATTCTCACTTAAAATATTAGTACGGATGAAGAAATATGTTATGGAGCTACGGATTATGTGTGACGAGTTTGGAGATTGGAGATAATACCGTTGCACTTTAATGGACGGTATAAATTCAACGGTCTTATAGATGGCGAGTGTTGTAACGTGACTGCGAATATAAACTACCATAAAATCTTGATGTAATAGGGGGATAGAAACTTTGCAGGAAGGTGAGGTAGATATTGTTTGCTCAGTGGCCGAGCATTTTCATTTTCGTTTGGAAAATCATGTGTCCTTCAATATAGTTAAGTAAGTTCCTGCAAGTCCGACGTATCCTGCTCCCGAGAAGAACAAAAATATGGAGGAATTCTCTGACAATACATCATCTTCCTAGCGTTATGTCCCGTGCTTAGACGGGGTCCGCTTAGACCATGATCCAGGATTTAGCGAGTCTAGTAATTACATTGAAGCGACTGCTGATCTGACCTTCGTAACCCTAAGATAGGAGAACCAGACAAATTTTGGATCATGGTTACAAATCCAAAGTTGTTTAAATTTGCAGGTTTCATCACGATGTTTTACCTCACCGTCGAGCTATTGGCATAAATACGTACATAGATTTGAAAAATCTAGAGGTACGTGCCCGGGATTGAACCCGCACTCCTCGGTTAAGAGGCGCGTGTCCTTACCATTGAGCTACCACCGCTCTTATTTATTTATTATTCTCTGACAATACGATACTGTGCAATTTTTTTTTTAATCTGAAACTTTTTTTTTTTAGTCTAAACTGTACCTTTGTAGATAATTATACAGAATTTTATGATAGGGAATATAAAAATATAAATTTTAAATAACCGAGTGAGCTGCATAAAATAAAAAAAACTGTTATTTCATGCATATTACATAGTATGTACAATAAAACGGCAACAAAGTTAAAAACTCAGTACATTTAAATCATGATATCAACATACCCATAAATAATTTAATTAAAAAACATTTTTAACAAAACGCGAGCAAAATATAATTAAAGTTAACACCTTCCTGGGTATAATGTACGTGCCAGACTCAAAATATGATATCATTCCGTGATGCAATTTATTATACGCGCATGAATATTCATAAATACGAATACAGTAGGAATAAGACTGACATTAAACTTTAAATTGCTTACAAGTATATTATAACAGTCTCAGATTAGCATTAACAATAGTCTTGTTTATGATCTTAGAAGTAAACACGATAAACGGGTCTAATTAGTAGAAAAACTGACTGCTGATTCTATGACCTTAGAAATTAAAGCTTGCCGCTTCATAAGAAAAGGTTTTACACATACACACACACATAACATCACGCCCATAAGCCCCTTAGGGGTAGGCAGAGTGACAGAGGCAGCACGCCCCTTTAACCACATTCAGCCAGAAACAAAACTAATGCATTTCTCCGGGCGAAAAAAAAAGATGGAAGATTGTGATAAAGTAGTGACAAGTGGATATCACGTCACTCATCGTATATCTATAAGAATGTATGAAACACTGAAGCGATTGACTGATGAGTACCTTAGGGTAAGTTTTAGGGTATTAAACCAGACAAATTGGATCAGTAAGTTATCTAAATGTATCGGTTTCGAAACTTCTAGAATTCATTAATTTAATAGTTACTCGCTGAGATTATCTTATTTCAAATTCCAATTTCGGCTTTCCCTGCAGTTCAAAATTGTACGGATTTTTTTTGTATAAACCAATGCCATATTAAGCGTGGTGTACACTACAACTTTTCAATAAGACTACCGATATGTACTAAGCTTAACATGATATTCTGTCACGGTAATTTATATAAGATGAGGTTTTAACCACTCATATGACATGACCAATATAGAAGTCGTTCCATCTTGGATAATTGCAAAGAAAACAAGTATTTCTATTACGTTTGTAATAAAATTGCGCATTATTCCCATCATTAATATTCATTAACATACCTACTCACATGACAAAGTAAATTGAAACTTAATGATGATGTATCACAATAACGCTTCATACGATAAGTACGTGAGCAAGATTTTTCAATAGATGCGTTCGTGATAGGATCATGTTTACTTCAATTTAGTTGTGATGATGATAGCGATTCAGCCGATTTGGCGATGATATTTCTATAGCTTATAATATCTAGTGCAAAACAATTGGGAAGCGCCTAATATTGCGCGAGTTGAATGCAGTCGGGGCCTTAGACGAGACATACATGAGCTCTGCATTAAACTCGCGCGCTATCTATAGTCTTTGTAGCTTCCATAGACGCATAGTATAAATAAAATATACGTGGGACTTGTTTTATGTCAATGTAGGCACATATGAACTCCTAAAGGAAGTCTGATGGAAGACTTTAAAGCGTTATTTAACCATTCAGTTGTTATTAACCGAAAAAAGGTGTAGGTTCTCAATTCGACTGTTTTTTTTGTTAACATTTCGGTACTCCTGCGCAAAAGATATAAATACTATTGACACTCCATGATAGAGGTTTTTTTCTGCTCTTTTTCTCAGTAAACAGTGCAATAGACTACCTAGAGGTATTTGTAACACGTTTTTTTAGGACATGTTCATTTGTAAAGACATAACTAACTAACTAACTAAACTTCACGCCACTTCCCTAGCGGGGTAGGCAGAGAGAACCGAACGCCATATGGCACGATCCTTACACACCTCACTCGCCTCTTCAACATTAAGGACATGTTAGGTAGAAACAACTTCGAGCGGAAGCCTAACAGAAGGATACAGCTGGGCTAGGCAGCATATGGTAAACTTTGACACTTACAGCAGGACTGGTCTACAAATTTAAAGTCGCTCATCGAGCTATGGATGGAAAGGGCTATGTTCGGAGTTTCTCTTAGGGATCGCATAAGAAACGATGCGATCCGACAAAGAACTAGAGTAACCGACATAGCCTACCGGGTTAGCAAGCTGAAGTGGCAGTGTGCTGCCATATCAGCCCTCAGAATAGGTGGTAAGACGATCTCCGCAAGGTGGCGGGTAAGAGCTGGATGAGAATAGCCGCGGATCGTGCTGAGTGGCGTGTTTTGGAAGAAGCCTATGTCCAGCAGTGGACGACGATAGGCTGATGACGATGATGATGATGATAATGATGTTCATTTACGCAGAAACGGACAGCTTTTCCTTAGGTGGTGTATCTATAGGCTATGGTGACTGCTTACTATCAGGGTGACCTAACCTATCGTGGTTAAATAAATATCAAAGAACAGACGATTCCGCCAACACTAGTTATCACACGAATTAACAAACAATACCATTTACAATACAGGATGTTGGTTCGCAAAAAGCGTTTTTCGCGTTTCACGCCGCGAAATTGCTTCGGTCACAGTGCGTGACTCATAAAAATTAAACACAAAAGTCGGCATCCGAGCTAGACCATTGTGGACCTAACAATAACACATCCGCTAAATAACGAGGCTGAATTAAAAAATAAGATAGTCAGAGTGAATTCGTGTAAAATATTGATAAAATGTATCCTTTTGTTGGGTTTATTTGCACGGTTTGAGGATTCAACACTGGCAGATTCGTTATACTCTATAGTTTTTTGGTTAAGGGCAACTATGTATGTATAAAACGAAATGTATACACGCTCGTAATCTGTAAGAGACAGGCAGAGGCAAGGAACTGCTTCAACCGCTTTCAGCCAACAATAAAATGAGCTGTTTTTTATAAATTTATAGTCTTTTAGCTTCTGCCGCGGCTTTGCTCGCGAGGTACATCGATAAAACATATCCATACATCCGCAGAAACTTTCGCGTTTATAATATTAGTAGGTTTTATAGTAAATTTAATATTTTATGCGCGATGCCATCAAATCATCCTTTTTATTATTTTACAAAGAAAATTATTACATAAAATCGGAGATTCTATCGCAAGGTAAATAACTTCAAACATTTGCAAACTCACTTGATGAAATCTTGGATATTTATATAGGTCTTTAGAAATTTTATAGACCTTAGATGTTTCTTCACAGATAAGACTAGTTTTAGCTCATAAACTTTTAGTATAAAGTACAGTTAAGGGAATAATAATAGTCTTCGATGAGAAATAAAATAAGCAAAACTACATATTGTCATTTCACATGCAAGCTTTAACTGTACATGAATGAAATGATTTATCGAAGAGGATCCAATGTTTATAATATTGAATGGGCCATTTTGAAGATATATAAATAAACGATACTAGCTGACACGGCGCACTTCGAAACGCCTGGTTCTTAGATTTTCAAAACACAGTTTTTTTTATTTTTTATTTTTTACTCTTTTTTATTTTTTTCTTTCATAAGAACCTTTCTCTAATAATAACAAACATAACTAAAAATAATTAGCGGAATCGGTAAAGCCGGTTTCAAGTTATAGCGTGACCTGGAGAAAAAGGGGTTAATTTTTATTTATAATATTTTTTTTTATATATAGATATAATAATCCATACAAAAATAGTTCAAGATTTGCGACACGATTATAGATAATTCATGTTTTTATTTTTCTTTATATTGACTTAACTGATCTTAAATTTTCGTTTTCGGCTCAATAAACCGATTTTTTTATTTTTGGCTAAAGGTCACCCAAGCCGAATGTTCAGACTACACTGAAGATGCGCAAATCATCTTGGCACAGTACCATATTAAACCCCTATCTGACATTTAACGGGCCAACAGCACATTGTTTTCGGTCACGTCATTTTAAAGATAAACTCAAGATGCATCTCACGCAAGCGATGTTAAAATTAAATAAAAAGACATTAAGTGCATTTTTCTTTGTGTGCCGGATGAGAATTTGCATAATGAAGGAGTAAATAGATGGACCCGTTTTTTTAATAAGGGACATCGACCTTTCGGGAATTGATTGTCCGATGCAGTTTTGTGCAGTTGGCAACCATTGTTGCATACAACCTGTTTCTCTGTGTTCAGAGTCAGACGGGGGCATAAAATTTCATATCTTAATTGTTTATTATCAAATCTCAGGTAATTCTTTTCATTGCGCACCACTCGACCAACGGACACTGAACAGTGTCCGTTGGTCGAGTGGTCAGAGGCCCTGGCCACAACACCAAGGGTCGCGGGTTCGTATCCCGCCAGGGGCAAATGTTTCGTGTGATGAACATGAACATTTGTACTCAAGTCATGGATGTTTATAAATGTATTTAAGTATGTCTATCCGTTCACCTAGTATCCATAGTACAAGCATAAGCTTAGTTTGGAACTAGGGAATTGGTGTGTCAGTCTGGACAATTTATTTATATTTTTTTAATTATGTGGATCGTTTTTTGTTCTTTATGAATTCATATACATAATTTAAATGTTTACAAATTTGTAAAATTTTGCATTTAAAAGAGTAACTATCGAGTTTCTTGCCGGATTCTTCTCGATAGAGTCCACCTTCCGAACCGGTGGTAGTATTAGTTCTTATCCTTTTTTTTATGTATATTGACTATTTATAAGTGCTTTCTTGAAGCCCATATAAATAAAGATATTTTGAATTTGAATTTGAATGGATTTTTTAATGCTTGCTGCTTGTTTATACTTCACAATATATCTTGTAGGCATGCTATTACGATTCCGATGAGAGAAAACACTGCGAGGATTTTTTTAAAATGATTTGTAGGTTTTTAACTAAGGGCAATTATGGATTTCTATATGTCTATACACGTCGTCCAATTTGTTTAGTTTTCGTGCGTAAGGATTACCTACCAATGTCTGATGACAGTGGTTCAAAATAAATCCAGGATCATAATCCTAGCGAATGTCGTCCAAGAACGGGTCTGACAAGCTCGATGGCGCATTTGGTAATGACCCTGGGCCAAGACTTGTAGGTTCGATCCCCACCCAGGACAAATATTCGTATGATGAATACTTGTGTTTGTTCTGTGTCTGGTTGTTAATATTCAATATTTAAGTATATATTTGTAATACCACTGTTTTCTGATATCCGTAACACAAGTGCTTAAGCTACTTACCTCGGAGTCAGATCAATGTATGTGATGTAGTCTGATATTTATTTATTATTTATAACGCAAGAGCAAGTAGATTGGTGCACCGGCAACTTAAAGCATTACTGAACCCCGCTAGTATTAAGTTTGCTTGCTCACTAAACAGCCTTTATCTTTATTGATAAGATAACATCGGCTGAGGTCGCGGGGCCGCACGGGAATATATTGCCGTTTCAAAACCTATCGAATTCGGGAGACGTGACCTTTTGCCAAGTCTCCGGTTACAGGAGTTACGATCGGTTTTACAACTAGTCGAGAGATAAGTCCGTCTGGCAGTTTAGCATGGCGGGTGTCGTAGTGGGAGGCGGTAGAGAAAAGCTGAGCTTGTTTTTTTGGTTTTGAGGTTAATAAGTGAAAGAGTTAGTTTCTGTGTAGTGCATAGGTGTTTGAAATGTGTGGTTGTGCTTGAATAAAAAATATGTTTATTGACAGAACAAAATTGCATTACAGGTGAGACTGACCTCTACATTTGGCAAATGTCCGTCATTTGGCGGGAGGTATTTCGTGATAGTTGCATCGCTGTAGAAATTTCAAACATTTTACCTATGCCTTAATAATAGCCACACCTAACCCATATGGAAGTCAGGAATAATTTAAAATGGTTACTCATCCATGTCTTGACTGTAGCTGAATACTTGACTTTCCAACATTGTTTACCAAGGCACCATCGCCAATGGAATTAAAGCATATTATCAAATTGGTCACCCCTCCAGGTCTAACCAACAGAGAGTTGCTTGATTTTCCAACGTAGTTCTCCCGAGCTACCGAGCTTAGGCGATGCAATAAAAGTTAATTATCCCTTTCTGGCTTATATACAGGATGATAGGGCCCCGATAAGTTATACATCCGTCGTTTATTAGCAATGAAACAGACACCGTGTCGAAACCGCTTGCGCACGAGTCGACTGTTCCGCGATTTTGCACCCAGTTGTGATCTAAGTCGGTAAATATTGCAATGCAATAAAATCAATAAACTATGAAATATCCAATAACAGTTCGAACATTAACGACACTTGTATTAAAGACGATACTAACTCGAGATCTAAGGTGAACGGTGACCCGCTGGGATTTCGCCATAGATCACAGATCGATAAAATATTTGTTTTTACTATTATTAGTATTGTTAGCGTAAGGTGTGATCTATAAACATTTCAACGAGAACTTTTTTTTGCCAGACCACGGAAATGTCAAATGGAATATTATGATTATGGTTCTAAGAATCTATGTAAGCATTTTTGTATTTATCGCAGTGTCTAAACTACTGAATCAATTTTAATATATTAATTTAAGGCTTTATTGCGGATGTTCCGAATCAAATCAAAATTTTTACACTTAAAAATATCATCATCATCCTCTTGCCCTTCTCCCAGTTCATCGGGGATCGGCGCAGCATGTCTTCTTCTTCCATACGTCCCGGTCAGCCGTCATCACTTAAAAATATATCATACAAAAATTAGAAAAGGAGTTAGCTGAAAATTACGTCACACGCATTCCATTTTTCCAAGTTCCCGTCTTGTCCCTCATGATGATTTTATGACCTCAGGTGTAACTTCACATTAAAAATGAGATTTTCAGTTTCGTCGAACTGATCGTCCTTCATATAATTGACGTCCAAATTTCTATTAATTACATTTATGCATGACATTACACAGCTTACAAACTTATTTGACCACCCCAAGGTACTCATAGATGAGCTCAAACAATTGTAAATTACAAAATGAAATCATTCCACCGACCACAGAAATTCAATATATCCCTCGGAACCATGCACGTTAGTTACACCGTAAAATTGACCTTTACGCGTTGTAAGCTAGTAATTTAATTTACAGATCCATCAGACCTTTCCCAACACAATGGCTCGAAAGTCTAGCAACGCCTGTTCTGAATGTGCCGACTTGCACAGGAAATGTGATAAAACGGTGAAACGGCACGCTGTTACACCGATGCGTGCGAGGACCATTGCAAATGAGCCAAACTTTGGTATTTTGACTGGCTGACCCTGCCCTATGCGCCAAGAGTTGTGGGTTCGATCCCCAGCCAGGACAAACATTCGTATGATGAATAATTGCATTTGTTTCTATGTCTAGGTGTTAATATCTAATATTTATTTGAGTATATATTTGTAAAATACCACTGTTGATTCTGATATCCGTAACACAAGTGCTTAGGCTACTTACCTCGGAGTCGGTTCAATGTATGTAATGTAGTCGGATATATATTTATTATTAATTATTTATTTAATGGAAGAAACTAAGACAAGTAGTTTAGTCGCAATCAACTCGGCTGTTGTTTCTAAATAGCTGCTAACCTATATTTATAAATAAATAAGAAAATACATTTCCAAAAATTAGTAACCAGCAACCACTCTTCTGTAATTTCCAAAAAACTTAAAATGCACAATTATAGAGATTAGTTGTCAATACTTTTGTACATAAGTATATATGCCTATAATAAACTTTGAAATCGATTACAAGAAAACGTTTCTAAAAGTTCTAAGTCTATAATCTTTGGATATTCAAAGGACCAAAGGTTTTCCTCTCACTGCCAAGAGCCGTAATTTTTACAGAGTAATTACTTATTCCCTTGAAATGACAATTGAAATCCACATAATACTATGTCGTAGGTCATTTTGATGTATTACAGAAAATCACACACACGTATTCATTAATGATTACAACGTAATTAAAGCTCGGAGTGGCGAATATATTAATATTAACTTACAGTAGTACAATTATGTAGCGGTGTGATGGTCATTCAGTTTTAATAGTCGCCTCTTTGTTCTAAGGCACCATATTGGCTATCGGTATGATGTAGCAAGTACTCCTTACTGGCAAACAGACGAACGAGTTCCCGTTAATTGTTATGTTTTCCAACTATTTTAAAGATGAAAATCTTTAAAGTGAATAACTATTTTAAAAGTGTATAATGAAAATCAATTTATATAATCAAATTTATGTCGATGAAGTTAGATTTATATAATAGATTTTATATCGATGAAAATCGATTTATAAAATCGATAAAATCAATAATAATGAAAATCACGATATATATATCGATTCAACGAATAATCGATTATATAAATCGATTTTCATTAAACTTTTACCTGCGAACTCAACGCCCGTATTAAGAACTCTATTAAACGTGTTGTAATAAAAAAAAATAAGTTTTTGATAGAATATAAGATAAGTCAATATGCTTAGTTTTTTATATATTTACCTTTTTTGATCTGTAAATATAATTGAAGATGAAATTTAAGCCAGTATAAAAAATGTCTTTTAATACCTTTACAATTTAAAATCAAACTTATTTTTAAACTCAGTTACAAACATATAACCTTTTACAAACACGCGACAAAAATACACTCGACCAAAGAATACACCGGCTGTAAAATAATCCGTCGTCACACATGCTCCTGGCCTTTGACACGGCTAATTTAATACTTCCTTCCTGTGACGTCACGGGACATGAGGGCGCGGCGTTTTTCGAATTCCACTGAAGTACTTAGGGGATAGTGTCGGGTAAGTTCGGGTTTTAATTAAGTGCTTGTTAAGTTTGAGTATGAGTAGAGACTGTCTTCCGGTGTGATCCACGCGTGCGGTAAACGAGGAATTTTCCAGAATGTAATAGAAAATGTATTTTTATGTCGTCGTGAATGTTGTTTCGCAAAATTAAAGTAACTCGATCGAATTCGAAAGACTGCATTAATTTTATAGACAACATTAAAAAGACTAAGTCTTACAATTCTAAAATCAAAGATTAACGAGCAATAAATTTGATTTAACAAGCAAAGTAAATGCATTTCACTACGTCTTACAATCAAGGAGGTTAGTAGTTAATTTAATATACTTTTTAACTACATTAAGTACAAACTATTGTCAATCAGTTTAACACTTTCGCTTAAAACAAATGCAAGTCTAGTTATTATTAAGTAGATAAAATAATTGAGTCGTGACCCTTTAAAAAACAAAACGTTTCTAGTTAAAACAACCGACAATTTACTCAACAGCGCGTTTTTTTTGCACGTGTAAAAACAATTCAATTTTTTTGTGCCGACAAGGTTCATTGCCCCAAAATGGCTTACACAACGTGCCATGTCAACATAGCCGAATATATCTACAAGACAGTTCTCTATTTTAATATTTGCACATATGGTTCGCTACCGTTTTTTCTGTATCCAGCCGTGACGACATTTCGCATGCAACGTTTTATTAGTCATGTTCTCACGTTTGTTTGAAACCGTTATGTATATTTTTTTATTTAAAATTATGGTGGTTTAGAACAAGGTTTGAAGCTGTTTGTTTAATTGAAGTTGAAGTTTCGAACGACCGTATAATTGACTGTGTATTTTATCTATTTCTACGCAAATATACCTTATACTTATTTACAAAATAAGCTTTTAAATCAATACTTACTTACACATATATTACATACATTTATATAATGCTATTATTTTTACTGATTAGATGAAACAGTATAGCCAATAAAAGCTTTCGTCTTTTAAGGACTTAGTTCATAAAATATATTAAGGAATTATACAGATAAGTAACTTTACTTATCCACTTCCTAGCCAATTGAGAGCACGAGTCAATATTTTTCTAAAATATAAAATGCCTTTAAAATATACTGTCGAAATAACAGCTTTCGTTAGAAACAACATAACATTTAGAAATTGCCTTTAAGAAATTGCAATCTTATCCAGCAAAAATAATGTCCACACGTGTACTCCATTGCTTTTCAATGGAATCGCAAATGCAGAGAAAGCCAGCTTAACCCTTTCAAGTTTTCATTTCAATTATTTATAAGACAGCTCTTTAGAATTCTGTCAACATTGGTCATTAAACTACACATTATCACTTCGCAGCAAGTATCTATCGGATTAGCGATTCATATATGTCATTATTATCATGAAGCTAACGTTAACAACATCCGACTATTTCACATTTACTGCGAATTTATAAATCCGCCGAGTTAATTGGTGGGACTGTCTCAGTTTATGCGGAACGTTTTCCCACTGGTGCTAGTATCGAGAAACAGTCAGATTCACTAGAACATGGTGAGTCAAGAGATTTCTCATTGCACATTATATAGAATTTTATAAACCCCTTTGTTACGCGTAGATTCTGACGTATATACGTACATATGACGCATACATGTATGTAGATCTTGAGCATACAAGAAAAAATTGTTTTCAAAATAGACTGCCATAATTTACACAGTAATCCCATGATGTAAAAGACATTTGACTTCCAAGCTCAGTAATTTCTGTGCTTGTTGGAATGACTATTATTTAAAAAAATATCATCTTCCTAGCGTTATGTCTCGTGCTTAGACGGGGTCCGCTTAGACCATGATCCAGGATTTAGCAAGTCTGGTAATAACATTGAAGCGACTGTCGATCTGACCTTCGTAACCCTAAGGTAGGTGAACCAGACAATATTTGGATCATGGTTACGAATCCAAAGTAGTTTGAATTTGTAGGTTTCATCACAATGTTTTCCCTCACCATCGAGCTAGATTTGAAAAATCCAGAGGTACGTGCCGGGGTTTGAACCCGCACTTAACTCGGTTAAGAGGCGTATGTCCTAACCATTGAGCTACCACGACTTTATTATTAAAAATGTATTGCAAAAAAAAAAACAAAAGCCCATGTTTGTCATGTCATAACCAATTCCGATCTGAACTTTGCCATTCTTCCACTGCCTTTATGATTGCACTTTTATCTGAAAACAAGTTAAAATGTCTACCTGGGGTAACAAAAACCACATTTAGTGTAAAAACAAAAATATGTTGCATCACAACAAAGTGGCCGATTTAAAACAATAGTTAGGGCTGGTACCATACAATTTGGACACACGTAAAATTCCTAGCGTGTCCATATGACGAAATAATAAGTTATACTAATTTTCAATTTCACCCACTAGACACACGTGCGTCCAGTCTCTTGTGTCGAGTTGGTGAAAAACCCCGATTTGCATATTATAGTGGCTTTTTCATTTGTCATCTTCCTCCACACAAATCAAAATAAATATACAAGTATATCTATATAAATAATACGTTAAAAAATAAATACATTAAGGTTTTGCACTGATCATTAAAAAATATATGTACAATTACGTATAAGTATATTAGATACTACGTATCATAAAAACAGATGCAAATTTCGTTCAAAAAATAAAAAAAAACTACTTATTAAACTTAATATTACATGCAATTCTGTTTTCTGCTAAAGATACAATACTGCCAATGGAACAGAGCAGTTACTCTTTGCAAGAGTAGGATGTTAAATTTTATTACAATTTAGATTTTTGGCTTATATGCACAGATATGAGTGTGTCTTAAACCGAACATTAATATGAGATAGGATATCTGGGTTGCCGTACGACAATACCTTATTAAATAAGCTAACATGTTAATTAAATCAGCTGCATTGTACAAGCTGCATCATAAACATATCGATACCTTTCTCTCAAACAAAGATGGCTGCCAACCCTGAATACCGACTGACCGTTACGCCATGCCTTGTTTAAATGTCAATCGTTATTTAACTACTTGCGCTTGCGATTAAAAGCGTCGCTTATGAATACGCTCAATTAAATATATTTACGGTTATCGAAACGTTGTGACGTAATGGTTTTTGACTCCAGGGAGGTATCGATGTCTGAGGGTTTTAGTAACTGCAGTACATTGTCTAATCTACGTCAAAAAGACGTGCACATCTAAGTTAAGATTGAACAGGTTACTGATCCAAATTGAGAAAATAAAATCGAGTCAGCGAATCTTCTTTTCTCTAAATAAATAAATTCTCAAGACTGACACACCAATTCCCTAGTCCCAAACTAAGGTTATGCTTGTGCTATGGATACTTAAACTAGGTGAACGGATAGACATACTTAAATACGTTTATAAACATCCATGACTCGAGTACAAATGCCCATGTTCATCACACGAAACATTTGCCCCTAGCGGGATTCGAACCCGCGACCCTCGGTTTCGTGGCCAGGGTCTCTGACCGCTCGACCATCGAGCCAGTCAATTTTTTTTAGTTATGGTTGATTTCGACCATAACCATTGGCATTATTACCTTAAGCGATAACTTTTATTAAATAGAGGTTTATTGAGAGCAATATTTACAAACTACATTCCATCTAGCACAGCCCATTGTCCCTTGTTGGTCTGGGACTTATAAAGAATGTGCCAACTGTTTTTCTTGCCTAGCATGTCGTAGAAGGCGACTAATGTTATATCGGGTTTTTGGTATGTGATTGTGTAGGCGAGAAATTAAAAACTTCTCACTAGTTTTTCACAGTTTCCCATCTAACCCAGCCCAGTTTTATTTTTGGCTGATAGTGGTTGACTAGTTGCTGGATCATGGTCTAAGCGGACCCCGTCTAAACACGGGACATAACGCTAGGAAGATGATGAGTGGTTAAAGGGGCCTGCTGTCCCTTTGACTCTTAATCCCTGCATACCTCTTCGAGGATTATGAGTGTGATGTTTTGTATGTTTACAAATTTTGCCGTCTCACATGAAAGCCTTAATAGCAATAAATGTTGCATGATTCGTGTACACACCACCAAGCTACTCGAGTTTTAAGAACAACGCATCCTTATTCAGGAAACATCGTCCCTGCTCACTGCACCAATTTGCAAATGCATTCAGGTCGAATAACTGCATTTTGCACAATACACAATACTTCACTTACAAAACTTACCCAATTTAAAATAAAGTAACAACGCTCTTGTCATTTTCTTCTCATTTTATTCTTACCTGCAACAAAAAAAAATCATTTATCAAACCGAAACGTCCACTTTATGCAAAAGGTAACAAATTAACCAAATCGTTTAACTTAAAGGCGTGATAATTGGATAACCAAGAGAGCTTTTAAAAATTATGCGTGAATAATTTAAAAAAAATTGCTGAATATCGGATTACGAAAACAGAAGGGGGTCAACTGTACTGCAATAAGTATGTTTTTGTATTGCAAAAATACTGCACGCTTGCAAAAAACGGAAAGTTTTCGTGCAATGTGTAGGTACATTTTTTGTATGCTAATCTGATGTTGAGTAATTTTTGGGTATGTTTTTTGTTCGTAATGATATTAAAAATGTTTTACATTTTCGAACATAATTATACTAAAATAAACTTCACGCCACTTCCCTAGCGGGGTAGGCAGAGAGAACCGAACGCCATATGGCACGTCCTTACACACCTCATTTGCCACTTCAACATTAATGATCCTTTTTTACAAACTCTACGGTTTTTGACTTCGAACATCACCTTCTGTTATTACACGACCAATCTGGTGGTGGTTCGATCATATCAAGAACATTTTCCCAGATTTTATTAGAATTTTGTTAATGAAAATTATATAAACATCATTCAGTAATCAAACTAAAGTAATTTCTTACAATTTCTCTTGATAGGTAGGCAGAGAAAACAGAGCGCCGTACGACACGGTCCTTACCTTAGTTGCAAAAAAATGTGAACTAAATTACTGATTGAGCCTGTGACTGAGTCAGTTATAAAATAAGATCAATAATAAAGACCCTTTGATACAATACAAAGTCAAAGTCAAAATACTCTTTATTTATATAGGTTTGAAACAAACACTTATAAATCGTCAATTCAATAGGAAAATCAACTAATAATATGAATCTACCACCGAATCTACATACAAAGACTAACCTCGCTGAGCACCTAACCCAATCGACTCACTCAGCAATTTTTTTAAAATTAAAATTTTTTCAGCAATTTTTTTAAAATTATGCGTGAATAATTTAAAAAAAATTGCTGAATATCGGATTACGAAAACAGAAGGGGGTCAACTGTACTGCAATAAGTATGTTTTTGTATTGCAAAAATACTGCGCGCTTGCAAAAAACGGAAAGTTTTCGTGCAATGTGTAGGTACATTTTTTGTATGCTAATCCCTAAAAGACCCTTTGATAAAACACAAAGGCTTACCTCGCTGAGCACCTAACCCAATCGACTCACATTGTTTCATTCCACTTAAACTGACACCTTCGAAATCGTGACAGTTCCACCCATTTACCCGGCTTTAGCACGATAACAAATATCACTCGTCGTTTCTACATCAAAACCAACACGCTCTAAATTACCTCCAAGTATTGCGTTACCTCCGACAGCTAGCTACCTCTGGGGAGTTCAGACAATGGGGCACTGAGGCACCTGATAGAAACGTTCGTGACAGTTTAATCTAGACCAGGGCTAGCTCAATTACGGTTTCGCTAAGTACTAATAATATATTAAAGTGCAGAATAGCCTAATCTCGGTAACTATCGTGAGTATTCCAAAACCTCCTTGTATTAAATAGCCTGTTTTTTTTTTACAGAAATGCTGTCGATATATGTGCATGGAATGGTCGCGTGTGGGCGCTAATGAATATAAAAATATAAATACAAAGTGTGAAATAGGGTATTCATATTTTCAGCATTTAGTGATTATAAAATATAAGTATAAATAACTACATCACATACATTGATCTGACTCCGAGGTAAGTAGCTTAACTTGTGTTACGGATATCAGAATCAACAGTGGTATTACAAATATGTACTTAAATATTGGATATATACACCCAGACACAGAAGAAACACAAGTATTCATCACACGAATGTTTGTCCCAGGTGGGGATCGAACCCACAACTCTTGGCGCATGAGGCAGGGTCACTACCGAATGCGCCATCGAACCAGTCAACTTAAATAATTTAGAAACTGCCTCATATAAAATACGTACTTAGAATTGATAAATCTGGTATCTTTCAAGGTATTAACCAACACTCCTTTTGAGGTCTTTGACCCATAAAAATATATTGCTTCAAAACAGGACAAAGGTTACCACCACTAAAAAGCCTATACGTGTTTTTTTTTTACAAAACCGAAACGACGAGAAGGCCTTCTATATGTAACTTACTTGATTTTTCAAATTGAAACCCAAATATTTTCTTTATAAACTACAAAGATGACGTGTTTATCGCTCGTATGGTCCGATCGCCTTGAAGATATGAATGGAGATTATTGGTTCGATAACAATGCACACATAATAATACAGCTAAAGAAAAAAAAACTACTAAATCCAATAAAAGTTTGATGTTGATTTCAAAATATTGGAAGAGACTTTCAATTGTAATCAAAGAACAAAAAATATCTCACTGTAAATATTTTACTGTAAAATTGGTAAGTAAAATAAGTTAAAAAAGAATTATGGTAGGTAATAAGTACATACATAACGTCGCGCCCATAAGCCCCAAAGGGGTAGGCAGAGTCAAAGGGGCAGCAGGCCCCTTTAACCACATTCAGGCAAAAACAAAACTGGACTGGGTTAAATGAAAAATTATTTAGTCTAGAAAATTATATTTATTTACAATACGTCTGGGATTTTTGACTGATATCCAATTATATAATAAAAATATATATTATAAGATTAAAATCGATTAATCTTTGTATATAGAAGACGTTTTTCCAACTATAGAACATATAGAAAAATGTTTTCACACGTAACCTCAAGTTATTTCATTTTAATTACTAATAATCTGACTGTATTTAGAATTTTAATTAAAAACCTAGTAATCCCGCGGAGATTACTTAAATTACTAATTAAATGCTTCCCATAGGTTGTTTATGACTTTATAAGGCACAGAATAAATTTCATATTTTATTAACAACATTGCTTAGATTATAAGGCCTAATGATACCACTAATTTGGAATACATATTCATAGAGTTTATGTTTTAACTATTAATATTATACAACCTTATACTACATATTTGTAACATGTAAAGGCAAACCAACATTTTATTAGCCATTTATTTATAATGTGCGATTATAATTACGAAATATGTAATATTTATATAAGTTTAATTTTATCGAAAGTATGTTAGATAAATAAAATAAATAAATATCCGACTACATCACATACATTGATCTGACTCCGAGGTAAGTAGCTTAAGCACTTGTGTTACGGATATCAGAATCAAAAGTGGTATTACAAATATATACTTAAATATTGACTGGCCCGTTGGTCGAGTGGTTAGAGACCCTGGCCACGAAACCAAGGGTCGCGGGTTCGAACCCTGCTAGAGGCGAATGTTTCGTGTGATGAACATGGACATTCGTACTGAGTCATCGATGTTTAAAAACATATTTAAGTATGTCTATCCGTTCACCTAGTCACCGCTATCCATAGCACAAGCCTATGCTTAGTTTGGAACTAGGGAATTGGTGTGTCAGTCTGGAGAATTTATTATTATTTAATATTAACACCCAGACACAGAACAAGCACAAGTATTCATCACACGATTGTTTGTCCTGGGTGGGGATCGAACCAAGCTTATAGCTTAGTTTGAAACTAGGGAATTGGTGGTCAGTCCGGAGAATTTATTATTTATTTATTCCACGATGAGTTCCATTTCGCCTCCCTATGGCGCAATTTTGATTTAACTAACTGAGTCACTGTTTATTTTTTATTAGTTTACATACCTAGTAGTTAGTTAAAGTATCCCGTAGTGACTCTATCTGCACATTGCTCCTCCATAACTTTCACTCGCCAGACCATTGCACTATAATTTCCAAGAAGGCTCAAATATCTGTTTACATGTAAATCGTCACTTCAGCACTATTGTTTTGTTGTTTTTGCTCTTTTGAGCGCCTTATTTCTAGTAATTTACGATACGTTACGATTATTTTGTTTTCGACTCAGAAATCGGATTTTGCTAAACGATTTATTCGTGTAGTCCGTGCAAATTAACAAGGCCAAAAAAACTTATGGAAAATTTAGGAATTCAAAACCATTAATAATTATTTTTATCAAATGTAACACATATGTGTTCTTCAACATAATACGTTGAAAAAAAAAGTTAATATTTGTTGAAAGAAGTAATCGAAGCTTAACTTAAAAACTAACTTTACAACTAAATCAATGTAGGTATCTGATATTGTTAGACAATTTATTTATTCACATCAATAATACCGGTTTGATTGATTTTCTAAGAGCATTTACCGCTACCGGCTTAAAGATTATATACACAGCATTAAAATCTGTAACACTTATCCAAATATTTAAACATACACCGGTGTACATTGAGGATTAATTCCTAATTGGCTTCGCTAACATATCATAACCATATTAGGCTTTCTAAGCCCCAGCCATTAGTATGACAAAAAATATGGCCGTCGCAACATCTGATTGGTGATATCACTATATGTAATAAAAAACTGGCTATGTGTGATAAGTACTTGATTTAAGACGAGTTCTGTACAATAGTTGAAGTACAGCTTAGTAAATAGTAGCTTGAACTTCGGAATAAATACGGGTCCGGCAGTTATGCCCCCATGCCGGGTTGCCCCCGGCCGGTATGCCCCCACATTGAAAAAAATGTTTTTCCGGTTTGCCCCCGGCCGCGTTTCCCCCATTTTCTATTTAACAAGATTCTTGAGCAAATACTATTGAAATCTTGTACTGAATCGAATATCATGACAAAAAGAGAAACTGTGAGGGCAACGCGGCAACGGGGCAAACCGGATGTGGGGGCATACCGGCCGGGCTCAACCCGGAATGGGGGCATAACGGCCGGACCCTAAATATGAATCTCTATATAATAATAATATAAGTACCTACATAGTAGTCGTACTAAAACACTTGAGTGTACAATAAGTTCCGTTTAATCATATCTTCTTGAAAAAAAAAACATATTAATAAAGTAAAAATCTTTATTTGTGCTTCAAACTTAATTCATGCAAATTGTGTGTACACTTATAGTTTTCAGTTAGATTAACAAGCTTGAAATTCGTATCAAAAATTCTTGAACTCTTCTTTTATGTATTTTCTTTTTTTAGATTAAGGTTTAAAAGGTTTAAATTACGACGAATAATATTCGTCGTAATTTTATTATCATAGTTATTATCATAGCTTATCATAGTTTTAAGAGGATGTTCTATTTTATTTTCAAGTTAAGGAACCCTAAAACCGACACATTCGACAAAAACCGGCCGGTTAGAACAAGTCCGCTCATTATTCACAGCGTACCAACGGGAAAGGGCATCGTGCGACAAATCAAAACATGTTGGCGAAAAAACGTGGATACGCCGCGCCGGTTCCGTATCAAACGCGATCGCAATTAAAACGGTCTTAATGGCGTCAAGCGTCATTATGACGAGTGGTTGATTAGGCATGACATATTTTAGTGACGGAAACAGAACAACTTTTGAAAGTCATAGAGAGAGAGAGAAGTGACGCGTATAATATCTTTTTTGTTTACTTATCTTACTAATATTATAAATGCGAAAGTTTGTATGTATAGATGGATGTTTGTTACTCTTTCACAAAAATAAACTACTGACTGGGTTTTTATGAAACTTTATAATAATATAAGCTCATACACCCGAATAACATATAGGCTATGTTTCATCGATGAACCACGCGAGTGAACCTGCGGGCAGAAGCTAGTCTTGTCATATGTGTCAACCATATTTAATTTCCAATTTTTTTATCTGTATTTTATACAGCACTAAAATAGGAATTCCTATCTTCTGTCTTTGGCCCGTGTTGGTCTGGGATTCAAAAATAATGTATATACCAATTGTGTTTCCTTTGGGATTGAAGGCGTTATCTATCCACCACCTTCATTAGCTAACTAGCACAATGCTCAATGGTGCCATTAAATTGCCCTGTCACCGAACTTACACAAGATATATGTGCAAAATGTTGAAACGGACAGCTAACATACGAAATTGCAAGTTAAACAAATCCTTCTAAGAACATTGCTTGTCTTTGTCTTTTTTGCTTAGTATCATAATTCATACTATACATACATGCCTCATATATTATAATTATTGTTTTCCAGACATTTATCCAACTCGACGATCTGTAAGATACAGGTATTTCTTCTATCTGTATCAAAACAAAATTCCAAATATCATCATAATGAATGCGAAATTCCACATTCAAAACCAACATCAATAACTTTATTAAAGCCATATAAATTATACATGATGTTTATATATTACAAATACGGATCAATTTATATAAATATCTCAGAAATTGGCACCAGAATCAAATATTTCGACATTTAATTGATTAGAAACTCCGTATAAGGAATTTTAGTGATTCGTAAGGAATGATTGGCTATTTCGATGCCTTGTTCGACACAAATTAAAATGTAAACTCAGCCATTTGTATTGGCAAAGTCATGTTTAACATTAATCAATACGAGGAAGAAGTGGAACATATGCTGTAAATAAGATGATGCTGAATGTAGAATATCAATTGTTTGGCAGAGGAACTAAGGCAGCTTAAATACTGTCATCAATGGCATATATATAGAGTTAGGGTTCAATAAATGAGCCCTGTGTAACGCGTAACCTGAGAACAAACTGACATTTAGTAGTAACTAGCATATGCAATGTCCTTGACCTGTGGGGAACATGAATGGTACAGATATAGAAATCAGATATAATATTAGGGCCTTGTGATACTCCAGCAATATCTAAACATTGTGGGAGGTTTTTCACTATCGATCATGAAGCGAAGAATGCAGACTTACCCATATGCGCAAGTTTTGGTGCATCTACATCTGTGTCATTTGCCTATCTTTGTTATTTCACCTATCATGGTCTCGTTTGTATGGGCTCTTCCCATATCATTACAATCTGTCCACAATACTTCATTTTAGACTATCATTGTTTCTACTCCTACAGGAAAAAGATTTGCTCTAAATCTGAAAGCATAAGGCAAATTACAAGGATTTACAAGTTCTACTTATAATACTTGTGTGTCGATCTAAAAAATGGGGCAATTCATTATCACTAAGCGTTTCTATACCTACGTTAATTAAAGCGTACTCCAATAATACACCACATGACCAGTATTTTTTGTCAACACTAAAAAATGCGCATTTCTAAGCAAACATTAGTAAAAATGCCGAGACAACGTCGGCATGTGTACAGAATTGATTAAGCACTTCCCGTGTTTAGTGTAAAATTTACGGTAAACCACGAATTTGTATTAATTAACGCTTGTAATTTAGTAGTATGCAGCGGCGCGTTTAATCGCACCGTTAAGTGCGGTTTACACGGTACGGTTGCAATTGAAGACAATATGCAAATAAGAAAAGATTTCAATAAAGAGTATAATGAAATTTTATATTTTTGTCAGGAAACAGTTGCATACAGTAGACGCTACAAGGGCGACACAAAATATAAAAAAATCGTGCAATGTATGAGGCCTTGATGTTGTTGTGGTAAATCACAACTATAAGAGATCTACTAGTCTTAAATTTTTATATGGTTTTGATTTGATAGTAAAGAAAGTTAAAAAAATTTTAAACGGTCACTTTTCTCTAACGAAAAGCTTTTTCGTGTCTAGGAAAGCTTCCCGTTGAAGACAGTTGACTAATTGGCACAATTTTTATTAATCATCTGAATTTAGGTTCTGAAGAAAAGCACGAGTTTTCCTTTTTTTTTTACGAAAGTAATATCGTGGTCATTGCAAAAGCGTAAGGTAAGAATTCTTTGAGAACATTATGGAATACAAATTTCTTAATGTAACACATGCAACGCATTAAATAAATTATATTCTATTCCTCATCACATGTATTGACTATTAATCGTATTGTAATTGTTGTAAGGCCACCGAGAAGGGTGTTTGGCATAACAAATAAATATTAATAATGACACATGAGATGGTTGCTAATAGAACTAATGTTTACAAAAATATACGACAAACATTATTACACCGATGCGCCAAATGTTATTTATTTTGTGAAACATTTAAAAGCGGATATCGTTTGCGATGCAAATATCAATTTATTAAAATTTTATTAATTACATGGGACATGCAACATACTATATCTAAGCTTTAATAGCACTAACGGAGAAAATATTCCATCGCTATTTCTAAACAAATACTAAATCGAATTCGAGTCAACAGCACCAGAGCCAGAGGTCAGCTATCGTCGCCTTGTGTAAACCCTCGCGTGGGCACTAGTTGCCCAATTCATGAATGGAATGGACCGAGCCGGGTCACCCACGCACCGTTATCAATGAAAACTTGTAGACTTGTATACTTGTGTAGGGTTCTTGCGAAATCCGCCATTGAAACTCCTGAGCTGGTCCGCTCTACTTATTGTGATTTGCCGGTGATATTTTACTTGCAAGGATTTCGTGGAGTTCTAGTTTTGCTTTGCCCTTTCCTGTTCTCTAAATGTGTCTATTTGTGTAGTTATTGTTATGGATTGACTATATCATGGCTAGTTGTGTAGCTTAAGCAATGTGCTCCTATTTTATTTATTAACACCATAGTGTAGTTAGTAGTATTGAAGTTTTATCAGTATTTTTTTTTATTACTGAAGTTGCATCTTTGTATTGTATATGGTATGAAATTACGAGTTCGTGCAGTAGCATCGGACCCGCAAATAGATGATGTAAGAGAAATCTAATAAAAATTGGGAATACACGCGAAATAGTCATGTGCTAACTAAAAAGTGTCAGTGGTTCAATTAACTGTGTTAAAGTTTTCTTAACTAATAAAAAAATAAAATAATAAGGACAATTGAAACTCTTTTTTTTGTCAGAACTGACTATTAGGCTACAGTTAGAATACTGATAGATAATCCAGATGGTAGTTTATCTAGGCGCTTAACGGATAGTAGAGGTAGGTAGCAGATTTCCGGTCCAGTAAACTTGCAGTGAATGATAAATTGTAGGCTGATAGAATTGTGGTCAAGTCTAGGGAAATAAGGGCGTCCGTTTGCGATACTGACTCGGTAACAATAGTAAAATATCCGAATTGAATGTCAGCCATCATTTTAATTTCAAATGAAGCGAATGAATAAAACTAAGACAGTATAATATAAAGACACAGTTCAATTAAATGAGTATGGAACAAACAAACAAACTAATTAACATCACGCCCATAATCCCCGAAGGGATAGGCAGAGTCAAAGGGGCAGCAAGCCCCTTTAACCACATTCAGCCAAAAACTTAGGGTTTGATGAAAAATTGTGAAATATAGTGACAAGTGGCTAGCTCGTCGCCTACACAATCACATACCCAAACCCCATAAACCATTAGTCGCCTTTTACGACATGCTAGACAAGAAACACAGTTGGCACATTCTTTTTTAGTCCCAGACCAACGTCTGACAAAAGTGCAACATTTGCATAAGCCTACCAACTACCTTATTATTAACCCTGTTGTTTCCATTTCTCCGTCTTACTGTTATGGCGTCACATTCTCCTATGTTTTATGTATTAGTTACAGTATCAAGCGATATGTGATTTATTATCGTTCTGCCCAATGGCGGTTTTAAATTTCAAATGATTGTGCAGGGCATTGTCTCATGGGTCTTTAAAACAAGTTACTAGGGCTTTGTCCATTTATATGCAGTTAGTTAATTATTTTGTAGTATTACCATGAAACCATTGTTTATATATTTTTTTCTTGTATAATTATATTCGTTTGCTAATAATTACTGTCTACTTAAAATTAATATCGTAAAAGTAGTACCCTTATAAATAACTATACGTATTCATGACTGTATTCTATTAATATTATGCTGTGAAACTTTGTAAAGACGACATATATATTTTCTTGTTTAATCACGCAAAAATTGAATGACTTTTCTTAAAACATACGTTTTCACGTTTTCACGTTACATTGTGGAGTAAGTAGTAAGAAATTGTTGATTTTAAGTAAAAATTTCTAATCTCTATTGCGTTCTTCATAATACAGATTACAATGTATCCTTCGAATGCAACAACAATTTGTATGCCAACCCATACAAATTTTATGACCATCTATGCGAGATACAAGTTTAAACTTCACAATCCAAGAAAACCAAATAAAGCCATTGACTTTCTTTTGTCAGGAGCAGAGTGAAAGCCAGATGCCGAGATTATATTCAAACAAGCGATATAAACATTACCTTTAGCCATGGAGCATTTAACCAATAGAGTGGTAATGTAATTAAGTTTTTTGGAAATAATTTCTTTCAGACTACTGTTATTGCTGCGCTCTGATTGACTGACTATCCTACTAATATTATAAACGCGAAAGTTTGTGAGGATGTTTGTTACTCTTTCACGCAAAAACTACTGAATGGTTTTTAATGAAACTTCACAATAATATAGCTTATACAACTGAATAACATATAGGCTATGTTTTATGGATGTACAACGCGAGCAAAGCCGCGGGCAGAAGCTAGTTTACGTATATATCATCACGCCTGCAATCCCCGATGTGTTAGGCAGAGTCGAAGGAGCAGTGATCTTCTTAAACCACATTTAGCCAAAAATCTAGTCTGGTCAAGATGGAAAATTTCTGACTATTAGTCGGGTTGACCGCAAAAAGCTTATTTGTCAACGATTGCCCACTTTAAACATCAATGACATTTTATCAGTGACAAATCACTTAAGTGCTTCGGAATCCTATCGCCTATATTAACTCTGTATAAATGTACTAGACGCTTTAAGCTCACGAGATGATATATGCAGGTGTACTAACGGCTAGCTGAACTTAAGACCTAAGCTTTCGCGCCAATTAAAATTTCAATTAAAACTTAAATCGCTGTCAAATAGAACCGACCTCTCCAACCTCGCTTTTTCGCTTAGAAAGCGCACAGCGATATTAGAATGTCAACATTGTTATATGTGAGTATTAGAAATAATTAACTCTTACGAGTATTTTATGGGCGCTGTATAAATTAAGCTCTCTCTCTCAATTCGTGCTGAAAGCTCGTCACGCGATACTCTTGACATAAAGTCTGAAACTGAATTTTCACTAATTAAAATTTTGTAGTCACGTCTAATTTTATCGCTTTTGTAGAATATTTTAGTATGAAATTAACTTTACTATATTGTATGGTGATGCGATGTAGCTTGCTCGTTTGGAAAACAATGAATAGATTATAGGTAGCTGATGAAATATGTTTGACCAGATTGAAGTATGTTTTGGAAATAATACAAACAAGAAATCTGTGACATTACAAACTGGTAAACGTATATATTGTGTTGATACGCGATTACGATTACGATTTAGTATAAAATAAAACCGGCCAAGCGCAAGTCGTACTCGCACACGAAGGATTCCGTACAAATATCGAGCAAAAAACGGCATTGAAATCACGCTTGTTGTATAGGAGCCCCCTTAAATATTTATTTTATTCTTTTGTTGTTAAAGTGGCAACAGAAATACATCATTTGTGAAAATTTCAACTGTCTAGCTATCATGATTCATGAGATACAGCCTGGTCACAGACGGACGGATGGACAGCTAAGTCTCAGTAAGGTCCCGTTTTAACCCTTTGCGTACGGAACCATACAAAACTATATTGGCAATTAAATCAGGTTTGTTAACAACAGGTCAACCTGAAGTTCTACAGTTTAAACATTTACAAACGTGTAGATTTTTATATAAACATATGCAATAACGTATACCGTATACCAGCTATACTCAATGTGTGTTCCACGGAACCCTGGGGTTCCGTGAAGCCTTTCTGGGGGTTCCACGAAAATTGGTACTGATCATAAATATCATAACTCCTGGGGGAAAATCCGTTAAAAGTAGATTATTACCCCCCCCCCCCCCCAGCACAGCCGCCCACGCTGTTCTAGGGTCCCGTCAAATACTCCGCTTCCTAAAGGGTTCCATAGCATAAAAAGTTTGAGAAGCACTGCCGTATACTATCTTGATTTATATACCCCTTTCAAAGGTCATCTCCGGTAATAGCAATAAATCTCTATCATCGCTATCAGTCTTCGATATATCGACTACCCACTCTCTATCCACTTGTGCGTGTGTTGTATTCTTTCACACAATTAATTAATATCTTGTCATCTTAATAAACATTTTGATATGTTTTATCGTTTGTTTTAATCACTTCATCATACCAATAAACAGTTCTAATAAAAGTTAAATAAATTCAATATATCAGACTACATCACATACATTGATCTGACTCCGAGGTAAGTAGCTTAAGCACTTGTGTTACGGATATCAGAATCAACAGTGGTATTACAAATATATACTTAAACAAATATTGGATATTAACACCCAGACACAGAACAAACACAGGTATTCATCACACGAATGTTTGTTCTGAGTAGGGATCGAACCCACAACTCTTGGCGCATGGGGCGCCACTCTCAATGCGCCATCGAACCAGCCAGGTAGTAAAGACCTAATTTAGCATTCTACAGCACTTGTACGGACCTGTGTAGAATGCCTAGCATTTACATTAGGCATTCAGTTCTCACTTAGGTACTATAGATTTAGAAACGACAAGCATTACACTGTTTACGGGTAATACCTGTCGTGGTATGTATAAATTATGTCGGTGTATGTGAGCGGGATTTGGTGCCTTTTGTTAGAACGGAATTAGACTACATAGGTGGTTTATGAATACTAAGCTTTAGGCTAGATTAAGTAGGTCGTATTATGCTTTAGATAGCTTTAGGTATTAAATAATAGGTAGTTTGATTAAAGCTTTATTAATGTCTCAAATTGGCGTTACTGTTCGTTGGCGCGAAGTTTAGTTAGTTAGTTCGTTAATCAATATTTATATACATGTTACAATAAAAAAGTGCGATGTCCAAAACGCAAATCCGCGTAAGATCAAAATTTCAAATAACAAAACAAATCAAATCGAACGTAATCGAGCTGTCAAATTTTCGAACACCGAACAACGACAGTTCAATACACGCCTTGACATAATAACGAGACAAGTGTTATAAAGAAACGCATCTAGATGTTGCAACGCATTCCGCTTCGTATAAGGGCCATTCGATGCGGCCCAGCATAACTGTAACGGGTGCCTCCTAGATAACAGTCCCTATTGTTGCCGATAGAAATATCTCAAGTACAGACCGTTTTGTATGTGAGGTTCGTAATCTGACAAAAGAGTATGCGACGTACTTGTCGGCGTATTGTGTAATTCAACCATAAGAAATTTTTGGACGTATTTAAGTATTTATGTTTACCTATAATGTGACAATCTAGAGAATTTCCTATTATTTTATTTATTTGATAGTAAAGGTATACCATTTTATATTGGGTCGTTAAATATACCCGTAGAATTCTAGATATAGTAATTGGTAGTTTATGTAATAAATGACAATATGATAAGACAGAAAACATTTAAACTAACATTAATAAAGGGAATAGAAATCAAACAGATACACAATACACATACAGTTATAATCAGGAACGATTAAAATAATTAAGTTTAATAGTCTTCTCTGTAGATAAAATATGACGTCCTGTACAATAAAACATTAATTAAAATTGTTATTGATTCGCTCGTAATCACTAATGATAATATATTTTGCGTCATAATAATAAAACAGCCAGACAATAGTTGATCATAAAGTCAGCACGAACCAAACAATGAATCAACATCTTATACTTAATCTGATATAAATGAAATTTTAATATTAATATAGTTACAAACAAATTCAAATTTCAAATGCAAAATATCTTTATTTATATGGGCTTCAAGAAAGCACTTATAAATAGTCAATATACATAAAAAAAGGATAAGAAATAATACTACCACCGAACTCTCGATAGTTACTCTTTTAAAAGCCAAATTTTACAAATTTGTAAACTTTATTAAGTAATCTATACTTAGACTAGATATCACCGCAGATGAACACGTCATTATGAAGTTAACCATAAATCCTTGTCAGTAAGGTAATCTTGTATCTTGTAATAACACTTACTCATTAAAAATGATTTAATGCAAAATTTTAACTTATGTAGGGGTAATGTTATATTACTTTGTGATAGTTTATTAAACAAATTAATACTTAGACCAATAAATGAATTACCACTCTTTTGGAGTCTATGAACTACGTAGATGAACAATATGTAGATTCGATTAATCTTAGTCTTATTTATAAAACTTATTTTGATTAACTTTATTTTATATCTATTGCATAACAAATAGACTAGAACTATTTTTTTGTATTTTCTACTTACTCAAATGTTCATCTCGCCGAAAAAACGTAAGACACTAAAGTTGTTGTCTTTTATTAATCTGTCCAAACATTTAGTTCGTGATAATATCAGTTTCACTGATTGCCTGAAAATAGGAAGGTATGTACAATAGCATAATCGCTTCGGAACTTTAGATTTTAAGTTTACTCTCCTTAAAATTTCTTAATAAATTTATTATCTTCGCACATGGACAATTTGCTTATAACGATAAAGACATCGGTTGTTATTTGACTTCGTAGCCAATAAAAAAAAATATCTACTTAAAAACAGTGTCCATTCATCTCTATAAAAGATATAATATTATATATACATCACGGACTAGTAAAAAAAGAAGGACTCCGCGCTACTAACCAGACGTTGAAGCTTCTCAGATGCTCCAACTTGACAAGCAAATTACGTCACACATTAACATAAGCGCTCCAAATGACAAATATCCGATATCTGGTATCCATAAGTATCTCACTCACACATGCATAACGTGGCTTTACGCTATAGTATGACAGCGTGGAGTCCTTCTTTTTTTACTGGTCCGTGATTTACATAAAACATTTATCAGTTTCTAACCAGTCTCCGTTGTTAAATAATCTCACTTGAACTAAGACAGAAGGTTAAGCATAACAAACTATCGAAATTAATGATCGACCCACATTTAGGGTGATAATAATTCATTCATAAGCGTTTTACTACGGAAAATTAAAACTTAACCGTCGAACGTGACTCTGCTAATAGATTCAAACGCAATTTCTTAAGCCTATAAAACGCGTAAGTAAACGTTAACATCTGTATTGAAATATTACTGCGGATTATTAATTACTGCACGTGTTATCCAATTTAGAAACGGAGTCGATATTTATTACGTCACGAATGCATCTTGTTTATCACTGTTTAGTTAGTAGATGTTAATGTATATTTGATAGGCCCAGTGGTTTGACTCTGGACTCGAAATCGCAGGTTCTAATCGCACTAGGGGCAAAAGCTCGTGTTGTAATCGTAATTTGTTCTCGAATCATAGATGTTTATTAATAAGTATGTGTGTATGTACTATGAGTGAGGGTAAGCGGTGGTAGCTCAATGGTAAGGACACGCGCCTCACAACCGAGGGGTGCGGGTATAAACCCGAGCACGTACCTATGGATTTTTCAAAACTATGTACGTTTTTACCACTAGACTGGTTAGAGAAAACATAGTGATGAAACCTGCAAATTCAAATAACTTTGGATTCGTAACCATTATCCAATATTAGTTTATTTCCCTTATCTTAGGGTTACGAAGGTCAGATCGGCAGTCGTTCAATGTAATTACCAGACTTGCTAAATCCTGGATCATGGTCTAAGCGGGCCCGTTCTAAGCACGGGACATGACGCTAGGAAGATGATGATGTGTGTATGTACTGTGTGAGCAGATTCACTTAGATAAGCTTATTTTGGAGCTAGATAATTGGCATGCAAGCATTTGCTATAGGGCTGATTTTTAAATAGTCCTTCGAGGATTGCGGGCATATGACAAGTCTGTACAACTTATTTGCGCGTTAAATCAATTATATATTTGTTAGTTGTACTTTTCAAGCAAACATTCGTTACAGATGGCAATTATGTTCATGCAAATGTCGACATTCAGAGCTAGGCAATACAACAGGTAACTAGAAATATTTGTACGATGACATCAGTACAAATAAATTAGAATGGATTTGTGTAGCCAGTACAGGCAATGTGCATGTGATTTGTGTAAAGGCGTTAACTGAATTCGTTTTGTGATTTATTGATAAGGTTTTTCGCTCGCGTTAGTGTACATTCTTCTATCCCTCGGTGGCACTAATAACATGAATGCGAAATTTCATGAAAGTAATTTGTGTAGTAACGAAGTGTAAGAGTAACAGATTATTATTTTTTACCAGCTGTGCCTGCGGTTTTACCTGCATTTGTGGTTAACTTTATATAGCCTATAGCCTTCCTCGATAAATGGGCTATCTAACCCAAAAAAAAATACAAATCGGACCGGTACTTCCTGAAATTAGCGCGTTCAAGCAAACAAACAAACTCTTCAGCTTTATAATATTAATATAACTAACTAAGTACTTTAAATTTAACTTTAACTTCAACAGTACTTTACAAAAGGTATTTCTTCTATTCTAATTTTACACATCAATTAATGATTTGCATCGTTCTTTATTTACTATTTCATTCCCGCCATTTGGTGTGCAAAGATGAAGGTATTAAGCCAATTAAGAACATAAAATATGATAAAATTTCTTACTTGTTCGGTTAGATGAATATCCATAGATGTCCCAAATTAAAGCTGTTTTGCTGCATCATTGAGTAAACTTTCACAATACCTATATTCTCTTCTATAGATATCCCTTGATTTACAATAATTGCCGTTCCAACGATCGTATAACAGATACGATTACGAATGTTACCTCCACAAGTTCTGTGAACCAAACGAAAGTGACCAATATAATCTAATAAGGCGAAATACGAGCATTACTCCACTGTATGGGTTGAGTAATTTCTCCCGATACCTAATCTACTTTATCGAGTACGAAACCAAACGCTTTTGTAATTGAATTTATAGCCAATACTGAATTTAATTCTGAAACAACACAGAACCCACTTTGTAATGAATCTTGTGTCCTGTGCCAGCATTTCTCATCATAAATCGTATTTGAATAATTGTATGGAAAAGTTGCTTCGCAGTTGTAAAATATATGACATGGCATTGGATTGGTTCCTGTATGCCTATAATACATAATAAATCGTTTCTACCAAGTGGATGGCGTAACTACATGTTTAACTATGTACATATAAAGTAGTATAAAGTTGTTTGAAAGCAATTTGCTCTAATTGTTAGGTAAATAATCTTTATGGAAGGATGTAGGAGCCGCGGAAGGCCCAGGCTCACCTACCACGACCGGATTGGTCGTGTGTTAACAGAAGGTGATGTTAGGAGCCATAAAAACCATAGAGCTTGTATGAAAATGATTATGAATGTTGAAGAGGCGAGTGAGGTGTGTAAGGATCGTGCCATATGGCGTTCGGTTCTCTCTGCCTATACCGCTAGGGAAGTGGCGTGAAGTTTAGGTTTTTTACAATCTTTATTTAACATTGTAGTCTAATTAGTTATGGTTCTGTAGCTAATTACCCTGAAGTTTCATTGCCAAACGGAGTGTCAGAAAAAAATGCTTCATTTCAAAAGTTCACTATAAATATCCATGACGAGACGAATGGTGACAAAATCTCTGAACATTGTTTACAAATATTTTGTAGCAATATCGTAAAATTCTATAACTTTAGCATAACATATTATCATTTCATAGTCACAAAAGTAACAAGTAGATACTTACCTTTATTACATCACCTTAAGTTCAGCAAAATTGTCAGCTTAACATTATTATAAATAATTGACTGGCTCGATGGCGCATTTGGTAGGCGCCCCATCCTATGCGCCAAGAGTTGTAGAATCGATCCCCACACAGGACAAACATTCGTGTGATGAATATTTGTGTTTGTTCTGTGTCTGGGTGTTAATATTTAAGTATATATTTGTAATACCACTGTTGAATCTGATATCCGTAGCACAAGTGCTTAAGCTACTTAGCACGGAGTCAAATCAATAAAAGTGAAGTTTATTCATAAAAAATATCGATTCATTCAAGTTGTCATCGATTACTAATCGATGACAACTGTTATGAATCTACAGTTACAATAAAGTTCCTATCGACATAAGCACTACAAATATACTGAGCACATTTGGTCTCAAACACATTCCCGAACAAGAAATTACCATAATGTCTTGCCTTACACACTATATTTAACGCAAGCATGTCCTAGCCATTGATCAAACGCTGTAAAATATTCTGACACGAGTGCAGTAATAAGGGTATCAATCAGAGCAACAATTATATTGAAACTAACGCCAGGTGGCCAGGTTATGTAACATCGATTGTTTCCATTAATATTAATGACCGATTGATACAACAGCGGTACAGAAGGCACGTGTAGAAGAAGGCGGGATATGAGAGCTAAGATTGACGTTGGGTGTAAAGCGATGAGTCAGGCGTCAGGCGAATTGCACGTCAATTGTCTAAAGATGTCTGGGGAATTTACTGCAAAGTTGCAATTATGATATCAATGCGGTATGAAGCATGGTAAGTCCATGTACACTGTACTAAACAAATCTAATTATGTGTGTGTTTTCGAGTAATCAGTCGGTGAAGAGATGCATTTGTAGAGAATACGTTTGAAGACTGTTTTTCAAATAGTATCACTTGACACTTTTTACACAATTCTTCATCAAACGCAGCTCTGTTTTATTTTTGGGTAAAAGTGGCTATAGCTGCCCTTTCGGCTCTGTCTACCCCACCCCTTCGGGGATGACGGGCGTGACGATATGCATGCATGTCTTAAAAAATATAGTTTCGCTAAAGCAGATCTGTCATTATAGATCATGAAATTAATATACTTTTCTTTTTTTTAGCAAATTAGATAGAAAGAAAGAAACATTTATTAGATGCACAATATTAAAACATATACAGAAAAACAAAAATATAACAACATTTGGACAAAAATAGTACAAAAAAAAAATTTGGGCGAGTTAACCCACAGTACCTTCTATATTCAATTACTCTATGCAACTAAGACATAGATACAGATGCTGACACGATCCGTTCGGATATGGAGACTGCTGTGATAAGAAACATCATTAAAGATGATGAATTGAAGAAAAAGTAAGAGCCGGTGAAACTTTTGAAATGGAATCTGATAAGCTTACTACTGCATTCATCAAGATTGTGGTTAATGACTGATTCATCCATTGCCTTCTGGGTTTCAACAGCATAATGCTGATTTATCACATATTAGGGGCATTTATCTCATCATCGATAATTATTAGCTTAAATCACGATGACTTCTAAAGACTGGACATAGTATGGTCTTTGAACTGATTTATTACCTAGAATAGAAAGTTATATCATATCAGCATCAAATAAGAATTTAAAAAAAAGTGACAAGAAAAGGACTATTAGGATTAGATCAAAAAACATCGTATTAGATCAATTCAATGTTAATGTTATTAAAGATTAACGCTCAAATTTCTGTGCTAAAAATAGTAGCTATCGCAGATCTGTTCTAACGAAGCAACAACAAACTGCGGCTGAACCGTGCTAGACATATAAATCAAAGCCAGTAACAATCCAGCAGAGCCAAGGTTCTGTCTCGAGCGTGCAAGTCAGCAAGATGTTTTTGCGCCAACCGTTTTAAGGCACATTCTGGTACTTAGAAACTGGATCGGAGCAACGATTGTATCCGTTTTTGGTGATCCGAACACTGACCACATTTTCGGGATCACTTTCAAGACGAACCTTATAAGGAACATAATGCCTCATGAATTATACGGGACGGCAATTTACTTTTATACTCACTTTTTGATGTTTGCAAGCATCGGAGCTGCGGGTTGGATTCTGTTGTAGAAATTTATGGTTGGAACCTTTGACAGGTTATGAATGTTCGGTATTGAATGTGTGGTAAAATAATGCCTTCGTTCTATAGTGAAATGATATGAAGATGATTAAATTCAGATTTTTTGTGACATTTTCATAAGGATCTCCAGTGATTCTTCCTTAAATTTGTTTCTTATAGTCGGTAACTAGGTTAATAAGGGCATACGCAACATTCAGATAACTATTGATGTAAATATGACCTTATTGTCATAATATTATTATATTGTTGTTAATATATTGTTGTCTTATTATCTTGACGACGAAGCTCAGATGACAATCGCTTCAGTGAAATAACAATCAGAAACAATCACACTTGCTAAATCGATGATTTATAGTCAAAGTAAGTCATTTTTAACGATGGTGAATAATTTATGACTTTTTTTTTTTTACTTACAGGCGTCTCTAATTGTTAAATTAGAGACGCCTGTAAGTAAAAAAAAAAAATTAAAAAAAAAGAGCAACTTTTGCAATAATTTGAGACATAACGCTATAAAAAGTAATTAAGAATGAACCGATTATCGGAAAAAAATTTGCAATATCTGAAAACAGCTAATGAGGTGTCCAACCAATTCAATGGAACAAAGATTTAAGTCCTGCTTCGCTCAAGTTGGTTTAATTGATCGAGTGATTTAAACAGCGGCCCGTATCGCAGATCGTAACAACTGTATTCCCACGGGAGATCGTATCTCGTCCAGCGTCTGATCTAATTAACTTGCCCACAATTAAATCTAGATGCTGGTGATTTAATGGATGGATTTGTGACGCTTCTGTGAAAGAAATGCTTTGATTGGGTGTTAGAATATGAAATAAGTAACAAAGATAATGAATCTTTATATTTGTTTGTTTGGTGTTTTACTTATATTGACCAAAAATTTGGTCTAAATATGTCGCAGTAAGGAACATAGCAGTGAAATGAAATGAAATGAAATGAAATTATGAAATGAAATGAAATTATTTGAAATGAAATGAAATTATTTAGTTGATGATGAAATGAAATGAAAGTATTTAGTAATTATAACTTTATATGTTATATGTTGATTTATATACGATGGAAGCGTTTCCTGGTTTTTATAACTTACAATGCTTTTGATGAATATAGCTGCATAATTTTTATGTTAAATATCAACAAATTATTACTCAGAAAATCCTAACTAGCCTGAGAGTTTTTCTTCATATTGTAATATATTGAGACCTGCAATTAAGACTTTGGACTTCCTTTTAGATCTCTGAAGTACTCTGCAACCTGTTCTATACTTCTAAAGCAAGAAATATAATTGATAAAAATAACGAAAGAAACGAAGCGAAGATGCTCGAAGGATACATGTGTAAAATATTGTACATGAACGCCTATCAATTAGTCAGTAAGTTACGCGTCATTAATATTGATCAGCATCTCGTAAACGTCCACTTCATGCTAAACACTGCCCATAAAATACGACAGACTAAGATGCGTCCTATCTACCAAGGGAAAACATAAGAGTAAGTCAATTAACAACTATACTGTAATGGTATTTTGCAAACTTGCAACCTGTGGCATTTAGCCACTTTCTACGTAATTGCATGGTCATACCTTATACAGTTTATCAATCAATCTATGCCATTAATGTAAGGTTCTACGTAGCTTACGTACCAAAGTTATGAGTGTGTTGAAGCCGCAGTTCTGGCGTTCTACATGTCTGATTGGTTAGGATTAGTAGTATAAGATTAGTAGACATAAACGCAAAATGTACTTTTAGCTACCTAGACATATCTCCGTAATACATCGATGAAAAAATTACTTTCATGACCAGCCACTAAAGGTGATTTTCCACCAGAGGGGCGACACGAGACGAGGCGTGAAGAGAATTGAAATATGTATGGCAAATTCCATCCACCAAAAATGTGCTAGGAGAGGATTGAAATTTTTTCATAGATATTTCAATTCTCTTCACGCCTCGTCTCGTCTCGCCCCTCTGGTGGAAAATCACCTTAATAAGGAAAATATTTATGCACGCCTGCCATCTCCAAAGCAGTAGGCAAAGACCAAGAAACGCCCAAAACAGGATTGAATTGGGTTAGATATAAAATTGTAAAAGCGTATTGACATGTGGCTAGCTCATCACCGTCTTAAATGTAGACGTCTTAAATAATAAGACACCCAATACGCCTCACATGACATGCTAGACGAGAAATACAGTTGTACATTATTTTCGAGTCCCAGACAAATATGTATGTATATGTTTCTCAATTTGGCAAATACTTAATAAAAAAAAAAAGCATAGGTTCTAAATAACAAAAAGGTATTTAAACGCTCAAAACAGTTTATAGCAGTTTACCTACAAGCATCTTGAAAGGGATTCGCTTTGGCAATCTAAACAAATGTAGGTGCTGCAACAGTCGAAGTCAAACATAACCCAAAATGGTATCAAACTATCAAATGCAATTGAATTGATGCACCCTATGCGAACGCAATAGAGTTCAAACTAGCAGTTTCTAACTGGAGCATACATGCAACAGGCGAATTTAAACAATCTTTAATCGATGTTTCACCAGCATGTAATAATGAACCCAATGAAAACGAAATAGAAGTTAAATTTGTGAAGCCGTTTAGTGTTATACTTGATATACCCTGTCTCAATAAAGAAGCAGAGATAAGCACAGGAAATAAAACATCAAAGTAAGAGATAAGGGTACCTCCGAATGTTTGTAACGATTCTCTATTTGTAGATGTCGAAATTGTGTGCAGTAGTCTTTATTTGGCTAAGTCTATAAGCATAAGATAGAACTGTTTTTATAAGCAGAGATAACCATAATTAGTTTTGATAAAATGCTTTCAGAGTTCAGTAAATAGTTGTCATCACTATTACAGGAAATGGTATGTTTGCTGTTTCATTCTTTATTTGTTAATACCACTCAAAATGGCCAACCAACACACGGCTTTCCTGATGAAAAGAAGTCGCTGTTGTCTATAGAAATTTGCAATAGCAAAGCCTTTACTTTTCTTACGCATTTATTTTAAGAGCGTATAAGTTTATTTTAGACTTAATTTGTTCATTAACATGGGCTATACGACGGAAAAGTTTTTACAAACTTTCTACAAACGAAACCCCAAATATTACGGTAGTTAGCTATACAATAGTCTATTCGACCTTAAAAAACAAGTCATCTACGTAATTATTAACATCAACAAACGGTACCGCTTGTTGAAATATTACACGCTATTTAAATGTTATCTTTAACTTCATCTAAAGTATTGTTGACAAATTATTCCGTTTTTTGCATGAGAAAAACTTCTTCTTGTATGATAACGCTGTCATGATAGCATCTCTTCCCATGACCTCTTCATTCTGATTTCCTGCAAATTATGTGCATGGTGTCGTAACGTTTCTTAGTAATTTTTGTCAACCGAAAGTTGACTGGGTAATGGCAAATTGGTTTTTATCGGAGACATCGTATTCGGTCAAGGAATTGAACGGTGACCTCGTAGTAAACGGAGATAATAGCGACGATAGTGATGTTAATAGAAGCAGTTGTTTATCCTCATTTTGAAATAGGACATCATTACTTGTAAGTAAAAAAATTGCAGCGAATTTGCAATTTTTCCAGGATAAAATGTGGCCTATTCGTATAGGATTATAGGTCTCAAGTTTGTGGGACTTAATTTTTTTCGTACCAAATCCCAGACCTGAAAACGACACAGACAGAATTACTTTTGCATTTACAATATTAGTAGGATTCGCTTGGGTTATCCGAGAATAGAGTTGTAAAAGTAACGAAAAAAAGCGTACCCGTATGTATTCGTTACTATAACAATGAATACTCGTTACTATCGTATCGTTACGTTACTCGTTACTTCTGATACCGCATATCATATGAGCAACGAATCAAGTCGTACGCGTACAGTACGATGTAAAAGCAACAAATCGGTGTCAAAAATTATTTATTGACAATAAAATAAAAAAAAAGCATAGCAGAAATTGTTTTGTTTAGAATAAAATTAAACATAAAATATGAAATAAAACATATTTTAAACAAAATTTAAAGAACAACAAAAACTTTTTGTTCTTAGACAGAAATTAAACGTATTAATAAAACAAAAACATATTTCTAAAAAAAATCAAATACTTTCCTTAAAACGAAATTTAACCCTAGAATAGCGTATTTGTTAAGGGAAATCGTTAGCATTTAACATATTAAATAAAAGTATTTTATTGCAAGAATATTTTACATGATACTTATTAAACAAACATCGTTTTTTTAACGTATGTTTTTGAATTTACCGAATAAGTGCGTACATCCGTACATGCGTAGAACATACGACCAGCATACGTATCAATACACGCATCAACGGTACTTATACGAACTGAAACAGTGTCGGTACCCATAATACGAAAAGTGCGAGTAACGAAATGCTTTCGTGAGTAACGTTTCGTTACTCGGTACTAGACGGCGCACCCGTTACTCAGTACCGAATACATACGGTTTGCTACAGCTTTATCCGAGAAGTCCAGTATTTCTATTAATAGCAGGCATAAAAATAATAATTGTCAAGTAATTTTGTCCCTATTTACATTAACAAGTTTAAGTGCACTCTGTTCAACAAGCCTTTTCTAATGGCTATTTAATTAAGGGTAATATGCGGCTTTTAAGTACGGGTATTATAATTATTTTACAGCCGTATATACAGTTATACAAGTTGTATGGTCTTTCGCGAAGGAACAGTGTTGCCAAGTGTATTTCTAACTGGATTCCCACACTAAAGCTGTAAATAGTAGAAACTGCTTAACTGATAAGATAATTATGATAGGACTGGTCGTGAAGATTCTTGAATTGATAAATATAATGCTTTTTGTTCAGTAAACTATTACTTTTGACCTTTAAACTTTAAAAAAAATCCAAAAACTACCTACAATTTTTTAATGCCCATATAATAAATGTTACATACCTACATTGCAATGTTTGGTTATTGCAAGCCTGTTTTTTGATAATCCCTCTAGTTTAAAAATTTTCACTTAACAATATCTGAGGACTTTTGCGAGGTAAAATGTAAATTATACCTTTTTTAGAGTTCATAAAAATTGGTCTAGTAGTTTTACTGTGATAACGAGGGCAACATTACTGATTATACCAAATACTACCACATCAAAACAAACACTCGCGCAAACTTGTTTTGTTTTTGGTTTTTAAATGGTAGTAATAAAAAAAACTTAAACTGGCAACACATCGCAGGAGGTATACCTATTCAGATACTTACGCAATAAGTCAGTGAAAGCAAAGCGAAATTGAAGGGTTTCAACTCGTTTAATACTTCATACGATTACTGGGTTTCTCTAAACGCTTGGATCTTTACCGGCAACGGTAATGTACGGTGCATTTGTGTATCAAAATGCGAATCTGCTAATGTTTATGCTAGCAAGTATTAGGTTTAATGTTGCCATGCAATTAATGTCTGGAAAAATAAATAACTTTGACTCTGCCTACCCTTTCAGGGACTATAGGCGTGATGTTATGTATGTATGTACAGATAAATAAAGCAAGTGCCTTATAAAAGGCTTCTTGGTTTAGTAGTTAAATACCCTGACCCGAACTAGAGGCCCATGTTTAAATCCCGCTACTGTTAGTTAAGCCTACATCGATTTTGATAAATTTTGCTATAGAAGTACAAGGGACCTTGGTCACGCTGGAGATAATTAATAGCTGGTGAAATTATGGTTGATAGATTCTGCTGTACAGTAGTATAGACTACCTGCCTGTCAGTATATAGTACTGATAGGCTTTTACACAAATAAAACCAAAACAAGAGCAAGGTAGTTCAATAAATCTTACACCATTGAATGCATTTTTAAACAAAAATATTCTTAGTAGAATCTCCATTAATATTCACGTTTCCGTTCACAATGGAACTGTTTGTAGTAAAAGTTGTGAAAAAGCGTCAAAATGAGATAAAACAATTCGCTCACAAGGTTTCTTCATTCATTCTCATTATGCGGCGATGGTATCTCCCCTGGCTTAAGCGATACGTCACAATACGTGTTGAAAACACTTTACCTGCCTTGTTTGGCGTTATAATTGTTTCCTCTTAATAAGATAATAAGTGTCACGAAAGACAATGGTTCGACTACGGCGTTTTCTTGGTTGTGCGAAAGTTCCTTTCTCTAAAGCTACTAATAGGGTTGTCTGATTTCCTACGAAGCTATTAAACATACACCCAATAGTTGAGATAGTTTAATTTAAATATAAGTAAATAAATTCTCCAGGCTGACAAACCAATTCCCTAGTTCCAAACTAGACTTATAAGCTTGTGCTACGGATAATAGACTAACGGATGACTGAAGTGCAAATGTCTGTGTACATCTCACGGAACATTTGCTTCTAGCGGGATCCGAACCCGCGACCCTAGGTTTCGTGGATCAGGATCTCTGACCACTCAGCCTGCCAAACATGGGTTGTTTGTTAAGATTTTTGAAAGTTATCAACCTGATTGAATGGAATTATGTAAAATTAGGCACACATTAAATTGTGCACGGGTGTAAACTTTCAAGTTTCGCTGCTTACTGGTAGGTTTATCCTTCAACCTACTGGCGACTATCTGCCTTATGTTGTCTTAACTGGTTATACTGGGTTTTTTGATTTTGTAGGCGACATGCCACTATTTTTCACTATGTTTATCAAATACAATTTAATTTCCGTATAAAAGTGGTTTAATCAGCAGATGCTAGTCATAGTTGATATACCAGCCCTACGACTATAAACAGTCAGTCGGGACTTAAGACTATTCTTTGGCGGACAATTTATTACCCAGCTGTATCGCAGACATCAGGGTGGATGGCAGAAAATGCGTCTCGTCTCGACAATTATTTGCTTGATGCGCCTTGTTACGCTGCAGGATAAACTTTTTGTTCTAAGGATCGTAAATCTAAGATGTGCTCAGAAAGTTGTTTCCAGTTGGTTACCTGTTGGTTTCCAGCTTGACACGCATTTCGTAGCACGCATTAAGAGGCGCGTAAATGCATTGCTGACGCAAAAAAAGAAAAGAGAAGAAAATTAAGCCTTCTTAACCAACTTAATTAGTGATTTCCGTCAGCACAAACTTTCAACGACATTATACGGCGCCTTGTAAGTAATCATAGCGGCCACCAATTCAACAATCCTGTATCAAAGACTGTTAACTACGCTTTGACCACCTCGTAATTGCAGACGAATGTTGCTATTAAAACCATTACTTCTTTTAACAGCTGCCTGAGGTCGCATCGTGAGCGAACCATCGAATAAACTGCAATAACATAGTTGGAGCATTATTAACAGCTCATGTGACGTCAGAAATGAAGTAAGGGCCATGAACACGTACTTGTAATGGTTTATCCCTTTGTGTATTATGTACCATGTACAGTAAAGTAAGCAATACCATGGAAGTGCATGATAGATCTACAGTGCGACCATTATTTCTTCTGCTCTTCATGTTGCATATCTACTAGATTAATCACATCTTCGATTTATCTTGGGTAGCATCCCTCCTATACTTCTTCCATATTTTCCGCAGAATACTATATTTTTGTCCCATGTTGGTCTGGGACTTAAAAATAATGTGCTAACTGTTGTTCTTGCCTAGCATGTCGTAAAAGGCGACTAATGATATATCGGGTTTTGGGTATGTGATTGTGTAAGCGACAAGCTAGCCTCTTGTCACTACTTTTTCACAAGTTTCCATCTAACCCAACCCATTTTTTATTTTTGGATGAATGTGGCTAAGGGGCCTGCTGCCCCTTTGACTTTGCCTACCCCTTCGGGGATTATAGGCGTGATGATATGTATGTATCCTTTTTTTTTACTTAACCACGCAAAAATATTGTTCTCTTAAAGAATGATATATCAGGTTTAATTAATTTGTTAGTTCTGCGTAAAGCACGAATAGAAAAATACTCAAAATACTAAGAATTTAATAGTTTTCTGTGAACTCTCTCTTCCCCAATTTAAGAATACAGCCACTCGCCTATTCGGTTAAACATCGATTTCAAGCAGCCACGTAGCTGCGGTATTGTAAGTTATTAATAGAAACTGTTTGGTTGTACTGCATGTTCGTCATTTGATGGAAACTTGGTAACAACGAGTAAATCGTAAAGTTTAACTGCAGGATGTCGAGACCCGTTAGGCGACCAGCTTGTCTCTTGTCCTGTGGATTGGAAATTGAGTTCATGTGCTTAGAAGTTTCTATGTTTATATCCGTTATTATTCTTTGTTGAGGCCAAGACAACCACATAGCTGTATTGTATCAGGGCTTTTTTTTTTTTTCTTCAGAGACGACTGTGCTCATGCACCTATTTTGACGGCCACTGTGTCAGGAGACTGAACCAGCATAACACACGCACACGCATGCTCAGAGGAGCAATTGGCTCAAAGGCAGGTCATGGAGGTTTGTGTGCTGTAATTTGGGACCTGTTTAAGAAAAACAAGTGAAGTCACTTAGAACCAATAGAACCAGTACTTTAAGGTGTCTCCTGAAGAACTACTTACAAGCAGCTGATATTTTAGTTCCACTCAAATCATAATTGCTTCAAGAGAAGCTTAAATTTTACTTGACTTTTCTGTGACAGGACATGTAATTGTAATTTGCAATCAAATCCACATCAAGACACATTTTCGATACATTTGTGCAGTACAACACTGTGTTTGTTACTTACAGTTTCACAGTCTTAACAAGATCATAACAAATTTCTGCATTGGCACGAAAACGTCGATTACCAAACCATTACAACTAACAGCGACTTGTTCTAAATCTCAAAACTCATAAAGACGTAATAAGATTAAATCTTTCTCAAAGTTAGTGTCGTTTGCTTCGATCATTGCCGCACAAGGGTGTTAAGTTACTGCACTTTATTTATACTTACCATACTTCACTTACAATAATGTCAGAAGTTGTTTATGCAATCAGCTTTGTTACAACTTTCAACCCTTTTCAGTGGTGTTACAGTCGAATTCTGTTTAAGAACTAAGAATTGCATTCTTGGCTTGCTTTTCGTACCCTTTTAATTTCCAAGTGGCTTGCACAACACCCTGTAATGTTCTGATCGATTTTTACATTGTAAGAAAGAGAGCGTTAATTTGTTGCTGCCACTTGGGCGTAATTAGTTTTTTGTCGCTGTTGTACTTGAAATGTTGCGTAAAAGTACCATGTATCGTTAAGCGACTTGGTCCCTTTACCAAGTACTTTAATGAAATGCTTTCATCGCCGTAGGTGTAGTCAACATGTGTTTCCAGGTCTTCAGAACCAAATCAATACAAATCACTAATAAAGGCAACATTTTTCAAAACCTTGTTGTCGTGGTATTTGTGCCATCATGATATCAGTCACATAAGTGATCTCGAAGTAATACGGTTGACACACTTGTAACTACAGTCTTGCATCTCAAATATAAGTCCCAGAAGAGTACCTCTCATCACAAGTACGTAGACAAATGTCTATGGATGTTGCCATAGTGTCAAAAAGTAAGTAAAAGTGTCTCAAAAAATCTCAAACCAAGATCCGGATGTTAAGCAACGATTGATCAAAAGACATCATAAACTCCAAGTTGCTTTCAAAACCACCAAAAACCTCAAAAAGATGCGACGGTCCCACTTGATAATTGGGCGTTTCAGATCCCTCGGACCATTACCACGGCAATAGACGCCGGAATGCGTAGACCATAAACGTAATAATCTGTTGGATCCAGGGCCTGGTTAAAACTGAGACGGCTTCAATTAGCGTGTGGAGTCCTGTCTGTGTTTTTGTTTCTTTCATTGGGTTCTTTAGGGTTCTTTAAGAAACAGAAAAAACATTTTTAAATTTGTTTATTTAAGTCATATAAAACCCGGCACAGGGCAAATATGAGAAATTTGTATCTTGTAATCAAATCATGATACTAGAGATGATTGTTTCAGCTGTATGGTTCAAAATAATATGTAATGTGAATGTTCACAATTCTAAATCACTATACAGATATCCTACTTTGTAATCAAAGAAGGATACCGTAGTACAAAAACATAGTAACACACGCATCAAACCGGATTAAAATAAATCACCTGTTATTTTAACGTATAGATTATACTCGTAACATAGGGATGATATGTATCATCTCGTTTTACAACTTTGTTAATAGCACAGATATTATAGCATATTATATATAATTGAATCTGATACTTATATAGAAAAAAAAACAACTTATTGTTCCAAAAATGGTCCTTCCACGGAACCATCAAAACATCAAACTTTGGACCGTAACTTTTTCTACCATTAACAGGTAACGAAACCAGTATGCCGACACTCCTGCCCTTCTAGTTAAAAAAAAATAGACACCTTCCTTGTCTGACTTCCGTCCTTCTCTAACGCAGACATCAGAGTGAGATGGAAGAACCATTTCTACGCCCACGGGAAGACGGTCATCTCCCGCTGGTCTTTAGATGATCTTGTTTCAATTAACATTGTTATTAAAGTGACCGACATGTCATAACCACTAGTTTTACAGGACTTTGAATAAGTTTGAATATTTTTAAAACCAATTTGTCCTGCTTAGTTTAGTGGTTAAAGAATGTCAAACTAGCCAGGTTAGGGAGTAATGGTCCTGTGTTGAACACGGTAATTTGTACTCGAATTATGGATAAACGAACTGAAGCACATTTGGCCATTGTTTATTATCATAGAATATAATAAAATATATATGCTTAGAACCAGAAACAGGTAAATATTATCAGAAGCAGGCCAACGCTTAATTATTTTTACAAACATTATCATCTTTAAACTGAACTTATGATGATATGAGATATGATAACGATCATAGAATTACCATCCAAAATATAATCACGATTATAAAAAAAGAAAAATGTATGTACATGTTATGTATGTGTGTAGATCTGAGTAAAGTAATCCAAAATAATGTTTAGTTATTTAAATTTTAAAGAAAACATGAAATGTTTCAAAATGCAAAACATTCAACTAAAATATTATAAAACCAAAAGATTCCATTACGCTTCGCAGCCGAACAATACATATTCTGAAACTCGTCTTCGTTCATTAAAGCGAGCTCAGACCACGTAACCACTTAAACGAGATTTGCATAAATAATGTCGTGTAAATCCATTCATGAGCTGCTACAAACACTGTCAAAATATGTAACTCCATACCTGTCCTTCATGGCTTCTCAGAATTTCTATTGTCTTGTCACATCGAAACGCCTGAACCGCTTTTTTCTTAACACTTGTTAATTTTAAACAATGCTGTAATTGTGTTAAGTAACAATTAGGGGAGTACATCTTTTAGATCCGAATAAGTGCAAATATTAGAAATTTGCAAACGCAATCGACATTGCGCCTTTTTTAAAACTGTTTTTTTTTTTTCAATAAATAAACAAATTGACGTCATTCATCGCTCGAGTTCACTTTCAGGCTTTTTAGAAATCGTCTTATTTACCACAGATAATAATATCTCCACTGTTCTCTGTATGTAAGGAATAGGGTCTATACCATAGATTTAGGATGTATGCGTAGTCAAAAAATTCTAAATCTATGGTCTATACCAGAGACATTTTAGTGCCAAATTTTAAATGAATAGGTTAGATTTTAGCGTGAAAGCGATAAGGATTATCACAATGAATTAAGTACTCCTCACAAAGAGCAAGATGTCGACCTTTTATAATAAAATTGTTGAAATAAGGAGAAAATTCGTTTACACGCAGCATGAATTAATGTTAAGTAGATTTTAAAACTGACTAGTTTATCCTTAAACCATTATCCATTCATTCATTATTACTTACTACATAATTACGTTCTCGAATGCGAATGTTCATTACATCACTAGTACACAATGAATAACACTGAAATTTCTTTTTGCCGCGACTGTGATGTAATAGCACACGCCCTCTATATAAATCAGGGTGATTCACGTAATATACATAATTGGAGTCTGACTGCTGACCTCGAGACATAATGATATTGGTCTATATCGAAATTTCAACAATGTCAGGCTTGCATACAAAGCTACATGATCAAACACGATGATATCACTTTGATGGTGACGTGATAACGGTGATTTATACAAATGATAATACCACCAATCTATTTCAAGCGTATTATAAATATAAAGTGAGTAAATATGTTGGTTTAAACTCAATCTAAATATTAGCTAAAAAAATTAAATGTTGACACTGAAATGTGAATCTAAATAAAATAAGATATGTTGACGTTTTAAATTGTTATACCAACAATTTACACTGGTTTAAAAGTTTGTCCAATTTTTATACAATAAAGCTTTGTATGTTTGGAGTTTGGCGTATTTTATTATATAAATGAATTTTCGTGGATTTTACACAATATTCAAATACTGATAGCATGAATAAGCGCAGGTTCGATCTCTGAACTTGGACAAATATTATTGATTATTCTCGGGTTTTAGTTTTGTGGCATCGTTGGTTCTGATTTACATAACACAACTGCTTAAGCTACCTACTTTAGAATCAAATTAATGTATCAGTAATTCCAAAGAATTGTGATGTGACGTTATCTAATATTTATACAGGGTCATTTGTAAAACATCAACAACCTTGCAGGAGTAGATTACTGACCATATATAAACAAAAACATTGGTTTTTTCTTAAATGCGCTATATCCGCGTAGTACCGGCAATCGGGCTGACGTTGAGGGAGTGTGGCGGGTAGAAGTGCGGCCAAGCGACGGTTGATACTTACACCACCGGCCTAAAATTTAATTTCTCAGTTTGTGTGTTGTGCGATGTGCTGTGTTAAGTTTTAACATTACTGTAAGGCAAAATACCTAATGATGTTTTCCTTTTGTTTTTGCCCAAAGGAATATAATTGCTAACAAATAATGTTTCTCATATAAGTGATTTTGTAAATATTATGAGAAAAATAAAGATCTTTAAACCTAAATAGACTAAATATAATATATAAAACGAATTTTCAAACTACATCAGCTGTTTGGTCATTTAGTATGAAAAGCCGTTTTTTTGTCTATTTAGGAAAAGTCGTAGAACAAGCGTTGTTGTTTACAATGTCAGTAATCTACTACTCTAGCGAGTTGTTGATATTTTACAAATAACCCTGTATACTTGTACAGAATCAGTTTACAAATTATCCTATCCTAATTTCTATTTCTTCTTTCTTTCTCTGTGGTATAGTACAACAACAATCTGATCAATACAAACAAATACTCATCAAATGAACCGTTATCATTCGACTTCTATCTCGCTACTTTGCCCATAGCACCCAGAAGGCTGCTACATACCAACAAAGGCTATTTTCGTAACACTTTTAACCGACAATGCGCTTGCATCCGAGATAACAGCTCTAATACAAAAAGTAAACCATGCACACTAACACAGAGGAATGATGGGCAGTAAGGCAATTCCAACTGGACTTTAAGCGTATATGTAGCTAAATAGTTTATATTAACTTCGAGGTAACAAGCAGGCATCTATAAATAATTAGGTTAAAAAAAAACTAACTAAACTTTACGCCATTTCCCTAGCGGGCAAGGCAGAGAGAACCGAATGCCATATGGCACGATCCTTACACACCTCACTCGCCTCTTCAACATTCATGATCCTTTTCATACACAAATACGCTTCGAAAAGTGCTTTTCAACTACAAGGCATTGTTTAAGGTCTATCGAGCATATATTATATATCCTTGCTTTACTATTTTAAATGCCTAAGTAACTTTGTCTGTCTGTCGTCGACGACGTCTTCAGTTCTAAACTTTTGATGGCCATGGAATTTTGCACGCAAAAAAAAAGACTTAGAACATTTTTATACTGAATACATAGAATCCCAAATATACACAATACAGTATTTAACAAACCGAAGATATTTCAAGATGGCCACCAAATGTATAAACTTGGCTACGCGCAAAAAGTGACTTCACTGCCATTACTCCTATTGCAATCGATCTCGCAGGTGGGTGTGATTATTCCTTTTAGGGTCCGCCTGGTTTCGAGCGTTTTATGTGGTCGATGCACCATAAAACGATGGTTGTACTGCTGCGATAGCCTGGAGTTAATGAAGCGGCTGTTGGTATACCGTAAAATTGGTTTCCAATTGAATACGGACGCATCAAACGTTTGGATGAGATGGAGACGAATTGCCGTTGGTATTGTACCGTTTTGCGGTTTCAAACTAGCTGGACAATTCGGTGAGCTTTTGAAAATATTCAATATGTCACCTCAAAGTCTCATTGATTTACCTATACATATAAGTTTAAATTATATATTAAAAATTGTTTGATTAAAAAGGGCTATTACAAGATAGAAGACTATTTAAATGATAAATATATGGTTCGACCAAGAATAGGCTGTTTGCCTGCACTGCTAAATTTACATTGACTAAGAAATTTTAACTAATAGTTAGAAGACTTGGCATTTAAAAAGAGTAACTATCGAGTTTCTTGCCGGTTTCTTCTCGGTAGAATCTACTTTTTGAACCGGTAGATATTGATCGCATTCCGACGATTTATAAGTATCTTTGTTAAGAATTTTATCTAAACTAAGACAGTTTAAAATTTAAAAACGTATCTACATATGAATGCATATTTGATGATAAAATGCTCTTATAAAGTTTTACATACGTACTTAATTGATTTATACCTTTAATACATATTAAATGCATTTACAAATAAAATCATTCAAGTTTTCAAATGAGCAAGATAAATTATAAATAAATTCTCCAGACTGACACCAATTTCCTAGTCCCAAACTAAGGTTGTGCTTGTGCTATGGATACTATGTGAACTGATAGACATACTTAAATATGTTTATAAACATCCATTACTCAAGTACAAATGTCCATGTTCATAGCACGAAACATTTGATCCTAGCGGGATTCGAACCCGCGACCCCTTTCGTGGCCAGGGTGTCTGGCTACTCGACCAACGGGCCAGTTAAGCGAATACAAACTCGTATTTTTAAGTTATACAAATATGCGTATAATATTTCAAATGAAAATGGATGGCATTTACTTCGAACAAGTCCAACTCAGACCATTATTCAGCCGTTGACACCTCGTAGTATATTGCTCGATCGCAGATTCTCGTTGCATAAATCTGTCTCTAAGCCGGGTAGCTAATCTTTCATTAACTTTCTATTTGCATTACACGGCAGTTTTAAGGTCACCATAAGACCTTTATATGACTAGCTGTCCTAGGTCGCCTACCGCCTAGTTCCTCCCATTGCCTGTCTTTATACCTTCAGATTTATGTCATAAGCTGTTTAGCGCATTTGTAATAATCTTAGAAATTTTATACTGGTTAATATCGGGTATCGTCCACATATTTCTTGGTTTAGGGATTTCTACTTTCACTTGGGGATTAGAAAACTCGGTTCCAGCGCGTAAAAATAGATGGGCGACAATAAAACTCTAACTAAGTAATTATAATGTTTCTTACGCACGTGAATTATTTGAAATTCTTACACGCGAGGTATTAGGAGAGATGACAGAATTTGGGAATTATCTTTAGCTCTATATTCACGGGAAAGATGATAGATTAAGATTTTGGTAGATATCTGTATGATGGACGAATTTTGTCTGACTTATTTTCACCATAAGTAAAACCACCATAACTATATTTGGAACTGTAAACTTTTTTAAAGTGTGTGTGAGGAATATTGTTAAATTATTATTAGCGCTTTTTATTTAAAAGTATTATCGACTTTTTTAATTATAGAAGCTTTGTCATAGTCTCAGAAAACATTTAAGTAAATGTAAGTAAAGAAAAATTATCGTGCACTGTTAAAAGTCACACCATTTCCGTTTGACAGGAAGCAGCTTTTTAGCACTGGCTAAAAATGACGTCAGCCGCCACGCAAACCGTTCGTAACTTGATTTTCAAAAAGCGGATCTTATGCAACCTTCCCACATAACCGAAGTTGGTATCAATTACTCCTGTTTAGTCTCTCTCACTAATTGTCCAGTTTCCCAAATGTTCCTCGCGGCGCTAGCACCATGTTCAGAAAAACTAACATGACGGGTAAAAGCTTAGTCAATATTAAAGAAGCAAATTAGTGAGTACCGTTGGGGGTTGGTTTGTTTAGGTCCGGCTATTGTTTTGACTCACCTGTTGAAGGAGATATTACAGGTGTGTGGAACGGGTTTTAGTTGGAAAATGGAAATATGTTGATATGAACATTGGTAGAGACATAGATGAAGACGTTTAAGGTAACAGATCGAAAGAAGTAACGGGCTTTTGGTGTTACGATGTAATTTACAGGTAATAGGACTAAGATGGGAAAGTTGGTTTTTAAATGATCTAAGCGAAGTAAAATGAAAGTTATGATTTGTTTAAAAAAAATGGGTACTTATTTCTAAATAGATAATACCTATATATCTATCACCTGTAATTTGGAGACATAACATAGACTAGGTAGGCTAGTTATTAAATGACGACATGATTTGAAATTAACGTTAATTTCCATTATAACTATTTAGATCTGTTATGAGGTTTCATCCAAAAAAAACATCAACACCAAAACATTCACAACCTGAAACTATATACATGCTAAAAAAACAGAAAATCTCCCAATACAGGTAACATAAAAAAAAACTACGGAAAGACAATTAGCAAAATCTTTCCTCAACTGTCACCAGCACAATCTAACAGGTTGCAAAAAAAAAAAAGAAGCAAAGACGGCTAGCGAAATCCTTCCTCAAAGAAAGCATAGACCATAAAGGACACAAAAGGCGGAGACAAAAGGGCGTTCGCAACACGACCCTTTGTAGTTAATCATCGGACCACACCGACTCTCACGCGGGGATAGCTCACTGTTAACGGGCTTAGCTTAAACAGGCAGTAAATAACCAATAGATAAGTGAGGAGCAAAAATTAATTTCGCTTTCGAATGGGAACTGTACGTACATGCTTCGATGATCGAATCGTGATCGAAGTTAACGGTTACGAATTATATTAGGTATAGAGGAGTGTAGGCAAAACATTGCTGGTTGCAATAGGGATGTTCACTGGCGAGTCAATTGAGATACTTTTTAAAAGCTGTCAAAACGCAATCACTTCATAGATTTTGTATGAGCTTGTAATGTGATGATGTCACTAGTTAGTATACTCAACTGACTAAATATTAATCAATTTTTGTAAAATTTAAAATTGTAGTCTCAATATAATTGAAAATCAATAAGGTTTCACAACAAACTACGATACTTACCCTTACGGAATTGATATTACAAAATTAAATATAAATGGTGTCAACATCCCTATTCTGATATTTGCATTATGTACACCAAGACTTTCGGACTTTTCGAAATTATTTTTAACACGTGACGAGGCAAGACACACAACTAACGCTAGATAAGTATATTGTACGTACATTTTCAAAACATGACCAAAAGAATCCGATAGGCGCTCCTTCAATTTGCATCAATGCAAATTAACGCAATTTTGAGTTAACTAACCAGCGCAGTAAGCATACTGCGCTGGTTAGTGAACTTAACTCAAAATTGCGAAGTAGCAACTTCCGAGTGACTAAGTTGATTGAGTGTCTTACGGAATGCTTAGGTTTACGAACCCACTCACGGAGTCTGGGATATAGGGAGTAGCTTCAGAAAATATCAGTAGTTTATCCAGCCTGTGCCAGGCTAAAATCGGAAAACATTTAATCTTGATCACCCATTCTAGTCTTGACTTTGAAATAGTTGCTTGATTCGTTGACATATTATATCAAAAGACAGTAGCATATCAACTAGTCCAGGTCTCAGATAGCTTTGATGGGCCCATAAAACGGTTATACGCTGGAGGTCCACTCGTAAAGTTTCTCTTTATTAAGTAAACCCCACTTTACAACATTGAGCAGTAATCTAACCCAGGGTTTCCCAAACTATGAGTGGCGACACTGGTCGGTCGCGAGTGAATACTAAGTGGGCCCTACCTGTAGAACGACACACCAACGGACCGAGCCAACCTTCCTTCATGCATATTGGTAATAGTACTTAGTGGTAAAATTTAATGTTAGTGGACGGAGAGGAAGAGGAAGGCCAAATAAGAGATGGGTGGATTGTGTGAAATATGATATGAGTGAAATGGGAGTGGATAGCTTGATGACGGCTGACCAGGACGTATGGAAAAGGAAGACATGCTGCGCCGACCCCAGATGAACTGGGATAAGGGCAGGAGGATGACTTAATGGTAAAATTTCCCAGATGTGAGTCCCCAGTTTGTAATAAACTAGTATTAGACGGGTCGTAGCCCAGACAACTTTGGGAACCACTGATCTAACCCATTAACCATATCTGAACAGCTTTTTGTAGCGTTACTATCAATAAGTCTTTAAACAGTATTTGAAAGTAGGGAAAGCTTATCTCAAGTCGGGCGGGTTACGATAATGTTTCGAACGATAGCAATTTACCTATTTCGCTCGGGTCCGCGATCAAACGTTGCTAGGTTTTTTGTAGACATTAGCTAGGCTTAATATAAAGTTTGTTAGACCAAGGAATTATTGGTCGAGAAAGTTCCACGAAAATGTTACTTCAGCAGGTTCGACTTGGATTATTCTGATAAAAAAAGTGTATATTGATGTAAATCCAATTAAGTATTATAAATGCGAAAGTTTGTTCAGATGTTTGTTACTCTTTCACGCAAAAACTACTCAATAGATTTTAATGAAAATTTATAATAATATAGAGTCATACGAGCGCGCGAGCGAAGCCGCTGGCAGAAGCTAGCTTACAAATAAATAATAAATATCTGACTACATCCCATACATTGATCTAACTCTGTTTGAGTTTTATTATATCTTCCTTGTGGCAGTACTGGAGCCTAAACTCCAAGGAAATCAGAATTGACCGTGGTATTACAAATATATACTTAAATATATTGGATATTAACACCCACACACAGAACAAACACAAGTATTCATCACATGAATATTTGAGCAGGGTGGGGATCGAACCTACATCTCTTGGCGCATAGGACAGGGCTGCCGAATACGCCATCGAGCTAGTAATTTAAGGTACAAGAGGATTTGAATATTTCTCTTAGATTTAATTACTAAAGCTACAAATGTTCATTAAATGGTGTACAAATGTTTCAACCGAATATGTTTTTTTAATCTCCCCAAATCACATTTTTTGTAACCTGATAATTAAAACGTGTTTAACCGAAGATATCATGTCGTCCACATCAACAATGCTGCTAACATATAAGTATAAAATTAACCCCCCATGATACTTAATGAAAGCTATACTTATATGAAGGACTTAAACTAGCGGAAATAATGACAACAACCAGCAACTACATGTCATTATTTAGACATTATGGAAATGCATGATTCAGAACTTGTTACTTTGATATTAGATCTTACGTTCAAGGAAGATTAATCCTTTCTCACGTTTGTCAAGGACGGTATTATAATATTCTTTCTTGAATATTATGTTCATGTGCGACATCTATAAAACATGTGTCTACTACGCTACATGATAATCAAGACTGTATTTTTAATATAAAAAATGATCGCTAAATGTGTTGCTAAGCGCAAATCTCGAGAACAGCTGAACCGATTTCGCTAATTCTTTTTTAGTTGTGTTTGTTATTATCAGGTGTAGGTTCTTATGAAAGAAAAAATAAAAAAGTTGCACGAAAAAAAAAATAGGTATTGAAAATCCGAGAACGGGGCGTTACGAAGTGCGCCGGGTCACATCAAGAAGCTGATGGGTCGTTTAGTATAGCGGTTTTGATTGATCGTCAGTTGACATTTTGTCAGTGAGAAATCACTGAAGTGCTGCGGAATTTCATCACCGTATCACCATTCTAGACTGGCCCGTTGGTCGAGTGGTCAGAGACCCTGGCTACGAAACCAAGGGTCGCGGGTTCGAATCCCGCTAGGGGCAAATGTTTCGTGTGATGAACTTGGACATTTGTACTCGTCATGGATGTTTATAAACATATTTAAGTATGTCCATCCGTTCACCACCACCATGGATACTCCATAGCACAAGCATAAGCTTAGTTTGGAGCTAGGGAATTGGTGTGTCAGTCTGAAGAATTTATTTATTTATTTATTCTAGATTATGTCCGAAGCTCGTCCACGAGTCCCATCTCTCATATCTAATTATAATAACCATTCCAAAGTCATTAAATTGCGTCACACGTAGTGTACTAATTAATATTTTTAATTTTGATTCAACGGAAAGCCATAAAATTTACTTTTATGTATTTTGCCCCATGGGGCTGTCACATCATAACGCCGCGTGATGATCTATGGCACTCGATATCTCACTTTTATCTCGATCTTTTATCTAAAAGGCATTAATATCTAGATTTCATCTATTAGATAGTGGAATAGTGTAAGAGAAAATTGATATAGTACAGTCTTTTCATTAGGTGTCTACCAAATTATGTTGCTGATTTTTCGTCAATTTAGAAGCTTTGGTATAACGGGTGCTATCTTGGCACAAGGTTAACGAGTTTTTAAATTACATAAAAAAAAATCAGTCCCATGTTGGTCTGGGACTTGGCCCATATTGATCTGGGACAAAAAAAAAAGAATGTGCCAACTGTGGTTCTTGCCTAGCATGTCGTAAGAGGCGACTAATGGTTTACGGGCTTTTGGGTATGTGACTGAGTAGGCGACGAGCTAGCCACTTGTCACTCTTTTTTCACAGCTTTCCATCCAACCCAGCCCACTGTCCCATGTTGGTCTGGGACTTAAAAAGAATATGCCAACTGTGGTTCTTGCCTAGCATGTCGTAAAAGGCGACTAATGGTGTATCGGGTTTTGGGTGTGTGATTGTGTAGGCGACTGGTTAGCCACTTGTCACTGCTTTTTCACAATTTTCCATCTAACCTAGCCCGGCTTTATTTTTGGCTGAATGTGGTTGAAGGTGCTTGCTGCCCCTTCGACTCTGCCTACCCCTTCGAGGATCGTGGGCGTGATGTTATGTATGTATGTATGTAAAAATTTTTTTACACAAAGGCGAAACAGCTCTTGAACATTATTCGCGTTGAATTCGTGGGCCGTCTACACAGTTGACGCAAAATTTTACGTATGTTGCATTACATGTTACACTCGACTGGACCTGCCCGCTGATCGCTGTCACCATCATGGCCTAAAAAAGGCTCTAGAAATTCTAGGCATATGGCGTGAAGCTAAGTTAGACTCTAAAAACGTTGCTGACACTTAAAGTTGAAGGATAAATATAAGAAAAGATTACATATTACCAAGACCACATTCGTATCATCACGAAGCCACAAAACAGGTCGGTCGACTTATCAACACCAAAGCAAGATTTATGAAACACATTAGCATATCAAAACTTCCTATGTTGTATAAATAAAACCAGAATAGGTGTGGGTGAACTTATCAATAGTTCAAAAAACACACATCAAACTTAACGGGAAAAGTTATTTTGTGCATTAACATAATTTACCATCTTAAACTTCGTCGCCAATTAGTGTTCGCATAATGTGTGAATATAAATTGTTTACATAAACCCACTTTCTTATAATCGAATCCAGAGCAGATTTGAATTATTGGACGTGTTGTTTCCGAAAAGAATGTTGAACTGTGCGATATCTCGAGTTTATGGTAAGTCGTTAAATTGCGTATTGGCAATGACTTAATCAGATTTAAGACGTTAACTTTTATTCAGTTTATTTATTTGATACATAAAAACTAATATTAAAAATTCGAAGGTGAATTTGTTTGTTAAGCTTTCCCGTCTTATGTACATTTTGAAATTGTACAATGCATGCTATGGAGGTACAGAAAAGAATTAATGGTGCATATCATACAGAATACTGTTTAATGATGTTGTTTGTAACAATTAACAAGTTTATTTTATTACATCCTTTTCATTATTAATTAGTTAAAAGTATCGCAAAACATACTATAAAATTGTCCCTCAACATGTCAATATTATTTACAGCCCGTCATAAATTTTACAAAAGTCAAACGTGTGAAATTTTATGACTTCCAAATTAAATATCATAATTAATAGGCTGAATCGATCGTATTGGAGATAAAATCCATTATTATTAAGTAATGTGACGGGAAGTTTCATTTCGAACTATTTTAAAGCGAATTTCTCACAGTAAACAACTTTTCTTCTAAACGTTGTCACAATTTTAAGTTTCTCTATAAAATTAGTGGTTATTAATCATGTTAAATTGCCCTTTCATTACTTTTGTAGCTTCCGCTGGGCACTTTGCTGTTTAAAAGTCAGTGTCTTGGAAAGTGTGGTTCGACAACATATAAAATTATTATTATACTAGCAGCGCGCCGCGGTTTCACCCGCGTAGATCCCGTTCCCGTAGGAATACGAGGATAAAATATAGCCTATTTGCAAGTACCTGATTAAATTTAACTGGTAAAAAAAAAATTCAAATCGGTCCATTAGTTTCGGAGCCTATGAAGTTCAAACAATGAATTCTTTCCTTCTAGTACGACATAGATTAGTACATTCGGTTCTCTCTGCCTACCCCGCTAGGGAATTGGCGTGAAGTTTAGTTAGTTAGTTTAGTACGACATTCCATCACACCCGCAAGTAGGCAGAGACCAAGAAGTGGCAAACTCCTTTAATGATAGCTGACAGAATGGACTCAGCATTTCTGAGTCGTTTCATTGATTTGCATGTGAATAGCATGCAAACCGATATTTCATCGGTGTCCCAGGTTTGCATAAAACCAATGTAACATACTAACATAGTTTTAAGTTCAAAACAAACAAACAAACATAACATCACGCCCATGATCCCCGAAGGGGTAGGCAGAGTCAAAGGGGCAGCATGCCCTTCAACCACGTTCAGCCGAAAATAAAGCTGGGCTGGGTTAGATGGAAAATTGTGAAAAAGCAGTGACAAGCGGCTAACCTGTCGCCTACACAATCACACACACAAAATCCGATATACCATTAGTCGCCTTTTACGACATGCTAGGCAAGAACCACAGTTGGCATATTCTTTTTAAGTCCCAGATCAACATGGGCCAAGTCCCAGACCAACATGGGACGAAAAAGTTTTAAGTTCATTTGTTACTAACTTACTCCTATGGCCTCATGGTCTTGCAATAAATGATTTTTATATTTATTTATTTTATTTAACCAAATTCAGCCGAAAATAAATTCATTTAAAACTATTCAATTTTATATTACAACGGTAGCAAACAAGCATGCGGCTTAATGGCAAGCGGTCACGGTAGCCTACTGGGACTGTCAGTCATATGTTGCTAAACCATTTAAGGTTTTGAGGCTTCACCGCCTGGAGACATGAGGGAGAAGGTCGAGACGAGCAGCTTAACACGATTGTCACTCGTCGAGTAATAAAACACTTTTAAGAACATTGTGACCTGGAACCAACAATGACAGTATAGCAAAAGAGATAGCGACATGCTTTCTATGAAATAAAGTGTCCATGTATACACAGCATTTTTTTTTAGAGTGGTGGTAGCTCAATGGTAAGGACACGCGCCTCTTAACCGAGGAGTGCGGGTTCAAACCCGGGCATGTACCTCTGGATTTAAAAAAATCTATGTACATATTTATACCACTAGCTCGACGGTGAGGGAAAACATCGTGATGAAACCTGCAAATTCAAACTTTGAATTTGTAACCATAATCCAAAAATTGTCTGGTTCCCCTATCTTAGGGTTACGAAGGTCAGATCGGCAGTCGCTTCAATGTAATTACCAGACTCGCTAAATCCTGGATCATGGTCTAAGCGGACCCCATCTAAGCAGGGGACATAACGCTAGGAAGATGATGTATACACAGCATTTCTATGGCCTGGCCTTATTTAGTACTGCGAATACACAAATCCTTAAAATATGACGTCACCAAACTAACTATGAGGCGAAATCACATAGTCGCTGCTGTTGAGCATTTTAAGCCATCTTATGCATAAGGCAATTCCAGTGGCAATCTGCTAGCTAATAAACTATATAATAAAATAAGAAGTTAAATATATATTCTAAGGCTAAATATGAATGTAAAAAATACTATTACAAAACCTCAAAACATGGAGCTATGCTGAAACTGAGGCCATGTGAAGCTAACTTTGCAAATATAATATGTTTACACACACCCACATAAACACACATACACGCACACGCACAAAACAACCCAGATATTACTCAAATATTACTTTTTGTCAATTAATTTTTTAATTAATAATAAACACAGTATCGTGTAATTACGATCTCTGCTGAGTATTATATTTACTTGAAAGGAGATCTCAATCATAAATCAGTTTTGTAAACACATTAATACTGAATAAAGATTTTATTAAGTATTATTATTTATTATTTAGAATTTTATTTGTATTTTTTTTTATAAGTAATACTCTGTACTTCATACACCGATCTCTTGATATCAAATCACACATGACGTGCCCTATACTATGACGTTAGTTAAATGGCTAATAAGTATTAGCGACCTCGCTCGCTAAAGGGAGGAGGTCACCTTCTATGGACGAGTTTTTTTTTTATTGTTCGCCTTGGAACAGCGTGTGATAATGTTAAACTTAGAATGTTTTGTCTTAGACCTGGTATTATTGAATTAAGAATACGGTTTTATTGAAAATACACAAGTGGCAGTATTAAGAAAAAACATTTAATGTGACATCTTTTGTGGTTTGTTTTTAAAGGATATTTAAGTGTTTTTTTTTTCAATGAAATATAAAAATTATTAAATGTCCTGTCAAGCCTTGTTACGTCAACAGTTTCGTTATTTTGTTATTATATTACGCCAAAATAACGAAACCAAAAACGACTTAAGATCAGGCCAAATCTAAGTCCACTTAAAACCTAGGTTACAGAAATTAGGTTTCCGTAAAGCACTAATTGTTACTATTGAAAGTCTAACATACAATTCCGAATAATCATTGCACAGTCACGCATCTGTTATTGCCTTCAAATCTAGAAATAACACAAGTGCCATATCATTAATATTTTTGTTGAAGTACATTATTTACTAACTACTACATAAAAACTCCTCGGCGCGTCTTGCTAATAACAAAACAATTATATGTTATACAAACTAAGTAGATATGTAATTGCGCAAAAAATACAGCCAATTATCAACTGACTGATGCTACGCAATATTTTATACGATTTATTTTATCGGCAGGCCCGTTGGTCGAGTGGTCAGATACCCTGTCCACGAAACCGAGGGTCGTGGGTTCGAATCCCGCTAGGGGCAAATGATTTGAATGATGAACATGGACATTTGTACTCGAGTAATGGATGTTTATAAACATATTTAAGTATGTCTATCCGTTCACCTAGTATCCATAGGACAAGCTTATAGCTTAGTTTGGATCTGGAGAATTGGTGTGTCAGTCCGGAGAATTTAATTTTTTTTTTAATATTTCACATGCTTTTGACCGCGGCACCGGCTCCTTAGAATTCGCTCTGGTAGAGACGTTAAATGCTCCTAGGGATTATCAACTTTCCCAGGATCAAAGGTAATCTATGGTAGATACTTATGATTGAATATTTTGTACGGTGGTATTATTATTTTTTCTTATTTGTTTTTGTATATTGACTATTTATAAGTGCTTTCTTAAATCCTATATAAGTAAATAAAGATATTTTGAATTTGATTTTGAATTTTGGCGTACCCCATACATATTATTACAATCAGTGAAGTAGCTTAGCATAGCTTAAAAATGTATCATACAAACAAAGAGACAGACGTACATCCACATATAAAATATCGGTAAGGATGATTCATACTTTAGTGCTCATGTATATTCGTTATCTACTGTACTTGTATTATTTTGTAAGTTATAAAAAATCTTCGTATCTTGATATTACCTAATTAACAAACTTTTATTAGAGTACACAGTCCGAACATTTTGCGATTCGTATCATGATTGTAATGTAATTTAATTTAATGAGGGTTTTTTTATGATGAACTGTGACTTGCGGTCTTGTCACCCTCCTCATTGGTTAGTTGTCAGAACAAACTGACATGTTCTCAACAAGGAGCCAATAGTGACAGTGATAAGACCATGAGACTCCCTCGTGCCATCTAGCGGTTTTTGTACTTTTGAAAACCCTTATTGTTAATGGAACAGTGATGTGTGAGTTAAATTTTTCGATATGTCTAATGATCTTATATTAGATTTAAGTAAGTACATATCTCGAAAAATTGAACTACATACCGTTTTAAAGTGCATAGTATGAGAATGCTTTATCAATGTCGAACAAACGCAACGAATATTCCTATGTTGGTCTGAACTTAAAAATAATACACCAACTGTGTTACTAGCTTAGTATGGAAAAAAGGCCACTAATGGATTATAGGGTCAGTTTGTGATTATGTAGGCGACGAGATAGCCGCATATCGTCACTATTTTTTCATCGTCAATTCAAATTATCATCTCACCTAACAGTTTTATTAGGCTATGTGGTTAAAATAGCTTGCTGCACTTTCACTCTACCTCTATCTTCCTCCTTCGAGGGTTGCGGGTGTGATAGTGCCCAAGTTATGTATTCCAATGCTGTGGCCAGCACTCTAGCTACACCCAGAACGAGCGAGATTTAGCAGAGCTCGATCCAGCGACATGTGTTGGTTCAATACCGCTGGATTTCAATCTCTACTAGAGATTGAAATTATGGACCAAGCAATCTAGCTGGGTCCAGCACTATTTTAGCTCTATTGGATCTAGCAAGAAACATGCCTGAATTGGGTCGTTCAGTGTTTCAAAACACTGAATTCAAAAAATATATTACAATTCGTTCTGCAGTTCGTCGCAACTACCATTGAATTGCATTCCCTAGTACGAGTAATAATAATAATAATGTCCTCCTAACCTATATCGGTCACGGCGGCCAATCAACGAGGATCAACTAGGATTAGCCAAACTGCGCAGGAGATAATAGTGCACAAGTGTGTTCGCAAACACAGGTGCATTTTCTATTTCTTCACGCTCATAGTCCGGCGAAACGTAAGGATGTAAAGTAGATTAATCGCAATCCTACAGAAACTAAAATCATGTTTATTACAATATTTTAATTGGAATACCCAGGGAACAATTAACATATCAAGTGGTTTATCTTTATTTCATAAGGTGCCCACTTTCGCAGCGTGGGTGATGGCCCAGCAGTCTTCGAGGACTTGACTCAGAACAGGATATGCCATAACTCGGTTGTCTATGAGTAATCATACCCCCACGACATTACGGCATGTGAAATGGCGTGGTGAAATAATGTGAAATACTTGTAATAGTGTAAATTTGTTGGGTTATACTTCAGATAAATGATTCGCCAACTTTAAATACTGGTTGGTTGGTATATTCGCATATGCAATTTTTTTTTTTTTGCGGGGTTCGCAAACTGTTTGGTTTTATGGTAATGAGAAACATATTTGTTTTAATTTTTATTTTACTTATATGAAGGCTGGACGAATGGAGACTCAATTGACGCTTATCAATCGTTGTAAACATTCTAAAAGCAGTAACTATCAGTTTATTAGGTCTAAGAAGCTTATCGCTCCCTGACTGGCCTCTGCCTACCCCAACATGAATGTGGTAACAGACTAAGTATTATGTGTCTGCTAAAAAGTATCGTAAGAGAGCCGTCTAATAATATACTTAATTAACTAACTAACTAAACTTCACGCCACTTCCCCAGCGGGGTATGTAGAGAGAACTAGAAATAGAATAATACCTAATTGGGATGTTGACACCATTTATATTTAATTTTGAAATATCAATTCTAAAAAAGAAAGTATCGTAGTATGCTGTTAACCCTTATTGATTTTGTATCATATTGAGTTTAAGATTTTTAATTTTACAAAAACTGCTTAATATTAAGTCAGTTGACTATACAAACTAGTGACGTCACACGTTGACAAGCCCATACAAAATCTATGAAGTGATTTCGTTTTAACAGCTCTTAAAAAGTATCTCAATTGACTAGCTAGTCAACATCCCTATTACAAACGCTATTCGTTTTACGCAGGTAGGTACCTAAGTATACTATTTAGGAGGTCAATTTCGGCATAGAGATCTAACTATCATAGACAGGCGGTTCGTTAGAAAGTTAATGATTTTCAAGATGTTTTTTATTTCTGTCTGGCTGTACCTTTTTTTTTTAGTTTCATCTGATACGTTTTGAACAGTCGGGTATCATGACGTCTCCATGTCTAGAATGTCTTGAAATGAATTTAAATAGAAGGCACAGAGTAACAAACAAAAAATTTTTTTTACTTAAATTAATTATTCAATACGAGGTGCTAGAAAATCTTTAGAGCAAGTAGGCAGGCATTTTACCAATAACAGAAATGGAATGTAATTTTTCCCACGGATCCAATTTTTACCAAAAAAAGGACCACTTATAAGGGATTCCTTTTTTGAAAATAGAATCATTGGAATCAACTACTTACTACACTTTTTAAAGAATCATTCGATCTATAAATAGGTAAGTACATACACGAAAAAAAAAAATTGAAAACTTTTTTAAAGGAAAACATATGTTTGTACGTAGGTACCAGCTGGTACCTACGTACAAACATATATTTGTGTTAAAAATAGGGATCGCTCGGAATGAGGTCTATTGATCGATTTGTCGAGTGGTTCAATTAAAAAAAAGAAAAAAGCCAGAACTCACGAAGTATGTTTGAACTTACGTTCAGTTCATCCTTGAATCAGGTAACTTTTTTTTAACTGCAGATGTAAACATGTTTTCATGCGATATCATTATCTCCTATTCATTGATATTTTAAAGAGAGCAAAACAGAATAGGTCGACTATCAGAGATTAAAGAAAAACGTAGGTTGGTAGGTCAATCTCATGAATCATGCTGTCATCATGTATGATGAAATAATTAGAATAATTGACTATGACGATGCGAAACATGAGATACGTTTAAATGATGATCATCATCTTCCCAGCGTTATATCCCGCTCCTCGTCAGGGAGCAGGATCTTGTTCAAATATAATCTTTTGTCACTTACATATAAACCAGACCAATAAGAATCATAGTTTTTAAAAGTGCAGGTTCTGATACAAAGGCCTAATTGCCACAGACGATCATAAACGACAAAGTTGATTAATCAACGTTTGTTATTTTCAAGTCTGGGAAGGTAATGCGGACCTAACAAATGAAAGCTAGGCGATGCGTGATGGACGGTCTGCCCATAACTCGGCCGATATCTCCAGCAAACATAATTTAAACGCACTGTCCAATGTTGCAAGTTATTTATTTCTGCAATAACATTATTGGTCGGGTATCATTGACTGGAGACGTTTAATTATAAGTGTTACGTAAGAAATAATTGCAACCTTTTTTAAACAACAAAAAGAGTATTGGTAGTTACAAACTGTTTTTGTTGGATCTGGGCTGTAAGCCACGGAATAAGCATGTAATAAGGCTTAAGAGAAATATGTTTCCTTTGCTTCAGGATTATTTTAATATATTAAAGAAAGCTGCTAATTTATCGATGGTTCGAGACAACTTATACCCAAATAAAATTTTAAGACGAAGTTTAGCAAAAAGTAAGTAAAAAATTAAACCAATGTTTAGTTATGCCACATATGCATATCATTACAATATTGATTTAGCTCGCAACATAGTATTTAACATTCTTCAAACGTCAACACTGTATCCAGTTACATAAACTCGATCGAATAATGTGCAAGATACGACACTTATTAATTAACTGTCCAGTCCATACTTTATCGTGGTCCCTACACGCACTTTTCCAGATATAGCTATCATGTCCATATATTAGCGCCTCATTATAATATCAGAAGCTATTAATGAGGCTGTTTGTTTACACTGCGAGATAGACGATGTTAAACTGAATGGGATGCAGTAAGTATGTAACCTATGTTTCTAATCGTGCAAGTTCCATTTGTAATAAACATGGGTGAATGGCTGACGGGATCCTGTTCCTTTGCCTACTTTATGCGTAGTGGTCGAGAAAATTATATTTTTTTTTACTGATAGCATTGGAGTCAGCTATTTCTACTTGCATGGATATGAGAGTAATGATAAGGTTGTGTTCGTTATTGGGGCCGCTCGAATAGAGCCCATAACTTATCATAGTAAGATGTTATTTGTTTCCTAGTTTAGTTATCTTGGAGTAGGAACCAATTAGGACGATATTGAAGGTGCAAAATCGTGTGGATCATATAGATATCGTAATGTCTATAGAACATTAAGTGCCTACTTATGTATGTAGGTTATATACTTTTTGTTATGAGAACTCACCTAAAAAGCTGAGACTCGGTTTCCCGTCCACGGAATCGTCGTCCTCAAAACACTCCAATTTCTTAGCATTCATGTTGTCATCACTTCATACACGGCAAGTTTGATAAAACTCCTTTTTTGTTTCAACAACGAAGGTCACATCCACTTGTCTTTACATGCACCACACAGACAAATCACTAATTTCACTGGACAAACTCCATCTGATCCGATAATAAGAAACACTGGCAGATTACAAAGAGTTAACTTTTGTTTCACATGTTTTCACAGTTCTGTTGGTTTTTGAATTCAAATTTGGAACGTTGGCTAGAGGTGCGCGCGCCGCGTCTATCGCGCAGCGTGGTCCCGACGCGAATGAGTGAATGAAGCGAAGAGAGCGGTTGCTCGCTCGTTCGCTCGCTCGAATGTCTGCGAATGCGCCTAGTTCATGTTGAACGAAATGACCTGTATCTTGCTAATCTGATTAAAACCTTTACGTGTCTTTTGCTCTATTTCCTCGCAATTTATCATGCTTTGATTGACAAAGAACAATGAAACTGATAATGGGCGAGTATTTACTTAAATAACACTCTTTACAAGTTTCATAGAGTAAACTGTACCTAATTGTATTTATTTAAATAAATACATAATTTAATAACTTCCTTCATAGAGACTAAACTAGAGAAATCTAATGTCTGAAATTTAATAAATGAAAAAAAAAACCTCTAAAATAATGGTAGAGGTGATCGAACCGAACAAATAACACGCCTACTAATAAATAAGTGTAATAAATTAAAAACATTGAAGCAATTAATAAGTTTATGTATTCATTTAGATATTGACCCCACAAAATCCTACCGTATGGCTCTACATATAGAGGAACCGCAATCATAAATAATTCAAAGAGGAAAAAATTGAATAAACATATTAAAAAATATATTACATAGACTATAAAATACAGGTAAACAATTATTAAACTAATTATCCCAATCATAATTATTCCGTAGAAATATCTAGCCCATTTTAATTTAACTGCAAAAACAATAGTTTTTAAAACTAAGAGCGAATTGATTCATCCAAAATCACAATAAAGGGAGCTGTTCAAAGGGTTTGTTCATAGGGTATACGGCCCAATTCGACCCTATGCTCAACAAAGAATAACCCTATACCAGTGGCTCGCGTCAACAATGAACTTAGGAGGGTGTAACACCCCCTAGCTAGTAAAAATTTGCATTTCGCATTGTGCGTCCGATCATTCCGAATGTTCGCGACTTACGCGGTTTAGCTTTAAAACGATTGGCTGTTTGCAAATAAATGCTATGTTCAATACCGTGTGATAGATGTTAAATACGCCTGTTGTTTTTAATAAATTTGTAATTTTCAATTTTGTTTATTGCCATTATCCCACCTATGTTGGTCTGGGATTTAGAAAGAATGAGCCAACTGCTAACAGACAAATTTACTATCTAGAGCCTAAGCACTACATCTTTCTGCTTATAATACTAGACGGCTGTTAAAAGACTTAACAAATTTAAGCATGTCTATCAGCTGATAGACATGCTCATAAACATTGATGAGTCACAAATGTTCATGTTCATCACACGAAAAAATTACCTGGGAGTCGAAGCCGCCTTTAGAAGAGGTCTTTGACCACCACACTAAAGGGCCCCATCTAAAGTAAAACAAAATTAACCCAAGTAATTAAGATAAAACTATAAATAGAACCCCGAAACGCGTCTGAAACTTATCTCCATAATTGATTGGAATTAAACTCGTAAAATTATTAACAGCGATAGTAAAACTTCGATCATATCAACAAGCGTTCCTTGTGAGACCGAGACGGGGTTGAAACGAGTCAAGCGTAGGTTTTGTAGTATTTTAGTGTTCCGTATAGAGAACCACCTTGGTGAGTAAGAGCGGTGGTAGCTCAATGGTAAGGACACGCGCCTCTTAACCGAGGAGTGCGGGTTCAAACCCGGGCATGTACCTCTGGATTTTTCAAATCTATGTTCGTATTTATACCACTAGCCCGACGGTGAGGGAAAACATCGTGATGAAACCTGCAAATTCAAACAACTTTGGATTTGTAACCATGCTCCAAAAATTGTCTGGTTCCCCTATCTTAGGGTTACGAAGGTCAGATCGGCAGTCGCTTCAATGTAATTACCAGACTCGCTAAATCCTGGATCATGGTCTAAGCGGACCCCGTCTAAACACGGGACATAACGCTAGGAAGATGATGTATAGAGAACCACCTTAAGCATTAAGAACTGTCCTCGTAGGAGGATGTTGATTCAAGCAGGGCACCTCAGGATTTATCTAATAAACGAACTAAATAAATAAGTAAATTCTTCAGACTGACGCACCAATTCCCTACTCCCTAACTAAGCTTATGCTTGTGCTATGGATACTAGGCGAACGGATAGACATACTTAAATACGTTTATAAACATCCATGACTCGAGTACAAATGTCCATGTTCATCACACGAAACATTTGCCCCAAGCGGGATTCAAACCTGCGACCCTTGGTTCCGTGGCTAGGGTCTCTGACCACTCGACAAACGAGCCAGTCGAAATAATTAACCACTCAATCGGCAGTGAGGTATAACATATTGAAGAATTAAGCAAATTCAAGTAACTATGGTTTTGCGATCATAATAATATTCTGGTGGCCCTATCTAAGAGTTACTATGTCCTAATGACAGTCGCTTCAATTAAGGTAAAACGAGATTCAGTAAATCCAGGATTTTAGTTTAAATTGTCCCTGATTATGTATAGAACTTAACGGTAGGAACATGACGATTATAATGTTAGTACTTAAGGGTTAAAAAAAATTGTATTACTGTTTTATTTCGATTGATTTGTACGCGTTTATTTAGTTATTCAAAAGCTCGACACGTTCCATTTCCCTCACTCAAAAACGAGTGCAATATAAATTAATTCTAAAAATAACCCAACCATTCAAAGAGGACCCCCGAAAAACGTCCAAAACCAGTGAAGTGTAAGAGGTTAGTTCCCACACGGCGGACGTTTTTTATCGAAATGGTTCACGGCTATGGGCCTCGGTCCCGGCCAATTTTGAGCCCATCCACCTTATAATTTTGTAGGCCATTAATCATGGACGCGACCGAAGAATGACAAACCGAACTCCAGAGAAAGTGTCCGGGATGTCGGCATGCGAATTTCGACTTTATTGTAACCGGACAAGGGAATCGCGAATTGAATGCGTCCAAAATATAATTTAAAGCAATAAAAAGTAGCTTCAATATTGTGCAAGTAACATTTTTTTTTGGCATTGATGTAGATGTCATTAAGTATTGTATACATCGAGTGTAATGTTTTGTAGTAAGTTTAAATTACAGATCCAATATAAAGCAATGTATTATGTTAGTTAGATACCTACATCCTTACTAATACATAATTATTAATACCGAAATTTGTTTTATATGTCTGGCTGCCAGTCATTAAAGGTACCTACCTACACTAAAAACCTAAGAAAGACTCTAAGAAAGTACATCCCACTTATAGGTAGAGTCTCTGTAACAAACCAAAGCTAGATTAGAAACCTGATTTTATAATTGTAAAATAAAAGCTTGTAAGTTAAACAGTAGCTTGTGTTGGTGTTTGCCGTAATTGGTTCTTATAAGATGAACGTACATTAAAAAAAAAGGAATACTTAAAGTCATACGAATTTGCAAACGAAACAAATCAGTGACTCACTCATTTTGAAATTAAGAAATATTGAAGGGGCAGCTAAACACCCCATCACACCGCCCAACACACCTATTTAGTGTATGACGCATTGACCTTTTTTTACCCACGAAAGAATGAAGTAGGTTTAAGTTTTTAGGGTAAGAGTCCCGCAAATCGAGTTCTTATTCAATTATTTTTTTATGCAAAAATTATTATAAAATTCTAAAAGGATTTGATAAATACATACATACATACATACATAATAACACGCCCATAATCCCCGACGGGGTAGTCACAGTCAAAGGGGCAGCCGGCCCCTCAACCGCATTCAGCCAAAATAAAAAAGTAAAAAATAGAAAATAAAATATTATTTGATAAAAAAAATTTCATAAACAATAATTTAGGCTACCAACCTATGTAATTAAAAAGTGCTCAGTTTGTTAATTTTCTAAATAAATGTCACCACATCAAACCTGTTCATTTAATAATCATACCTAACTAGCCCCTTCCAATACTCTATAAACTATATATACGTAGGCCCACCCACCCTGTTGTTCGATCTACACATATGACATATGTCAGTAAAACTGTCAAATGACGTCATTTGTCACATAAATTTCACACAGCGAAAAGCCTTTCACCAGTACGCACATTATAACATGGTATCGATATTATACAACACATGGGTTGCGCAAAAAGCTAAGAAATCAGTAAACATTACCATTGAGTCTCGTGTTAATGGCTATCCATTGAGACCACACCACTGCAGGATATGTAACGTTACAATATAATGAAGACCAGTGAGACGTCTCTTGTATGTATTACAAAACGAACACCGTACATATCACCAAAATAGACTAAAATTGTACCTAATTGTTACTCTAATTGATATTATTGTAAATAAATATTAATTCATACCTATTAATATCATCAGATTTTACAGGCATGCCACATATCTCCATCTAACATCTTGAGTCAATAAAATATGGCAACTCGCCGTAATCGGATATGTCACTTAATATAGAAGATTTTGTGGTTTATTACGAATTAACCAACAAATAATTCATTTCTAACTATCTGTTCGTATCTGTTTTATTCTGATACGTATTCTGCATGGGTTACTTTCTACGTGAGCTTGTTACTTCACTGTTCTCCTCTGCGCTATGGCAACATTACCAACGTTATTAATAACGACCCACTTTTGCGACAGGTGCAGCATTGTCAGTGAGGCAATAGCGAGCTTTAACTTAAATCGACAAATAATACGGTTTTAAACAACAGAGATAACTGGGTTAAGCCTCGCGATATTATTTTAAGTCCTCAAATTAAATTATCAAATTTTAAGGCTCCATAACTTGAAAGCTGTTATTTGAATATCCTATTTCGACGGTGAATTTAACGTTTACTTATGTATAAACTAATAGGTAGTGTTAATTTTAAGAGCCCTTACCTTAATATTTGTTACCGACATACCAAATTATTGGAGCGGTATTGTCTTAAAAAATCACTTTAAACCGACAAACAATTTAGCAGAAGTAAAGTACAGTAAAAAAGTTAAGTATGTCGCTGTTATGAGATTACGGAGTTAGTAAAATGCAAAAAACGCGCAAGTCAAAAAAATATATTTCGTTGGTTTCCGTTCCGTTTACCATAAGCATTACATTATGGGACTTAAGTCAAATAAATGGGAACAAACCCGGTAGTTGTTGTTATGAATAGTTATTATAGAGTTCAACAATCATTTACCGTAGAGCTTGTATGAAAAGGATTATGATTGTTGAAGAGGCGAGTGAGGTGTGTAAGGATCGTGCCATATGGCGTTCGGTTCTCTCTGCCTACCCCGCTAGGGAAGTGGCGTGAAGTTTAGTTAGTTAGTTAGTTTCAGTAATAATCATTTTCGGATCGCCATAGATCGAACATCTATAAATCCGTCTCATACGTCGCAAAACAGTCTCAATTGTAATTTCAACAATCCATCGCTCATCGTTGACGTTAAGTTAATCGTAGACGCCTTACCTATATTTAAGAAACCTGTGATGAAGTCATTTCAACGCGAAACGGAATCTAAATCTTTTATTATAACAAACATTAATCTATTAAATTTTTTCGTAGGTATAACACCAATATTGTAATTTGATTTATTTCTTAATTAACTTTAGATAGCCTAGTGTTTGCCCAATTTCAATAGGACTTCCTGGATTTCTAATAAATACTTAAACTTCTTTGGATACAATAGAGACAAGCAAAAACTCAGCAAGGCAATATGTTTTTTCGAAAAATTTAATTGTAGGTTTAAATTAAGCACTGCGTTCAACAGACCTGATGATTATATCGACGTCTGAAACACAAAAACGTGATTGATTGAAAACCGAGCAAAAAACGCAAATCACGACTTATGCGTTTCTACCACCGGTGCAGTGCATTTTAATAACTAGATCGATGTTAAATCGATCGTAAAAGCTCAACGACTTAAATTAACGGTTGTGCTTATCTCATTTGCATAATGACCCATTCTTTTTTTCGGAAATTCGGTGGTATATTCTTTGCCAAATTTATGGCCGGCCCGAGTCTTAAGTGGACAAACTCAAATTGTAAGTAGGCGCGAATTACCAAGGCATTCAAGGGAGCCTTGTGGATTTCAAGTTTTTAAGCAATTATGTCTTTATGATGCCCAAAATTGTACACGATATGATTAATGGTAACACTTTATATAATTATCGGGGGCATTACTTTAGTTTTTGTTTACATCTGGCTCTTACAATAATTCTGTATCTCGGAGGGTTAATAAGTAATGGCAAATGATGGTGTATCATTTTGGGGTGTTTATGCCCTTTGAAGGATTTATAAAATTGATGATTGAATACTTTGTAATTGCGTAAATTACAAGTTATATAACGCTAAGGACTTGTTAATACCAGGTTGGATAATGGTCACAATACCATAAAAAGGAAGTGATACGATGAGGCAACGATTCAATGAATAGTAATTTTTGAGAGGGATGGGTCTGCCACTATTTGGCTTTTATACATCAATATTGCATGTATACTGTGGACTCTGACTCTGTTAAGGTCGTTAAACTACATTTAGCCAAAAATAAAAATGAGTTTTAGATAAATTGGCAGAGATAAATAAAAAAGCGTGAAATGAAATGATCTTTATTTATATAGGCTTCAACAAACCACTTATAAATCGTCAAAACAAATTCAATATCAATATCAACCGGTTCAAAAGGTAGCTTCTACCGAGAAGAAAAGTGTGTTTTCTTTTTATATTAATCGGTGTAGACTAATACTAATTAAAATGGACGTTAATTATCTAGACCATGCTTTTTTATACATGAACATAACATAAACTTAATAGACTACGGCTTAATCTAAATTAAAAAAAAACTTTTACAACAGCCAACAAACGGTCACAAACATAAACAAACAGTAAAATATCACATCTCTTTTGTAAACGTGACCATCACAGTCCCTGTCCGAGTTGTGTTCCAAAAAATCGTCGCATAAATCTCAAAAAAACGGCAACAAAAGGATTTTTTAATAAAAAAAACGGATGAGAAAGATCACCGGGACGGACGTTTAAATATGTTCGGAGCGCGCCTCGCTCGCTACGGCGACGGAATGTTAAACAGGACTCCCCTTAAGGACCGTCGGGAATCGGGATGCTTCGGGAGTTGATGAAAAAAGCCCGGGTACGTGTGCTGACCTCGGCGTGCTTGGTGTTGACGAAGGAGGACCGCATTGTTGCTAAGTGCTGCCAGATTGTCGAGTCTTTGACAATGGCTAAACCAGAGCCAAAAAAGATAAAATAGTTCGTAAGTTATATTATCAAAAAATATACTACTCGAAAAAATTTAAAAGATACAGCGCTTCAAAGATCTTAATTGTGGCGCTCTACGTCACTTGGCCGGTAAATGACGAACCTAGTGACCTCACGCGTTACTTTAACGCGCTGCCTTCATCATTATTGGTTTATTATTTAATTAAATAATCTCAATAGTGGACTGTAACATTTTTTTGTAAACTATAAACTAGTTTATAAAATATGTATAATATGTATAATGTTATCGTATGTAAAACCACGGCCAAAAACTTATGCGGATCAGTAAAATGTTAAGCAAGTAATAAAACATTGAAACACTTTAAGCCACCGCTTACCTCAATAAGGACTTCAATAAAATAATAATAAATAAATAATAAATATCCGACTACATCACATACATTGATCTGACTCCGAGGTAAGTAGCTTGTACGGGGTAGGGGTTCGTTTCGATGAAAAATGCCGCTTTTAGTGGAACCAAAACGTATATTGTCCTAAGTAAAATGATACAGACACGAATACGTTGCACTCTAAATTTGTTTAATCTACCTAATTAAACAAATTTAGAGTGCAACGCAGTATGGTGTCACTTTCCAAGAGGTTTGAGGCAGACTGGCGTGGCGCGGCCAAAGGGGCTCGCGCGGCGGTTGGTCAGTGATACCACACTACCCTATATTTAAAACATATAAAAATTATAAAAGTGCAGAGGACAACTAGAGGTCAATGAGCGCGTCGCCTACATAGCTTAAGCACTTGTGTTACGGATATCAGAAACAACAGTGGTATTACAAATATATACTTAAATATTGGATATTAACACCCAGAACAAACACAAGTATTCATCACACGAATGTTTGTCCTGGGTGGGAATCGAACCCACAACTCTTGGCGCATAGGGCAGGGTCACTACCGAATGCGCCAACATGCCAGTCGAAAATCAAACATTGAAATTATTATTATATTACTTACCTTGTGTAGTGTCCCTTTCAACATTTCTATCATCATCTTCCTAGCGTTATGTCCCGTGCTTAGACGGGGTCCGCTTAGACCATGATCCAGGATTTAGTGAGTCTGGTAATTACATTGAAGCGACTGCCGGTCTGACCTTCGTAACCCTAAGATAGGGGAACCAGACAATTTTTGGATCATGGTTACAAATTCAAAGTTGTTTGAATTTGCAGGTTTCATCACGATGTTTTCCCTCACCGTCGAGCTAGTGGTATAAATATGTACATAGATTTTTTAAAATCTAGAGGTACATGCCCGGGTTCTAACCCGCACTCCTCGGTTAAGAGGCGCGTGTCCTTACCATTGAGCTACTACCGCTCAACATCTCAATAAATTTTGTAAATAATTGCAGAGCATATATTTATAGACAACTTAAACATGAAGAATCTATTTTTTTATACATAACTAGTTTGCGCTCGTGTCTTCTCATGTTTTAATATATATGTATATAATATTTTAATTACTCCGAAAAACTTATTTTTAATACCGCAATACCCTAATCATAAAATACCAGAATCCCGCAATACCAGGATTTAAGGGCCTGGAGAATTTAATTACTTATTTATACTAATTTTAGTACCATAACTACTACTGCTTCGTACACTCAAAACGACCTTTTTATCAACAAGAAGTCGATAAAATCTTATTCGAATTTATTGTAACATCATTCACGGTTGTCACCAATTTTACGTTCCATTCGTATTGAGATTAATTGCCTTGATATAACACTCTGTATGAACAGCATACTAAGAAGAAACTAGCTATAAAAGGACGAATGTAAAGAAACTATCTGATCTGAAAGATCTGGAGCACGCATGCTGAGAATTCGAAGTCGGATTTAATGATATACTTATTTAGGTTAGAAAGAATTTACGCGGTGAAATAAATTCTGTACGCGTTTAGTGCGAGTGGGCAGAGCAATATTTGGTTACGGTTTCGGAAAGTTTTGAGTTGTATCGTATATAATATTTGAGCAAATATTTTATACATACATACATACATAACATCACGCCCATAATCCCCTTCAACCACATTCAGCCAAAAATAAAGCCGGGCTGGGTTAGATGGAAAATTATGAAAAATCAGTGAAAAGCGGCTAACCTGTCGCCTACACAATCACACACTCAAAACCCGATATACCATTACTCGCCTTTTACGACATGCTAGGCAAAAACCACAGTTGGCATATTCTTTTTAAGTCCCAGATCAACATGGGACAGTAGGCTGGGTTGGATGGAATTTGGACAAATATTTTGTGTGATCTCTTTTACCCTGATAAAATTATCAGCATGATAAACAGTTGAACAGTATAAAACATCAGCCATGTTAAAACCACCAGTACTAGTTCCACTATAGTGGAAATAATTTAGAAAATACCGGAGAAGGCGTATTAGCATTTAATGGGAACAGATTACCTGCTAAAATAGAAATACTTTTAATCCAAATTAATGATAAATCAGTTTTTTGCGTCACATTACTCGGATGAACAATAGTAACGATAACGTAGTAAGACGAATCGGACATCTCATAACAAGCTGCATTACACCACATATAATTTCAAGATTCTCGCTGTCACTATCGATCCATATGATATCAATTACATGAGAACCAATTTATTTCTTATAAATCCTTACCTAATCATTTTCATAGCCCTCCTGTACTATTAAGTTTAAAAGAATGTACACAGTAAAATAAATTCTGTACAAAGGTCAATAAATACTCTTTTTCTGTTTCCTTCGAACGTTTCAGATTGGAGGTAAGAAACAACTTGACTTTATTCTACAGTAAAAGAAAGAAGACGAATGGCTGTTATAATTGGACGAATCAATAAAATAGAATAATAAAATGTAAGGCTGGAAATAACGCTTTCTAACGTTAGGAATGCGAAAGTAATTGTGTTCTGCCTTCAGCCTAAACTGCTGAACCAATTGCGATGAAATTTGGGACGTTTATTTAACTTACTTTAACCCTGAGAAAGGGCATGGGTTATATTATCTCAATTTATATATTACACGCCGGCAAAAGCTTGTATACAAATATTAGAAGTTTTAATTAATAGTCTAAGCTTTTCGGCGTCCGTACATCAAAAGGAAAAAAAAACCCTAATAAATTTATTTTGTTGTCCGTCCGTCTGTCTGTCTGTTGTGAAAATACTAGTGTCCAACTGAACTGACAGTCAAATAAGGACAGCCTGAAGTGTGTTTAAGGTAATGAACCTGTTTAAAGTAGGCCTCCGTTTTGCATTGCGCAACTCTGCACAGCTTTCCCCGCGAAAGTTCCTAGGTTTTATGCAGAAATGATACCGAAGTAAAAGTAATGCCGTTTCGATGGAGACTGTGTTGCCAACTTAACCCTTTTTACATTGTATTGTTATTTTTAGACGTTCTATATAGTAATCATTCTAAGGTTACCGTACAAAATGACGTATGTTGGATTTGGATTATTTTTGCTGGCCGCCCTGCAGGGAGGGCATCGAATACTCCTGAGGTATACCGACCTGTCGTAGGAGGCGACTAAACGGGCCTTTGGGATCGTGGGAGCTAGCGGGGGAGCCTTCTAGCACTCAATCGTCCCCGAAGAAGCGACAACTCGTGTTACACCCTGTCCGTAAGGATACGGGTACACAGCTGTCTGTGTTCTCGCACACACCGCAGGTGTCTAAGAAGAGAATTCCGCTCTGCCGATATGGGCCGCAAGACAGCAGCGCGCGCTGCGTATATGTATATACTTTTCGCGAGAATCCCGATAGTTTTGCGTTTAGTGCCCGAAGAATGGCAGCCGTGAGGTTTAGTCGGTAGGGGAACTGGTGTTGCTAGCCGAGTTCCGAGCCCGACACACCCTTGTGACACACAGGCTCTTACTCAGATCAAAAAAAAAAATAAGGATTCAATCTCTAGTAGGCATTTCAATCCCATTGAACCAGCACATGTCGTTGGATTCAGCATAGCTAAAATTGTGTTAGACCTAGCTGGATTTGCAATCCCTAATTGGGATGTAAAAAAAAACAACTGTGCCTTAGCATATCGTCCTTTGTTTTTGAAGGCGATTAAAAGGCTAAAACCGTGGAACTAAAAAACAGACTAAAATACCCAAAATGCGAAGATTTAAGTAGTTTAAAGAACAAATAGATACGGCAACACTGGACATCAGAGCAATACCGTACTTTCCAACTATAATGCTGGTAGATAATTAAAGAAGTATTATTTAGTCCTACAGTTAAACTTAAGTTTCTTTTGTAATAATTTCTGTATTAATTGTTTATTTTCTAGGTTATTTAAAGAAAGCTTAGAACTGACTTCAATACGTTAAATATGTTTTACTTTGCACGTATTTAGTGAAGTAAGTGAAGCTGCAGTGTGAGAGTAGTGACATGAAGCCGATCCCAATCGCAAACGTCAAGCAATGCTAGACGAATTCAATACTTGGATGGGTGACTAAACTAACATTGAAGTAATTTACATGATTTTCATAAACTTTAAACAGAAGAATGAAATTTTTGACAGAATGTGGTTAGGGGGCTTGCTGCCCCTTTGACTCTGCCTACCCCTTCGGGGATTATGGGCGTGATGTTATGTATGTTGTATGAAATATTTGCACTACGAATATCTGTCTTTTCTATCTATTGTTATTTAAATGTCCCTCATCACTAGTTAGTGGTACAAATCCGAGCTCAAAATCTTAAAAACCTCATTATGGGAACGAGGTTTTCTGATGAGAGTCCTGCTTAAAAAAAATGTGCCAACTGCCTGCCTTGCCTAATATGTCGTAAAAAGCGACTAATGTTATATCGAGTTTTGTGTTGTTTGTGTTTATCAGCTAGCCACTTGTCACTACTTTTCCACAATTATCCATCTAACCCAGTCCAGTCTTATTATTTGTGCTTAAGAGGCTAGATGTCCCTTTGACTCTGCTTACCCCTTCGGGGATTATGTACATAATTTTCTTGTGTCTATCATCATCCTCCTAGCGTTATGTCCCGTGCTTAGACGGGGTCCGCTTAGACCATGATCCAGGATTTAGCGAGACTGGTAATTACATTGAAGCGACTGTCGATCTGACCTTCGTAACCCTAAGATAGGGGAAGTTTAAATTTGCAGGTTTTATCACGATGTTTTCCTTCACCGTCGAGCTAGTGGTATAAATACGTACATAGACTTGAAAAATCCAGAGTTATGTGCCCGGGTTTGAACCCGCACTCCTCGGTTAAGAGGCGCGTGTCCTTACCATTGAGCTACCACCGCTCTTACATAATCTTCTTGTGTCTAGTCCTTAACAAAAACAGAAGGCCAGCTGACGTCCATTCACGCAGCTACCGGGCAGGCGACATGCATTTTTACTCCTTCGCATAACAATGAGAACAGGTTACGCCGGACCGTTTATAGCGAACAATTTACTTATTAGAAGAGTAGGAAAATTTTAAGGTAAAATGGCGCTTCGGTAAAGATATCTTTGGGTGGCGTAAAAATAGAGTATATTGACTGGCCGAGTGGTCAGAGACCCTGCCAACGAAACCAAGGGTCGCGTGATGAACATGGACATTTGTACTTGAGTCATGGATGTTTATAAACGTATTTAAGTATGTCTATCCGTTCACCTAGTATCCATAGCACAAGCATAAACTTAGTTTGGGACTAGGGAATTGATGCGTCAGTCAGTAGAATTTATTTATTTATTTATTTAGTATGGACCACCGTCCATACTAAATAAATAAATAAATAAATTCTACAACTATAAATTAAAAAATCTCGTATTTTTTAATTTATAGTTGTAGAATTTATTTATTCAACTACTTATGTCACCACATAAGTAGTTGAATACTCGTATTTTTTAATTTATGTAATAAGTATAAACAGTGTTCGCTACTTTGTTTTTTTAAGCTCTGTTGTCGACTTTAACGATCTGAGAATACCGATTCACTGTAATTCAATTAGTAGAAAAGAAAAACAGTTAAGTCTAACGTTTGTAAAATCAATCACAAAAAAGGAATATAAAATAGTATTTATTTCCTTTGCCTCTAGCACGGAAAAACTTTTTTTCATATAAAATATACAGAATAAAGATATCTCTAAATTGCGTTTCTGTAGATATCCATCAAATAAATCATTTTAATGGATATAGTATTCTCGTTATTGTTACTTATTCAGAGTAGTATTATTAAAACTTGTCAGTCTAACTTATTGTGTATCCCGTCATCAACAATTGTTTACAAATAATCGAGATCCTAAATAAAAAATTCGAAAAAAAAAAAAAAATATGAATATTTATTTAAAAAACACCTCTGCTCTTGTTTATAAGGTCAGTAAAGTCCAGGAGGCTCACTCCACAGCGGCATCTTAGTGCCACAGAGCCAGTTTTTGCGTCCCAAGCGGATGACTCAGACGAGTCAACGCTCGCGTCCCGAGTACACTCCATACTTTTTGCTCGTCGCCTTTTCCGAAACCTCCATCAGGCCAGCCTTATTAATCGTTCCAAATTTTGATTAACTTAGCCAGACGGCGGTAAGTCAGCAAAAATCAATGCGTTAGCATAGTAACGACAGGAGCATTGAGTTAACACAGTGAGTTATGTGCTATGGCGTAGGAAAACGGAACGCCGAGTGAATCGGGTACTAAGTGCGCTAATTTTTCAGCAGTTGACGTTAAGTCTAATGAATTCGAAATATTAAATTAGTATAAAAGGACTCTGGTTTACGTATAAGAACCTAGTTAATTTCAAACTAGGATTAAAATACGACTTTTCATAAAATCAAACCAATAGAAGGTCGTTAAACTTTGAAACATAGAGTTGTCATAAATTGAAATGTTTATATAAAATCTATGACGCAATTATGCTTTGACAGCTGTTATAGAGTAGGTCAGTTGCATTAGCTCTCGTCCCTATTGTTCCGGTTCTGCGCAGTGCGCCATGCGCGAACACACTGTGATAAAGTAAGTTGACATTTCAGGCGCATTTAGGACTGAGTTAGCACAACTGTGCCTCGTAGCGCAGTGTTATAAGTCTAGACTTAGCGTCTGCATCGGGTTTGCCTGGCGCCTTTAATATTTATGCGGTCGCGTTCTTGCTCTTATTTTGGTTATTTTCTTTATCATCAACATCTATAAGTGGTTTGGCTGAGTGTACGCACAAAGTGGATGAAGTTTTAATGATTTTTCAAAGAGTTAATGTACTTACTTGTTTTAAAAAGAAATTACGCTTTTCTGCAGATTTTTGAATTTATGTGAAGTACGTTTTTGTGTTTGCGCAGTTTGAAATTTATCAGCTGGATTACCTGTAATAAAGGAAAATATATTAAATAAAATAATTATGGATATAGTTGGTTTCTAAAAATGCTACTTAAAACTTGTTAAAAAATCATTGCCATATAACACATTTATGCAAAATTTCCTTTCTTAAAACAATATTGAATTGAACGCTATTGTTTTCTGCTATTTAGATTTCGGATGGATTCATATTTTATCATTTAGCATATGCCTTTAGCTTGAAGAGTTTAACAAAATCGCTCTACAAAACTACAATACCACTACCACTACGTTTGATCATTACCAAGGTTGTAATCTAATTCCATTGGGCATACGGTTTTCGACAAAACTTTCAAAAATAATGTTGAACCGTGCGATATCTTGAGTTTATGGCAAGTCGTTAAACTGCGTATTAGCAATGACTTAATCAGATTTAAGACTTACCAAATAAGAGATCGTACCAATAATGGAAGTATTACTGGCCGGTTAGGCGAGTGGTCGGAGACCGTGGCCACAAAACCAAGGGTCGCGGGTTTGAATTCCGCTAGGAACATTTGTACTCGAGTCATGGATGTTTATAACATATTTAAGTATGTCTATCCGTTCACCTAGTATCCATAGTACCAGCATAAGCTTAGTTTGGAACTAGGGAATTGGTGTGTCAGTTTGGAGAATAAAAAAAAAATAGATTCCCTTATCCTCCAGATAGGCTAAAGGATTAAAACCTAGGAACAATATTAACACCTTACAAAGTGGATTCCCTTATGCTCCATATAGGATAAAGGACGAAGCCTATAGGGCTTCAGAGAGACCTAACGATTGGCAGCGGAACACGATAAAGTATCAACGAGCGTGCCAACTGCCGCTTCTTTAAAAGCCACTGATTGTGAGTGATTTTATCAACGTCCTTCGGTAGACTCGTAATGCGTTTAAAGATGGCTGTGGTGTTGCCAACACTTTATTAGAAAAAGTTACTTAAAAGTTCAAACCAAATATTCCAACCAAAGACAGTAGGTTACTCAATGAATAAACTAAACTCTATGATTACCCTAAAAAAGTTATGTTTTATTGTAGCGACTGCCATCAGATAGACAGAGGAAATGGATCGCAGTTATACATCCATAGCCATTTGGTTGGTAGTTATCTATTACGTAGTATAATAAAGGTTAGGTTAATTTAGAAAAATCCTGAAACATGCCCCACAAATGTGCCTGAGTAAAGTGAGTTTAGTACTTATCCTTTTAAAGGAACTCATCGATAAGATGGCCTCTGTTCCTCAGTGTTGTGCAATGCATGCCTCACTTAAATATTTTAACGAACATCTAATGTTCTCCTAACCGATATCGGTCACGGCAGCCAATCCTAACGAGGATTAGCCTCGGCGCAGGACATATTATAGGGCACAAGTGTGTGCGCAACACAGGTGCACTCTCTATTCTTTCACTCTCATAGTCCGGTGAGACGGCAATTAGATATGACCGGAGAGAGGTCAGGTGCAGGACCAAAGGCTTAACGTACTTTCCGAGACACGGGGGAGATTAAACTGCCAACTTCCCGACTTCAGGCTGTTACTGAGTAATTATTATTAAATAACATTTCAATATTAAAATACCCAGCCACAAATTTTGGTCCGTGGTCAAAGTTTGGCCCAACTCATGATTTGAACCCGGGACCTCTTGGTCCTTAGGCGGCGCTTGCTACCACTAGAGCAACGAGGCAGTCAGTTCATATTCTTACCAGATAATGTAATTTCTAAGCAAGCCTGTCTAGAAAAACCCTTAAAATATAACATAATGAAATAACAGTCTGACTAAAACAATAAAACTGGCAGCACTGGTCGGTCGAGTCTTAAACGGATGATCAGCCTCTGATGCGCGTCTGAGATAGGAGTCGGCAACATGCGGACAGGATTAGCTGTAAACCAGGGAATTTATCAATCGCGTCGGTCCGTTAACTGCTTCGGTACTAACTGTAGGTTATATAGGTATTAATGTATGCTGTAGGGCAATAACCAGCAGAGTTTTTATGTCGGTCGATTTTATAAGGTGATAGGTTTAATGCTAAGGAATGGTAACTCAATATTGAGGATATCTCACATGCGAGGGATGCTGGATCAAACTCGGGCAAGTGTCTCTGCAAGCTCAAAAGGATTTATACGACTTGTTTGGCGGTGATGGAAAACGTCAAATAAGTTTACATGTGTAACCTTAATTATTTAGGGTCACGAAGATCAGATAGGCACATTCCGCAATATAATTATTGGACTCGCTAAATCCAGAATCATGATCTAAGTAGATCACGAGTAAGAACGGGACATAACATTGCAACATCATCTGATGATGATGGTAGCTAAATAGCAAGGAACGGTGGAAGCTCAAAAAATATCGAAAGTCATAAAATTAATAATCTTTTCGCATTTCAATTTTAATTTAACCTTATCGACCGAAACTTTGCTTAAACAAAAAACAATCCACGCTTCAATTTGCAAAAAAATTTTTTTGCTATAACATCTGCCATTTATTTCTGAATGCCAAATCGTAATTAAGTGACTTCAAACAATCGTATCGGGGATCTCACCGATAAAACTAATATTAGGTTCTAAAGAGGGCTTTAAATTTATTCATGATCATTCCCAAAAACGGGGGTCAGGTAAGGAGCCATTATCGGGAATATACAGTCAGTTAATAATATTAAATTCTGGACGATGATACAATGAGGCAAATATGTGAATGAACGTGTTTCGACGAGTCGGGGAATGCTGGAGGGAACGGATTGAAATCGTCTTTAGAAGGTTATAAGTATCTAAATAAAGTATAAGCGTGAAAGATAAGATTGGAAACCAACTGATAACGTTTATCTATCAATTATACATGTCAATATATAAAGTACTAGATGACCCGGACCCGAAAATCTAAAAACGAGATTTTGTTTTATTATTTTCCTCGTTTTTTTTTCGTTTCCATATTTTCTTACCGTACAAACCTTCCCTGCAAGATTATTTTTTTTTGCAAATTAAAATAAACAAACGAACAGATAAGCGTGAAAGATAAGATTGGAAACCAGCTGACTCAACATTTATCTATCAATATACATGTCAAATTTATAAACATTTTTTAATATAAAATAGTTACTTTTCCTATTTCAGTCTCACGGAATCTTGATGTTTAGATTAATAAGTTACCTATATCACAAAGTAATAATATACTACGTACAACCTTTATTAAGACAAGCTTAACTCATTATTATAATTTTAAGTATGGCTATAATCATTTATTTTGTGGAATGTAGTTTATGGCATTTATTGCTTCTTGGAGTCTGCTTACCCTCGGGTATTGCAGGCGTGATGATATGTAGATAAATATGTATGTATGTATGTATGTATAGATATATATGGGACCAAAATGGCTTGTATTTGTGTAAGCATGACTGTAGGATACTTCCTACAGGCACCTGACACTCTTTATATCAAGAATCACGGGGGAAATATTAGTCTTGAGGATATATAGAAAACAATATTTTAAGACCATCCTAACTTTAAACTAAATCGTCATGTTTATTACAAAAAATACAAATCAAAATAGAGATGGTCTCTATTTCAAGCGGCCGATTTCATTACGGAAGCATTACATTGGACGTAAACATTAACATCCTATTTCCTCATACCGCGGCACATCTGGGAAGTTCAAAAGTTTCGGCCCAGAAGAAGGTATATGGGGATCGGTTACCTTAAAAAACAAAACCATGGAGTTTATTTATGAGAATACATATCATCAAGCTCGTAATCCTTGCAGGGGTAGGCAGAGTCAAAGGGCAGCCTTCTTAGATTCAACCAAAAAAACTGACCTGGGTTCGATGGAAAATTCTGAAAAAGGAGTGACAAGTGGCTAGCCCGTCGTCTACACAATCACACACCATGCGAGGCAAGGGACACAATTGGCACATTCTTTTTATGCAACAAACCAATATGGAACATGATAATATCCAGTTAAATAATCGTTATGAACATAATAACGAGTCAGCAAATTTAACTAAAAGGTTGCTGTAAACTTTGGTTATAATAAATAATTAAATATTAGACAAATATTACGAAAATAAGATAATATACCAGACCAGACTAGCAAATTCCTGGAACATGGTCTAAGTGGACCGAGATTAAGTAAGCGACATGAAGAAGATGATGATGAGTTCATTTTTCATGTGAAAATACCGTTATCCTCCCCCAAGACATCAGCATTGTAGTCAACGCTAAATTTTCACATAAAGCTATATGCATCCATGTATCCCCATATAGCATACTATACTACAGGATACTTATCCTGATGATTTACTATGCAAATGTCAACATTAGTATAATGTAGCTCTTAATGACCCTAACAGTCAATTAAATACGCATCATTCTCTCATCAAAATCAGCCGCGCCCAGTAGAACAATGCGTCCTGTCGATATTGAATCTCTACGGTGTCTGCGCTCGCGCACATCAAGCATTTTATTATTGTGTAATAATCACTTGCGCAAGAGTTTATTGTCCATCTGTTCATTTGGAGACAATACCAATATGTGTCTTGATTTTAACTGTATAATGTACGCTGTTTGAACGTAGCTTTCGTCAGCTTTGATCTTGATAATAGTCTTATCGATTTCGGTTGTTACACTAAAGATAATGCCATTTCTTTGCAGATTAAAGCTGCAGTAGTTGCCTACAATTAGAGCAGAATTGAATGAGAATTAACCTTTTACATTTTTGTTTTTATATTTTATTATATCCTTGTTTTTGCTTTCATTTAATAAAGCTATATACTATAAAACAAGACATTTAAAACCGTATTCAAAGTGCCAGTGATTTATAGTGTCTTTATTGAGCAAAATTAATCCATTTAAATCGCTAAATAATTGACCGATTGAACAGGCGAAATTGCCGCCATCAACTAGTCGACCAACAGATCGGTTGATCAATCCGATCAACCGACTCGCGTTTAATTAAACCAAACATAATTACAGTTTATTTGGCTGTGTTTTATCGCAGGAAATTGATTTCGATTGACTTTCACTTTCAAAATTGGATTTGGAAGCTCAAGCTGAGCGTGAGCTTCGATGGAGACGTTATTTAGATCATTAATTGTGTGAGGCTTTTAAAAGGGGAAGTGTTTTTATGAGTGATTTGCTTTTGACTGCGATTTCTTTCGCATACATATGAGATTTAAAGCAAAAAAGAAACTATTTAAACGGAATAATCACATGTACTCAAAATTGAGTGCAAAATTGGTTTAGGCTCATGTCTATCTGGGTGAAAAAATGTTAGATTTGGCTGGTTTTAAGGAATTATCGTACAGTAAAAAAGTATCTAAGTATCTAATGATGTTTTCTATCACGACTGATCTAGTAGTATAAATTCACACTTACTTTTAAAACCTAGATTATGTTAGATTAAAAAAAAAATACAATATTAGAAATGCTTGTGTTTGAACCAACATCTCTCGCATTAATATTAATGAATGAAAAATAGAAAAACTAATAAAGTAGACAATTATTATATAAGGCGTGTGTTCATATCTATTAAGCTACCACTGGTCTGACAATTAATTAATACAGTCTAAACTAAAAAAAAAAAATTAATTACAAACAAGAGATCAATCAAATCATAGAGATTAGACTAAGCTTACGGAATAGGAAATTGAGACGGGTCGCAAAAACATTCTACAAAAAACGTAGGATGTCACCCATCAAAGAAAACCAGTGAAAGTACCGCGTCAACTCAAATGCTTACATAGAGCTCGGCTGAGTGCCTGCATCGAGTATCTAATCTATAGAGTGGGCATAGGAATTCTTTTAAAGACCCGACGACAGGTCTTCTAGTTGCAAAGGAAATTTGCCGGAAGGCGACAGTGAGATAGGCGAAAAGTTGCTATGGCGTCTATAATTTTAAGATTTTAATGTAAAGGCTGATTGGCGGAAGAACAGACGAATAGGTAGTTTATTATAAAAACCTAAGTACAAGGATAGGTCAAATTTCAACATAAAAAAGGTATTACAAAGAAATAACTATAGAGCCAAGAAATTTCATAGTTCCCTATTTGGTTTCGTTTTTGCATCGAAATTACAAATAAAGTCCACTAGATAAGCTGGATCGATAAGCCATCTCACCTAATTATCATGTTTTATTTATCAAGAACTTTAATTTTACAGAGTTACTTTTTTCATAAATATAGATAACATCACGCCCATAATCACCGAAGGGGTAGGCAGAGGGACAGCAGGCCTCTTTAACCACATTGAGCCAAAAATAAAACTGGGCTGGGTTAGAAAATTGTGGAAAAGTAGTGACAAGTGGCTAGCTCGTCACCTACACAATCACTAAGCCAAAACCCCATATACCATTAGTCGCCTTTTACAACATGCTACGTAAGAAACACAGTTGGCAAATTCGTTTCGCAGACCATTCGCAGACCAACACGGGACAAATATAAAATAAAAAAAAATCAGTCTTATAATGGCTTAATTTCGATTAGGATTTTGTTTTTTTTGCCTGATCACTTTAATCACATGGAAAATATTTCCTGTACATATTCAAAGCCATGTATCTTTTGTATACATAAATATAATATAACATAGACTTTCATAGACACACTGGTCCTGGAAAGCTGATATGCATTCATACAATCACACATACATGCGAACGTTTAACTCTATTATTTATGGCAAGCCAGTGGAAAGCGCAGTGTTGCTACCGGCGCATTCGGCTTTGCGCACTGGGCCTCGAACGAGCAAATGCATATTATACTGCATTTGTTCGTTCAATGCTAATTTCAGGAAAATGCTAGGATGTATTATTATGTGTGCAATCTTACTAATATTAAAAACGCGAAAGTTTGTATGGGTGGAAAAGAAGTGTGGATGTTTGTAACTCTTTCGCGCAAAAAGTACTGCATGGATTTTAATGAAACTTTGCAATAATATAGCTTATACATTAGAATAACACATAGGCTATGTTTCATCGATGTACTACGCGCCACACAAAGCGGCGGGCAGAAGTTAGTTATAAGCCAGATCCAGTCAATTATATACAGTATACAGTAGATAAGATAGCTCTATGCGTACGTTTGTACAGAAATTTGTATAAAGATATAAACAACACAACAATAATGTTGTTGTTGCAGTTGATTCCATCTTTTTGACATTTATTTTTGCTTAGAATATTTAAAAAATACATTTAGGATTTATTTCTTATTACCAAAAGAAAGCAAGACATTTTACACATAATTCTTATTGAAATGTCCATCGTGAAATGTTAACAGCATTGATTTTGCTTTTTTAGTCACAAATAACGTATTTATTAATAAATTAACAATTTTTAGCGAGCTTTTTTTAAAATATCAATAAGATTGTTCGAATGATTTGTTAAACATTCGAATAAGGTTATGCGTAAATAAATTATAAGAACAGTAGCAACTGGATATATGATATAGACAAAATAAATTTGAATTTACAGCCTTAGCCGTAATTGTACATAATTTGAATTACAAATTAGTTTTAGTTTTGGGCTCATTTACATCAATTATACAAATAGCGGGCATCTATTGAAATTCGAAAAACGAAGCAATTTCTTACCGGAGATCATTATCTTGAGTGTCATCCGATAACATCGCACAGTGGGTCAAATTAAAAAATATTTGTGACATTGTCTTTTTAAAAATCTGATATCTATCTATCAGGAATCTTGTGATGTATGATGTATGACTTTTTATTCTTGTTAAGTAATTGAAAAATCTTTAGCAGAATATACATATAATATAATAGATAATAATAATGAAATCATCATCTTCCTAGCGTTATGTCCCGTGTTTAGACGGGGTTCGCTTAGACCATGATCCAGGATTTAGCGAGTCTGGTAATTACATTAAAGCGACTGCCGGTCTGACCTTCGTAACCCTAAGATAGGGGAACCAGACAATTTTTAGATCATGGTTACAAATCCAAAGTTGTTTGAATTTGCAGGTTTCATCACTGTATTTTCCTTCACCGTCGAGCTAGTGGTATAAATACGTACCTACATAGATTTGAAAACTCTAGAGGTACGTGCCCGGGTTTGAACCCGCACTCCTCGGTTAAGAGGCGCGTGTGCTTACCATTGAGCTACCACCGCTTCTCGATAATAATAATGGAATACGATACTAAATAGTACGAACAGTTGTTCACAGGGAATTTGCCTGTTAAAAATTATAAATGTAGAATCAACAAATTTTACTAATAGTTACACTTTGTAATGAATCAGTCTTAAGTTATGAATGTGCCAAATTTATCACAAGTGTAGTGTACCTCAAACGCTATATCCTTATAATCAGAGACTAAACAATTTGAGGTCGGAGGCAATTTCATTAGTTGGGGTTCAATAACATTATACGTTTTCAATATTAGAGCATAGAGGGCGTTCTTGTGCTTACAGCCCTCTGGGAATCCTTTCTGAGTCCCATTCGAGTTACGCCACTGCGAGTAAGAATCCAACCCAGCCCAGTTTTATTTTTTGTCTAAATGTGGTTAAAAGGGCTAGCTGCCTGATTCTTCCTTTCGAGGATTACGGGCATGATGATATAAATATCCGACTACATCACATACATTGATCTGACTCCGAGGTAAGTAGCTTAAGCACTTGTGTTACGGATATCAGAATCAACAGTGGTATTACAAATATATACTTAAATATTGGATATTAACACCCAGACACAGAACAAACACAAGTATTCATCATACGAATGTTTGTTCTGGGTGGGAATCGAACCCACAACTCTTGGCGCATGGGGCAGGGTCACTACCGAATGCGCCATCGAGCCAGTCAAAGATGTATGAATGAGTAAGAATCACATTTTAAACGAAGGCAAGAATAGAACCGTTTAGCCCACTGTGCACCTCAGGAATGCCGTTAAAGTACGTGTTACGCGCGCATAATGTGTGACTCATTATTCGCGTACTAAGCTATAACATTTTATCGAAATCTGATGCAGTTTACGAGTATATTTACACGGCTCATTATCAATTTTGAGCATCGGGAACGGTAAACGAGTTTAATGATCGATCAGTTTCGCCCTTTACGATAACACTAGCTTCTGCCCGCGGCTTTGTCTGCGTAGATTCAGAATAAGTATGATCCTGGTATTATGATGATGTTAGATAATATCCCATGGGCATGTTTAGCTCATATGCGATAGATGATGGGAGTAGTATGGCGAGTAAGATTAATATCTAACCAAAGGTGTGCCTCAGATAATTTATGGATTAAAGGGGGATTTTATAATCAACCATGTTGGTGTGGGACTTAAAGAGAATGTGTCAACTGTGTTCCTTGTCTAGCATGTTGTAAAAGGAGACTAATGGTATATAGGGTTTGGGTATGTGATTGAGTAGGCGACGAGCTAGCTTTTACTTGTCATTACTTTGACTGGCTCGATGGCGCATTCGGTAGTGACCCTGCCCCATGCGCCAAGAGTTGTGGGTTCGATTCCCACCCAGAACAAACATTCGTATGATGAATACTTGTGTTTATTCTGTGTCTGGGTGTTAATATCCAATATTTAAGTATATATTTGTAATACCACTGTTGATTCTGATATCCGTAACACAAGTGCTTAAGCTACTTAACTCGGAGTCAGATCAATGTATGTGATGTAGCCAGATATTTATTTATTATTTATTACAATTTTACAATTTTTCCATCTAACCCAGCCCGGTTTTATTTTTGGATAATGGGGCTTGCTGTCCCTTTGACTCTGCCTATTTCTTCGGGGTTAACGGGCGTGATGTTATTGTAATAAACATCTACGGATATACATATATTTAAACATGTACAAAATTACTTTAAATATGTTATTGATTCTAAGACGATAAGATGATGATTAACCACGGTAGAATCTAGCATTTCAGCGAGAATAAACACACAAATGCTTGCATTTATAATGTTGTACATATTACATATTAGGATTAAACGCATTCAATAATCGAGGTTGCATGCAGTTTATATATAATTAAGGGAATAATAAAAAAATACTGTTAATAAAACCCAACTCTCACTGACATAATAAAGATAATCTTATCATTATTTCAACAGTTTGGAAACTGTAGTAATATAATAACGCCATTATGGTTTCGGAAGTTAATGTGTTTATTAAGCACCAGCAATTGGCCTGTGGGTATATTCGCCCAAAATTTGGGGTTACGTGCATTTCTCATTGATTTGGAAATTTGCTTTGGTATCCCAAAGTGCACATCATCATCTTCCTAGCGTTATGTCCCGTGCTTAGACGGGGTCCGCTTAGACCATGATCTAGGATTTAGCGAGTCTGGTAATTACATTGAAGCGACTGCAGTTTTTGGATCATGGTTACAAATCCAAAGTTGTTTGACTTTGCAGGTTTCATCACGATGTCTTCCTTCACCGTCGAGCTAGTGGTATAAATACGTACATAGATTTGAAAAATCCAGAGGTACGTGCCTGGGTTTGAACCCGCACTCCTCGGTTAAGAGGCGCGTGTTCTTACCATTGAGCTACCACCGCTTCCCCCAAAGTGGACATATATAATACTATATTGAACTATGTTGCTGTAAACATGGTATTTTTTTAGGTACATTTGGTTAACCTTATTTTAATAGGAATGTTTAAATTCCATGACCAGATTGGTAAAGTGTTAACAAAAGGTCAGGTAAACACCCTTAACCGACGAGCGTGTATGAAAAGACTTATGAATGTAGAAGAAGCGAAAGGTGTGTGTCAGGATCGTAGCAAATGGAATTATGTGATCTCTGCCTACCTCCATGGGAAAAAGGCGTGACGTTATGTATTTATGTATGTATGTATGTATGAACGTTTAAAACCCCACAGCTTCGTAATTTTTAGATACAAATAAGATAAATTGGATTATTTGAATATGCAGGTTGGCTTACGATGTTTTTTCTCACTCGTTGAATGGTAAGCCCCTTCAAATTGGTCCATAGTTACATGCCCGAATTTGAACTATCAGCCCTCATAAGAGAGGTGAGTCCTCACCATTGAGTAACCACTGCATCTAAATTTATCCTAATAATTTATGTACGCGAAAGTTTGTATGAATGGATGGATGGATGTGTGGATGTTTGTCACTCTTTCACGCAAAAAGTACTGAATGGGTTGTAATGAAAATTTACGTTTGTGTAACTTATACATTAGAATAACACATAAGATATGTTTCATCGATATACCACGCGAGAAAATCCGTGAAGAAGCTATTTCTAAACTAATATTATAAAGAGGAAAGATTTGTATTTTTGTGTGTGTATATGTTTGTAGAGAATAAACTCAAAAACTACTGAGCCGATTTCAAAAATTCTTTCACCATTGGAAAGCTACATTATCCGGTAGTAATATAGGCTATATTTTATCCCCATATTCTTACAGGAACGGGAACTATATGGGTGAAACCGCGGGGCGCTGCTAGTATCATATATAGAAGAAATAAATCGTACAATTTAATATACTACACAACCTTAGATACTTTCTTACAAACCATAGACATCAACATTTTCTCTATTGCTACACAACTAGTAACATCCAATTGGCTAATTTATACAGTACAGGTCTCTGTCCCGCATAGTGACAAATAGTGTCAAGATTTATTCAGGTCCAGTGCCACATGCGAAAGTTGTGTAGATACTAATATACTGCTAGATTCGTATCTAACTAGTTATAGAAATGCGAGATTTAACTGGTCGTGTACAGTCGAAGAAATTGTGGTGAACTGGCTTCAGCCTCCGGCTTCGAAAGCGTTGTTGGATTGAAAGACTATGGGTTTACCTCGAAATCTATAACATAACATAATAAAAAAATATATTATTAAAATAAATTAGGATTATTGTTAGGTCAGACTGTAGTCTATAGGCACAGCATGAATGAGTTAGGCTGAACCCTTAACATCCTCTTCAAAAAAAATCGAAATCGAATCAGCATTTGACTGCTGTTGGTAGTTATTTAATAGCATTACTAATATATATATATATATATATATATTTTAGCCTGTTTTGTCCCACTGTAGGGCAAAGGCCTCCCCTAATTTTTTCCACAGCACTCGATTGGTCGCCAGAGTCTGCCAATCTTGGACGTAGACATCTAAATCGTCACGCCATCTTTTCTTCGGCCTGCCCCTCTGGCGATGGCCTACTGGCTCCCATCTGGTGATGATTTAAGTCTATCTTTCTGGATCCATCCTGCATACATGACCTGCCCAGTTCCATTTCAGTGTGGCGGATTTTCTACCTACATCTGCAATTCCAGTTTTAGAGCGGATTATGGTATTCCTAACTTTGTCTGTATTACGGACTATTATTTATATATTTATTAATATATAAATATTACCCAACCCAGTTTTGTTTTTTTGGCTAAATGTGGTTAAAGCATTTAAACAGATTTAAAAAGTGCTAACTATTGTTCTTGCCTAGCATGTCGTAAAAGGCGATTAATGATACATCGGGTTTTGGGTATGTGATTGTGTAGGCGACAAGCTACTTTCTCTACTTTTTCACAAGTTTCCTTCTAAGCCAACCCATTTTTATTTTTGGATTAATGTAGTTAAGGGGCCTGCTGCCCCTTTGACTCTGCCTACCCCTTCGGGGATTATGGGCGTGATGTTATGTATGTATGTATGTATATATTATATACTAGTAATATGTGAAATGTTACTTAATAATTAAGCTTAAAAGGGATATTATTCCGCACAGGAAATAAGATACAAAATTATCCTTTGTGTTAAGCTAAACCAATATTTATACGTAGATATATCTTTGAGCTAATACCGTCCCGTCGTTAAATCGAGATTGAGTATCCAATTATCTAACACTTTAACATTAGAAGAAAGTAGAAATAGAAATCTAGGATATCCTACTATAATACTAGGATAGCCTACAATACTGGACACGATTTATTTTTGTTATAATACTTAGAGCGTCCGGTCACCTGTAACGGAGACTTAAACGACAGGATATGTGATCAATTTCACTGACAGTACATTTTTTTTTTGTGTTTTATATATAGGTATCTTATTTGTAATATATTTGTTTACTAGCTTCTGCCGCGGTCTCGCTCGCGTGGTACATCGATAAAACATAGCCTGTATTCGGGTGTGTGCACGATATTATTCTAAAGTTACATTTTTGCGTGAAAGAGTAACAAACATATATCCGTCCATACCAACTTTCACGTTTGCAATATTTGTAGGAAGTAATACATAAAAGTCGCTTAATGAATAAAATAGAGTTATTTGAATGATAAAAATATATTAAGCGTACCCCTTTGGGGGTTACAGGCGTCATGATATGTAAGTATGTAAAAATCTTTTTTTGATTTTGATCTGATTATAGATTTAGCGGACCCCGACTAACGGGACATAACATAATAAAGCTGCAAAGATAGTGACGATTTCATTCTGACACACAAGAACAGCTGATAAACCGTCGGAAGTGTCGGCGCCAAAACCGTCAATGACTAACGCGAGCAATTACCGCGGCGAGTACAACCAGTACTCGCTACAGAGTTGGCCTTAGCAGATATAGTCAACAATTTTTTTTAACAGAATCAACTCATTGCCTTTTCGATAAAACGATAACAGCTGATTCAGATTCAGTCATCAAAATTTGCTTATCAGGTCACATTTTTGAGATATTAGATAACAAAGTTACTTAAATTGGCTTTAAGGTCTGACTTCTGTATTGATAAATCAATTTATAAATACAATTTTTTTTTGACAGTTTTGCGTTCCGAACATAGGGGTAATTACCCTCGCGGGGGTAAATCAGCTCTGGGGGTCATAATTAAGACCGAATCTTATAAAGTATCTAGCTAAATAGTAAAAATTATGTGGGGGTAAGGTCAGTTTTCGTAGGTTAGGAACCACAGCCGAGTGGACGAACCACGAGGTCCAGCCATCACTGCCACTGCATCTCGACATACCCAACAAGGCGGACACCACTCCTCTCCTCCAACGGAGGGAATAACAGAAATGACCGGGCAGTGGCGGCGCAATACCTAAACTTAATGTGGGCAAGGTATTTTTTGCGAGGCCCTCTGACGGGGCCGGGCCGGACCCTTGGTCCCCCGACCCCGACCAGGGACCAGGGACCGGGTTCATATTATCTCCAAGTTCCTGTAATCATCCTATATCAATAACACCTAACAGTGGAACTCCCCCTCCGCGCCCACTTATGTATTACTTATGGATTTTCCATACTATTTCAAATCTATTTTTATCTTTGAGGCGTGAGGCCCTTTGCACCGCGAGGCCGTGGGCGCCGCCCACACCGCCCACGCCTTACGCCGCCTCTGTAACCGGGAGCTCCTAACCATTTCTATTTGGAGACCTTTTCCCGCTTGCGCCTAGAGCACTCCACTCTCTACCCTAGAGCCGTCTCTGGTTCGCTACTCACAGGTAACGTTTAAGCACTTAATCAAAGGGTAAACGCAGAATTAGCGGACTCATTTTCTCCTTATTTGCATATAGAGTGCTGGCGTATGCGCAGTTTATAACTATTGCGTATTGGTGCAAGTTGCAGAAAACTGCTTGCGAGAGCATACGTTATGGGGAAAGTGCATGACGCATTCTGCCATCTGGTGCAATCTGCATACTATGCCGTATTAATAATTGCTATTGGAACTATAATTATTATGTTAGTATATTATTCAGTATTACTATATGGTAGTAAGTTATTAATGTCATGAAGTGAAAATAAATTACTAGTGTATTTTTTTTCAATATCTAGTTCCTCCGTTTTAGGGAATATTATATAAAAATAAATATTTCTATTACATAGCAATACAGAGTTCTAAATGGCAGACTAGATTTTACGGCATGCAAGATGCTATCAAGGGTTGTTTAGTTTGGTTCCAATTCGATATTAATTGATATTATGCCAGAAAAAATATCATTGACAAGGTTATTATCACAAGTAGAGTGTAGAGTGTACTCCACTTGCTATAATAACCTTGATAGAGCTGCTATATACCCTAAGTCCTGTGGCACTCTTCATTGGCTGTAATATAGTACCTCAATATCCAGATCAACCTTGAACTGCCAAGAATCTCTCTTGTGATGAACAAGGAACATGCGTATTTAAGGTTTATTATGAGACGCGTGTCCTTACTATTGAGCTACTACCGCCCTTATTCTTTCTATTCCATTCTTCTGTTAATCAGCTGTCCCTCACAGAGACTACGGTTATCTATTGTATCAAGTAGAAACCTTTTGCACGCCCAGCTCTTATGCCATGCAGCTTCATTCAGTCAGCCGTCCATCTTGTCCACTCAGTCTAGACAGAGTAATAGCGTCATTTCTGGTCCTGGCCTGACGGTGGTGACCAACTTCGTGTTATCATCCGCAGCATCGGTTGCGCAGACGAGCATTTATTACCGTTTATAGCACTTTTACAGTCAAACTTGTTTGCCTAGGCTTTAATGTTTCCGTTAGAACTAATATAGTCTCAAATAACAATGTTTCTATTGGTAATTATGGGATATTTAGGTGGAATTTTATTTGTGCTATTTTTATCTAGAGATTCGACGCATCGCGTTTGGGATTGTGTCAAACGTGTTTTTTTAACGAGCTTGCTGCCCTTTTGAATCTGTGTAAACTTCAAGGATTGCGGGCGTAAAAAAAATATTTATACACCACTAATTCGAGTGTAATGGAAAAACTCGTCAGGACGTCTGTACTATGATTTCATCTATCTGGTCTAGGGAGTAGTTCTTCAATTTAAAGTATCAAACATATTTTTTTTTGTGCATTAAAATAACAGCTAAAGAAAAGTTTGTATAACCAGTAATAAGAGAATTACAAACACACTTTTAAAAGCCCATAAAGGCTTCCAACAATATAGTGCAACCAGTTCATTCATGGTTTCCGATAGACTATGGCTTTTATTTGAATCCAATAGCCCATTATCACACGTCGTTACTTAAAATTCATATCGCTTATAAACGCAAGAAATCTATCAAAGCTGGACAGCTCAAGTCTAGAATCTGAGTAAAAACGCAACATAACTGCGTCAGTCTCCAATAAACGTCGTATAGATTAAAGACCAGAGTTACGGCTCCATAGGAGGTCTGAATCGATCGTCAACAGCAAAAACTTGGACTAATTCTCGATTAAAAAATGGCACGACGTGAAACAGAAGTGATAAATGTACATTAAATGCACAGCAAGTATGTGACCGCAAATACTAGAAAAGTGTTGACGGATCCCCTACTACGAGCGGACAAGAAATTGGAACAAATATTGCATTAAGACCGGAGAATTTTTAAACAATGCCAGTGCTATTGAATGCGGACAAAACTATAGGTTGAATATGTTTTTACGCTTATGTTTTTCATTGGTGATTCGGCGGTGAGGGAAAATATTGTAGGGAGACTATAAACATTCAGATGGTTCTTGATGTGAGACTATGAATGTGTGTCTGTCTTGAGTGTTTCGGAGATCTGTGTGAAAGAATAGCATTAACTTCAATTACTAAATTGTACCATGTTCATAAATTAAGAAAATTTTGTAACTATACTTAATTTGCTTGATTTATGAACATGGTACAACCAAATGTTCAGCAAGAAATAAACCATATTGGATTTAACTAATCACCAAGGTGAGGACACCAATGCTGTTAATAGTTAAATTCAATATGGTTTATTGTTTAATTTAACTAAGTCCCAGACTAACATAGGATATGTTGGTCTGGGACTTAAAATAAATGTACCACTTTATTGTATTTCTTGTCTAGCAGGTGGCGGAAGGCGATGTATGTTGTATTGATGATGTGATTGTGTAGACGATGGCTAGCCCCTGGTCACTGCTTTGACACCAACTGACCCAACTAAATACAGTCCAAGGAGCAATAAGCTCAAATTTAGCCAAAAAAAGAATAGATACTGCTCCTTGGTCTCCTCATCTTCCTCTTCAAGGAGATACTCTTCGAGAATTGTGGGCATGATAGTATGTATATTATAATAATGTCCTCCTAACCGATATCGGTCACGGCGGTCTCAACGAGGATTAGCCAACTGCGCAGGAGATATTATAGTGCACAAGTGTGTGCGCAAACACAGGTGCACTCTCTATTCCTTCGCAGGACCAACGGCTTAACGTGTTTTCCGAGGCACTGGGGTGATTAAACCGCTAACTTCCTGTCTCCGGACTGTTACTGAGTAATTTCAGTATTAAAATAAGCAGCCACAGTTTTTGGCCCGACCCGGGATTTGGACCCGGGACCTCTTGTTCCTTAGGCGGCGCATGTTACTAATAGACCAACGAGACAGTCGATAGTATGTATATAGTAAAATAAATAGATAAATAAATATCCGACAACTTCACATACATTGATCTGACTCCGAGGTAAGTAGCTTAAGCACTTGTGTTACGGATATCAGAATCAACAGTGGTATTACAAATATCAAATATTAACACCCAGACAGAACAAACACAAGTATTCATCACACAAATATTTGTCCTGGGTGGGGATCGAACCCACAACTCTTGGCGTATAGGGCAGGGTACCAAATGCGCCATCGAGCCAGTCGAGACATTGGTAGCGGTAAGCGGCTTTTACATGGAAAACTGGTGCGAGCTATTTCAACGTTCGGTCTGAGCTGCGTCCGTAGTTATAAATCAGCGCTCAACTAGCCACTAAGCCACTAGCCACACAACAGTAAGTAATTACACTCTCATGTACAGTTTGATTTTTACATAAGATGCATCCTAAATAGGCATACAGAAAAACAGAAAGTTTAGTGCGCAATTAATCCCGTAAATAAATATTTGTCAAAAAAAAAAAATTGGGGAAATGTACTTTAACTAAAAAATATTTTACTAAATATTTGTGTCTATAAAATAAAAAATGACGGCGAACTTAATGGCGGCATGGAGCGGTGGTAGCTCAATGGTAAGGACACGCGCCTCTTAACCGAGCTCGACGGTGAGGGAAAACATCGTGATGAAACCTGCAAATTCAAACAACTTTGATATTGTAACCATGATCCAAAAATTGTCTGGTTCCCCTATCTTAGGGTTATGAAAGTCAGATCGGCAGTCGCTTCAATGTAATTACCAGACTCGCTAAATCCTGGATCGTGGACTAAGCGGACCCCGTCTAAGCACGGGACATAACGCTAGGAAGATGATGAGATGGCGAACTTAATTTGTATTTGTTTAATATTTACTTCATAGATTTACTTATTAACTTGCACACAACACAACACAACACGAAATTATTACGCTAAGTTCAAAATGAGAAATCAAACACTCCACTTTCATATCACTTAAATCTCAAGTAACGCAATACTTTTAAACTTAAGCAAGATTAATATTGATCGTTGGAAATTACGTCCAAAGGACAGATTGGGTAATGAGCAAGCGAAAATGTTAACTTCTCGTTATCGTGTAATTACTCTTTAGATAACAGACGCCTTTGGAGTTGTCGCAGACTCACTGATATATCCTGGTCTGGCTTTGCGTCGCAGTCTAACGTAGCTTAAGTCAATAATTTGCATTTCTTAGAATATTAATTTAGGAGCTTTCCATTTGGAAGTGTGAGCTTTTAAAGTTTTTAATGGTTGTATCGGTGAGATGGGATTTTTACGTTTAAAAGATAAAGATGAGGGCGCTTTCGTTTCTAAATGAAGTATTGTATCTTTGAGTTAGACAATGATGTCGCGTTGCTAAATAAGATATGTTTTACCATACTGTGGTAAATGGCCGTATCAAAAAGCAGCTATACCATCTTAATCCAATAAAAAAAAAATAGATTTTCGAGTTACGCTCTGCTATAATTTGCCGAGATTGTGCTAATTGATTTTGAGTCATTAAGTAAATCAATAAAACTTAGTGTTTTAGCCGTTCTATAAATTATTTATAAGTTAAATATAATAATTATTTACAGATTTTAGACCGGACAGCTATTGAAATGTATTTAGCTAAATAGTAATGACACTTTCCCCCTATACGAAGGGCTAATATATTCGGGCACGTACATAAGGAAATATCCTTTTAGGTTTTGTAAAAACAAAACCTAGATCTTGAATAGAGGAAACCTGCACATCCATAATACTGTTTCTGAACCAGAAATAAATAGGACCATAGTTGGATAACTATGATCAAATTTGTCTGGTTCCCATATCTAAGGATTACGAAAGTCAGATATGGATTTAATTCAGTGTAAACCAGACTCATTCAATCTTAGACCATGATTTAAGCGGGCCCTGTCTAAGTACGGGACATAGCGCCAGGAAGATGAAGATAACGATTTCCAAGATTTTTATATATTTCATGTCACACGTAGTTACATTACTACTTTTGGCGGTTATGAAAATAAAAGACACAGCTAACAGAGCCATATTTCGATAGTCCTACCGTCATTAACTATAGCAAAACTTATACATGCGCAGACGCAGGTATCGTAAATCAATAACATAGTCTGCGCGGTAGAAAGTGCCATTTCCACGGTAGCCTCATTACGCAGACTCTCAGCTAGTTCTCCTTGCTGTCTGGTATCCATCACGATACCATCAGGGATAGTACGACGATACCGTTTTAGCCGACTAATATACTATACTATACTATACTGTGCTACTTGCTATACGGCGGTAAAAGGAAGGGTAATGATTTAGTTTTTCTGTTCTGTGGTCTATAGCTTCAGGAAAATCCGGTTTTTGTTTTTCATTTTTTTTTATCTTTATTTACGTAGGCTCAAATAAGCACTTATAAATCGTCAGTATATTAAAATGAAAATGAAAATTTACCACCGGATTCGGAAAGTAGCTTCTACCGAGAAGAACCGGCAAGAAACTCGATAGTTACTCTTTTCATCGCCAAATTTACAATAAGTATCAATAACAATTATCACATTCTTAAGCTACTATGCTATACAAATATAAAAAAGTAAATATGTATAATAGCAATAATCTTAGATTAAATCAAAAAAATAGGCAATAATACAAATAATGTTTATATATTTCCATATAACCCAGCCCAGTTTTGTTTTCGGCAGAATGTGGTTAAAAGGGCCTACTGCCCCTTTGACTCTGGCTACCCCTTCGGGGATTATGGGCGTGATGTTATGTATGTATCTTTTTTTATTTTTTTTACAAAATATATCCCCTCATGCCTATTAATATTATAAACGCGTTTTCTACGTATATTTTGTATTCAAAATAATTAATTAAGCAAAAAATAATTAATCTAACAATAGGTTAATGGACATGAAAACTTATTACGACTTAGACTAATAAAATTTGAAAATATATGCAAACGCAAATAATTTAATCTCTCCGGCAGCTCAGGCTTGTAAAAGATAAATCTGAATTAATAATTAAGATTGAAGACGCAAGAGTGCAGATCGATCATCTGAGCGCATAACAAAAATCTTGATCTGCGCTTACAAGAAAGGTGCGTTAAAAATCCATTTAGATAAAAAAAATCCTTTTAACATCTACCTATAGACCGCGTGTGCGAAATTTTGCACGTAATTATCTTGTTAGGCTCAGATTTAAATTATGGTTACATTCAGATACATACATACATCCATACATGCACGCTCGCAATCCCCGAAGGGGTAGGTAGTGTCTGGCTAGCAAGGAGCACCATATTATTCGGACTCTGCCTACTTTTTCACAATATTCCATCGAACCTATAGTTTTATTATCCTTACAAATAGATTTGTCCCATGTTGGTCTATTACTTGGACCATGTTGATTTGGGACAAAAAAAAAGTATGTGCCAACTGTGGTTCTTGCCTAGCATGTCGAAAAAGGCGACTAATGGTTTACGGGCTTTTGGGTATGTGTCTGAGTAGGCGACGAGCTAGCCACTTGTCACTCCTTTTTCACAGCTTTCCATCCAACCCAGCCCAATGTCCCGTGTTGGTCTGGGACTTAAAAGGAAATTGCCAACTGTGGTTCTTGCCTAGCATGTCCTAAAAGACGACTAATGGTATATCGGGTTTTGGGTGTGTGATTGTGTAGGCTACAGGTTAGCCGCTTGTCACTGCTTTTTAAAAATTTTCCATCGAACCCAGCCTGGCTTTATTTTTGGCTGAATGTGGTTGTAGGGGCATGCTGCCCCTTTGACTCTGCCTACCCCTTCGGGGATTATGACCGGTCCAAGCGTATCCTAACTACTTAGAAATGATTAGATACAACATTAGGAAGATGATGAACCCACGACCCAAACACGTTTAAAATTTTAAACAAAGCCGTGAACATAATGTCTGTATTCAGCAAGATGGTTGGTTGAACCTTTTATTTCTTAATAAAAATTCAAGAGCAAGAACTGCGGCCGTGATAATGCGATCGACTAAAAACTGCATGCGAAATTGTTAAATAATAACCTCCTTTTTTTAAGTCGGCTCAAAGTATTGAGACGTGCAACCGTGAGGGGTTATTTGGAGATCGCTCGATAATATTAAATACGTGGTATGAATAAACGACCAGTTACATATATACATACATAACATCACGCCCATAATTTCCGAAGGGGTAGGCAGAGTCGAAAGGGCAGCAAGCTCCTTCAACCACATTCAGCCAAAAATAAAGCCGGGCTGGGTTAGATGGAAAATTGTAAAAAAGCAGGGACAAGCGGCTAACCTGTCGCCTACACAATCACACACCCAAAACCCGATATACTATTAGTCGCCTTTTACGACATGCTAGGCAAGAACCACAGTTGGCATATTCTTTTTAAGTCCCAGACCAACATGGGACAGTGGGCTGGGTTGGATGGAAAGCTGTGAAAACGACCAGTTAATTTAATATAAACACGTAACAATATCGTGATAGTAGTTTATATAAAAGAAAACAAATTTGTAGGGTTTAGAAATATGGCAAGAAATATAAAAAGAGAACTGAAATCAGTAATTAGTCATTGATTCTGTTCATAGGCGTTAGTTAGTATGTATAATCATCTTCATAGCGTTATGTCCCGTGCTTAGTCGGGGTCCGCTTAGACCATGATCCAGGATTTAGTGAGTCCGGTAATTACATTGAAGCGACTGCCCATCTGACCTTCGTACCCTAAGATAGGGGAACCAGACATTATTGGATCATGGTTACAAATCCAAAGTTGTTTGAATTTGCAGGTTTCATCACGATGTTTTTTCCTCACCGTCAAGCTGGTGGTAGAAATACGTACTTAGATTTTTAAAAATCCATAGGTACGTGCCCGGGTTTCAATCCGCACACCTCGGTTAAGAGGCGCGTGTCCTTACCATTGAGTTACCACCGCTTCTCGTTAGTTAGTATAAGAGAGTTGGAATTAATATACCATTACGTAGTGACATTGATTACTGAAAGACTTCTTCTCATAAAACTGTTTAGTATTTATTTTAATTTTATGACCTGCAGCGCCTCGCGGTTTCATCCGCGTAGTTCCCGTTCCCATAGTTATACGGGAATAAAATATAGCCTATGTAACTAGCTGATAAATTAGCTTTTCATTGGTAAAGGAATTTTCCATTTCGGTCCAGTAATTTCGGAGCCTATTCAATTCAAACAAACAATCAAATCTTTTGTCTTTATAATATTGGTATACATAATTTCTCACTGTATATTATATATACACATTATGTTAACAAAATTGCACATAATTTATATAATCATTTTAAGAGTAGGTATAAAAGGAAAAAACAGTGTAAACTGCTTAAAGTTCATAGTGATTTTGTAGAGTCCTCAAGTATTTTTTCTTATGACATTTTCTCGAGTGCTTTAAAAATATTTCTTCGAATTTAGCGTGCGGTTAACCACCGAACTTAATGCGTATACGGTATATGGTAAAAAGCGCCATCAAGACATGGGATAGATATTGCGTTTCGATGTCCACCGCTGATTTTGTGAACGAATTAATGCGAACATTTGAAAGGATGATACTTCTGGGCAGTTTTAATTTAATTGTAAGTGCAATAATTTGACTGGCCCGTTGGTCGAGTGGTCAGAGACCCTGGCCACGAAACTAAGGGTCGCGGGTTCGAATCCCACTAAGGGCAAATGTTTCGTGTGATGAACATGGACATTTGTACTCGAGTCATGGATGTTTATAAACGTATATAAGTATGTATATCCGTTCGCCTAGTATCCATAGTACAAGCATAAGCTTAGTTTGGATCTAGGGAATTGGTGTGTCAATCTGGAGAATTTATTTATTTATTATTATTATAAATAATACCGTTCCTATTAGCTGCTTTTTAGGGTTCTGTACCCAAAGGGTAAAACGGGACCTTGTTACTAAGACTCCGTCCGTTTGTCTGTCCATCTGTCACCAGGCCATATCTCATAAACCGTGATAGTTAGATAGTTGCAATTTTTACAGATGAGTTATTTCTATTGCCCCTATAGCAACAACTAAAAACCAGAAAAAAAATTACAGTTGACAAAAATACCCGATTGCAAACTTGATACACCATTCGCCTTTTGCGACGTGATGGGCGAGGAACATAGTTGGCACATGTTTTAAATTGCTGTCCAACATATCACGAAATTATTCCATTACAAAATAATATCCTACTACATCAGACATTTGTTCAGTAATCATATTATAAATTAATTAGTTTGTTAATGAGGATGGTATATCGCGACGTTGTTAGCACATTTCATACAAAGTCTGTAAAACCATTGCGGTTACATTTGGTGGCTGATATAAATAAATTAAATTACTTAAAATAATATATATTTTTATTATAGATTTGTTAAGGATTCGATCCCCACCCAGGACAAACATTTGAGTGATTAATACTTGTGTTTGTTCTGTGTCTGGGTGTTAATATCTAATGTTTAAGTATATATTTGTAATACTTACCACTGTGGAATTTGATATCCGTAACCGAAGTGCTTAAGGTACTTAGCTCGGATTTGTTTTATTTATTTATAATTCAAGAAAAAGTGTGTAGTAATAATACAAGATTAAATAATTTTCCATTGCCAAGTAATTAATAATTAATAATTTGAAATAAGTCGATGTTGCCCTTACGCTATGATGAATGTTAATTATTTTTGAATTCATTAACGCTGGTATTGAAAGTAGACTTGATTTATTATTGGTTAGGCTGATGATGCGTGGGCGATATCCGAGGTTGATGGGAGACCATCAGGTCTCTGGGGTCAACGGCTTATGCACAGATGGTAGCAGGTGGGGATATGCATTTGATAGTGACGTATAAACAATTTTATCTACCACATTACTATTTGTTTAATATTCAGTATTTCTACGTCATAATTGTCGTTTACTACATTATATGATTATTTAAGCGAAAACAAAATTATGAACTATGCGACTACTTATTTAGGTCTATTTTGACTTATTAAGTAATTATCGGAAATACATCGGTTTCGATGCTGTTTATTTGCATATTTTACTAATATTTCATTAAATATGTTTTTTACTATAATTTCTTAAAAATGTGTTGGCTTGGTTCACTGCGCGAAATCTTAAGAATACACAAAGTGCTCCGCTTTCAATAGGGATGATGACTGCATTAAAAAACTATAATTATATTTAATGGTTTACGGGCTTTTGGGTATGAGACTGAGTAGGCGACGAGCTAGCCACTTGTCACTCCTTTTTCACAGCTTTCCATCCAACCCAGTCCACTGTCCCATGTTGGACTGGGACTTAAAAAGAATATGCCATCAGTTAGAATAAACAAAAATACTAGACACATATTTTTCGCTTAATAAAATTAACAAAAAAATCACAAAGTTATAGAGCATCAAAGTTTTGGAATGGGGGCTTGCGACGTCATTATTTGGTAAAAATTTGTACGAAAACGTAATGTCACGCGCAACTGGAATGCATTGTATCTTCGTCAATGTTTGACAAATAAATTTTATTAAAAGTATGTGTTCAATATTTTTTTAGAATGTAAATGACGGACTAAACAGAATTTTACAGTCATCTTGCCTATTACTCACCTAGCATGTTGATGGGTCTACGCAAGGAGGTAGGAACTTGTGTGCTTAGCTAAGATACCTGCTGGTCTATCTACTATCAATAATATTGTAGTCCCCCCGTCCCCCCACCCCCCGGACTAAAAAAAAAGATTGTATTGCCCCCTCTGGACCAAAAGCTGCGTACGCACATGAGCATGATTTATTTTGCTGCGCCATCACGCATATTTATCTTAATGACTCAGTAATGAGTTACTGCGTTAATTCAAATACTTTGCTACATAATAATATAATATTAACTAATCAATAAATTACTCACCTTGATTCCACGCAGACGTAATATTCTCATGGTAGAAGTACTCGTTCTCCTCTTCATCTGACCACAGCACGCCTTCAATACTCGATGACGTCATCCCTTGCACTTCGCTCCCCTCGATCATTGACCTTCTTGACAGCTGGTCGTAACTAGGAGGTCTCGACAACGAGCAGGTCGATATATCAGCTAGGGACGATCGGAAATTCTTAACGCTTCGACTGTCTATAGGCCTGTAGTACCGAAGCCTGGTGTCCTCCGATCTGACGGATCGTAAGGACCGACAGTCGTAGCTAGGCCCGTCATCGTCGATAGTCGAAATGTCGCCTAAGGAGACCTTGAAATTGTTTGAGGATATGTCTCCCAAAGGCACTTCGCAGGAGCGTCGTTTCATGCTCGTCTTCTGCGATGGGGCCTCCCCCGTGGCCTGCATGTGTCGGCTGACGCCGGCACTGTGCAAAAACTCGTTTGAGTTGTACATTTTTTTTTTCTAACTAAATCGTAATTAGGAACTTTAGACTTTTGACTATGATTTTGGAATTATTCGTTCGACGCAGTGTTGGGGAGTGGGATCTGTAACAAAGGAAAAATAGCGTTATTAAAAATGTTATTTAAGTAAAATTATTGTGACATAGGTATACTCGTATGAAATCTGACGTAAATATAAAAAATATAAACAGTCTCTATACAAATTTTGATTAGTCTACAACGCGCCATCTGGCGTATTTGATGCGTATTATAATCTAAAGGTTTGCTTTAATGTTTACGCTGCTAAAAGCGCAGGCTCGAGAATTCTAGAATGTAGTTCTATAGTTTTACAACAGATGGCATGATTCCTAATTTTCAGATATTGTCTTTAGGCAAAGGTACATGTTTGAATCAATGTTGATACTTTTTTAAAACTGTTTGTCATCTTTGCTTGTAAACACAAAATAAATATGCATAATTCTTACGTAATATGTATTTAATGTAGGTACACAAGCAAAGATCAAAATAGAGAATAAACGTAAACATGTACCTATCTACTTTAAAAAAAATAATAATATTGACATTCTAATACTGCTTTTTTTATAGAACACCTTTTCAAATTAGCAAGGTTAATAAAAATATTAAGGTTCTATAATATCTTGAACTATGCATTGATAACATAACTTAAGTAAAACAGTAACAATTTAAGTTGTCTAGTAGGTAGGTATTAGCAACGCTTAGTACTCAAGCTTATACATTTTCTCTTTGGCACGCAGAATTCACAATCAAGCTCGATGGCGCATTTGGTAGTGACCCTGCCCCATGCGCCAAGAGTTGTGGGTTCGATTCCCACCCAGGACAAACATTCGTGTGATGAATACTTGTGTTTGTTCTGTGTCTGGGTGTTAATATTTAATATTTAAGTATATATTTGTAATACCACTGTTGTTTCTGATATCCGTAACACAAGTGCTTAAGCTACTAACTTCGGAGTCAGATCAATGTATGTGATGTCGTAGAATATTTATTTATTATTTATTTATTTATTTAATCTAAAAAAAACAGCGCGGCATTTATATATTTAAAACTTAAACAAAACTGTCCGAAACTCTTATCAGTCCAAAACCCGATTTCGTCGTTCGGCAGTAAAACCTCGTAAATGCTTTTGACAAAATTTTACAGAAGGAAGAAAGACTGCCTCCTGAAAAAAAAATACGGATCGGAATAGTATTGTTTATTGTTATATTTTTTAACAATTGTTGTAATTAGTGGTACATAGTCGTAAAAATACAAATATCTCGTGGCTAAACAAGTCTGATGTGACTTACAAAACAAATAAAAAAAAATAAGCAAATGACCTCCGAGATTTTCACGACGACGCCGGACGACGATTTAAGATAGGGTTACCAGATAGAAACTCATTAAATCCGGGACAATTCTAGGACAACATTGTCGGGTCTTGGCCATAGTAAAACTTGGCACCGGCCAAGTGCGAGTCGAACTCGCGCACGAAGGGTTCCGTACCAATATTTGGCTCACAGGATTTTGCCATTTTTTGTTTACAAAACTAGTAGGTTTTCAAAATTCGGGACAATAAGGTCTATGCACCAAATAAATAAGATTTCTTTCTTTCTAATTACCGGACACGGGATAGGACGCAAAATTCCGGGACAATCCCGGATTTCCCGGCCATCTGGCAAGCCTAATATAGGGCCAAACACGCAGCTACTTGTTGAATCCAGGCGCTCCCAATTTGTCCAGGCGACCGCTAAATAAATAACGTTAACCCGAACTCTTTTGTTCCTGGTTAACATTCGTAGCATTCTTGCTCTGTTCATTAATTATACAGTGGATACGTGGGGCCTTAATGAATCGCCCTGAATTCAGTGCCGCTTGCTTTTCATAAGTTTGGCAAGTCTTTTTGGTACATTGTTAGCGTTTATATGCATCTAGCGTTGAATTCTGGAATGTGTTATGTATTTTTTAAGAGTTTTTGAATAAAATAACTACCTTTTTCTTGGTTGCTTATTTAAAAAATAATGTGCCAACTGTGTTTCTTGCCTAGCATGTCGTAAAAGGCGATTAATGGTATATTCGGTTTAATGTATGTGATTGCGTAGGCGACAAGCTAGCCACTTGTCACTACTTTTTCACAATTTTCCATCTAACCCAGGCCAGTTTCAGTTTTATTTTTGGCTGAATGTGGTTAAAGGGGCTTGTCGCCCCTTGGACTCAGGCGGGGGATTATGGGCGTGTTGTTATGTACCTATGTATGCATACTAATATTATAAAGAGGAAAGATTTAATTGTTTCTTTGTATTCAGTTCCGAAACTATTGGACTGATTTAAAAAATTCTTTATCAATGGAAAGCTCCTTTATCAGTGAATCGCTACATTTTATTCTCGTTTTTCAACGAAAAAAAGCGCCCCGCGGTTTCGCCCACGTAGTTCCCACGTGGGCGAAACTGCGGGGCGCTGCTAGTTTACCTATATCTTGGGAAAATTGACAAATTAAGGTTAAAGTTGTAACAGATCGAAATCAATGCGAGGCGAGCCGATGACAAAAGTTGGTTCAAACTAAAGTATACCTACCTACAGCATTCATAAAAAATGTCTACGATAGTTGGCAACGTATTTTTAAATGTCCAGAAGGTACATTGTTAGCGTTAGCTGTAGCCAGTGTCGTCTCTAACCTATTGGAGGCCCTGGGCACATTAGGAAATTTAATTCTATTTACCAATAGAACAATTAATTTCTTGACAAGCTCGATGGCGCATTCGGTAGTGACCCAGCCCCATATGCCAAGAGTGGGTTTGATCCCAACCCAGGACAAACATTCGTATGATGAATACTTGTGTTTGTTCTGTGTCTGGGTGTTAATATCCAATATTTAAGTATATATTTGACAAATATATACTTAAATATTGGATATTAAGTGGTATTACAAATGTTATTTGTAATAGCATACTGTTGTTTCTGATATAGTTACACAAGTGCTTAAGCTACATACCTCGGAGTCAGATCAATGTATGTGATGTAGTATCTTGGTATGGGCATGTGATGAGAAGAGAGGAAGGACATGTGACAAAGAGAGTGATGAGTATGAATGTTAGTGGATGGAGAGGAAGAGGAAGGCCAAATAAGAGATGGATAGATTGTGTGAAAGATCATATGAGTGAAATGGGAGTGGATAGCTTGATGACGGTTGACCGGGACGTATGGAAGAAGAAGAAGGACATGCTGCGCCGACATGAGATGAACTGGGAGAAGGGCAAGAGTATGATGATGATGTGCCTATGTGCAACGTTGCACTAGGGTGTCCTCTCGATCGCAGGGCCCTGGACACGTGCCCAGTGTCCCCAGTGGGAAAAAGGGGCCTGACTGTAGCTTATGGGACTACTATCCTTACTATCAATGATGGTGCATTTTTGATGTCAGCCTAAAAAGACCTTACATTCACTTTATTAACTAGTAAATGCATTTTATTTTCATCTTATTAATTTCAAAAGCACATGAGTAAGATTTTGTTACTATATCCCAGGATTAGATTACTCGGATGGGTGATCATTCTCATTTCACAGACTCCTTGCACCGAATACATTCAGTTGTTGATCCTGGTGGATTGCAGTCGTTTAAGTAAGCCATATCAGAAGCTTGAACGAGTCTGAAAAGCTGCAGTTTATGACGATGCTGTGAGACACAGCTTTATCAAATCCTGTTATTAACTTTTGTCGACTTAATTCCGCTGTTGCTCTAGTCTGCGGAGGCTAAATTAGATTTCCAGTTAAATAAAGTATTTTTCATCGTACGCCGTATATTTAGAGATTTCTCCAAAAGAGGAGTCCTCTTTTCCTCACTTTTGAAAATGACTACGCCAGAAATATGGCTTATATTCTCAAGGAACCTCGCCTAGTACCCGTTGGTACTAGGCGAGTGAAACCGCGAGGAGCTACTAGTTTCTAATATTATGAATCTGTTTGGCCATTTTTGTCATGTGTCTGGGTGTTAATATCCAATAAGTATATATTTGTAATACCACTGTTGATTCCGATATCATCAATGTATGTGATGTCGTTGGATATTATACTTATATTTTTAACGAATCATAGATTAACATACTCGTACATACATTACGATACACCTTTTACTCATGAGGTTATTATATCTAACGGCTAAATGAATAAGCTGTTAAGCATGCATTACAGATCTCATTTAACATATAAGATGACTCTTTAGCAAATATGTGTTCTCGTTAAGTACCAAAGAATATAACATACTATTATGCCTGCTATCACTAACGGAGTAAATTTGATCAGCAATACGTCTTATTAACCAGTTTCAGCCAAAAAAAAAGTTTTGTTGGGTTACTTAACTTCCTCACAAGGTTCCATACCTTGTGAGGAAGTAGTGACAAGTGGCTTTCTAATTGCCTACAAAATCACAAAGCCAATTCCCGATGAATCAAAAGTAGTCTTTACTGACAAGCTAGGCAGGGAACACAGTTGGTCAAGTCTTTTTAAGTCCCAGACCAAAATAGGATATTTAAGACGCATATCTAGATTGTTTATTTCTAAAGCGTCTTCGGCTTGCAAGTCTAAAGTTTCTTGCATCTTTTAGTTTATTCCCACAATTTCATTCTCTAATTGCGCAAAAAGATACAAAAGAATGCCTTATCTCCCTCTGCTTACAGATTATTCTCCGACGTCAATTCGCCAGAAAATCATGTTTTCTCCAAAGAAAAATGTGCTATTTTTCATCCACCAAAACCAAGACGAGTAAACACAAGGCAAGAGGGAGAAAATAACAAATGTACAAATAATTGGCTCCTTATAACAGCCGCTGTATATCTCAATTTGTTCACTCATGTTTGTCGATAAGGCGGGTTGGGTGTGTGCGATTTTAGTATTATATTATGTAGGTGGTCGCGATATTGGGTATGTCGGAGAAATTAAATTCTACAGACTGATACATCAATTCCCAAGTTCCAAACTAAGCTTATGTTTGTACTATGAATACTAGGCAAACGGATAGACATACTTTACTAAGTTTATAAACATCCATGAGTCGAGTACAAATGTCCATGTTCATCACACGAAACATTTGCCCCTAGTGGGATTCGAAACCGCGACCCTTGGTTCCGTGGCCAGGTTCTCTGAACACTCGACCAACGCGCCAGTCGTCTAGAAAGATCTTTATCTCAATATTGATGGCCACATTGTTTAGGAGACGGGTATATTTCGAGGAGAGCTCTCCGCGTATGTGGTGGGCGTATAGGAAAGAGATATGACAATAGATTCTCAGTAATTCGTTAGGTCTTTCGTCGATTCGCCCCAGGAGCTGTTCGTCCCCCAGGATGAATCGCATAAGGAGCCTTTTTGAAGTCGTTGATTCGCACCATGGTATGGCACGGGCTGAACTTTTTTATACTTCGCCGATTCACTCAAGGCCTCTATAAGTCTTCGTCGATTCGAACCACCATATGATATGTGCTCGGGCGTGGAAATTGCGTTTTTTCGCCTACGAAAAACACTGCCCGCAAAAATGTTAAAAAATACATGATTTAATATCTTAAATAATAATTCTCGCAATTATTTGGCGCCACCAACCCAGCATTGTCAAAATGCAAGCTATCATAATATTATGTCTTCCAATTCAAGCTTCGTTTTAGGAGGTGGAGGAGCGGTGGTAGCTCAATGGTAAGGACAGACGCTTTTTAACTGAGGAGTGCGGGTTCAAACCCGGGCACGTACCTCTGGATTTTTCAAATCTTTGTATGTATTTATACCACTAACTCGACGGTTAAGGAAAACATCGTGATGAAACCTGCAAATTCAAACAACTTTGGATTTGTAACCATGATCAAAAAAATTTCTGGTTCTCCTATCTTAGGGTTACGAAGGTCAGATCGGCAGTCGCTTCAATGTAATTACCAGACTTGCTAAATCCTGGATCATGGTCTAAGCGGACCCCGTCTAAGCACGGGACATAAACCCCGTCTAAACAAGGAAGAAGATGATGAATTCAAGCTTCGTTTAAACCGCACCAAATGTTCTCGGGCGTGGAAATTGCGTTTTTTCGCCCACAATCAAAACGGGATAAAGTCGCCCGCGTGTATCCCGCCTCCACCAGCGGTCGCCCGCAGGCGATTTCATTTCCTCTCATCCTTTCTCACATCTGAATTTTTTTTTTCACGCACCAAAGATTCGGCCGATAATGCTTCGGGCCATCGGCGTTTTAATTTCCTGTCGGTGCTTTTTTTATTATTAGATTGGAATTAGTTGTGGCTTGTATGAATCCTGTCGGAATTTGGGTAATGGATGGAGATTCTTGGGAAATGTTTTTTCAACAAATTTCTAGATGCTAAGGCTCATCTGAAGCTTCGAATGAATAATTCTGGGGTGGATAAATTCAATACAAGATGTAGGCTACGTAAATTGTAATTTCAATAACAAAATGGCGTTCATATAGAACCTAGGGTTACTGTCATTTATTAAGATTTGAAAATTTACTAAGCCGTAATTAAATAATATGCTACAGTAAAATTTACTCACATACGTGTGTATGACATTTGTACTCGAGTCACGGATGTTTATAAACGTATTTAAGTATGTCTATCCGTTCACCTAGTATCCATAGCACAAGCATAAGCTTAGTTTGGAGCTAGGGAATTGGTGCGTCAGTCCGGAGTATTTATTTATATATATATAAGACATAAACTACTTTTTATCCTCGCACGTTTATATATTCAGCTAGTGGGATGCACGATATATTCTCTATGTACCAAACAAACACTACAGAGTGGATATTATGCTAAATTATTATATAAAACTATACTACTACGATAGAAATATTACGCAATATTTTGAATTAAATTTAAATAGTAGACATCATACTGATATTATCAGGGCCGGACCGTGAGTTTAGGGGGCCCTGGGCTAATACTACTTAGGGGCCCACCTAATTATTCAAAGTATAAGACGTAGACTTGAAATAAATGAATTGAATAAGTTTGATTAATGGCAGGATTCGTAGTGCCGTACGATGTTTAATTTAATAAAATTATGAAATTTTTCGCATTATCATCTATTTTTGACTTTGACTTGACTTAGCTCGGGGCCCCTTGAATCCACGGGGCCCTGGGCTGAAGCCCAAAAAGCCATATAGTAGATCCGGCCCTGGATAACACAATTTATTTATAAGAAAACCTACCTCAATCTAACAGTCTTCTGAAATTAATCGGCAAAAGAATAAGGTCATTCACCTTCCCAATATCCAATTATGTTTCTAATCTATCAATTTCCGTTATTACCAAGATCCATGGAGGAAGGTTCATTACATATCTTCTAATAGGAAGTCTATTGCTACAGAAAAATGCTTTGTACCGATATTACCTATCTGTAATGTAAGCTTAGGTTACTACGGAAATATTTCATTCTTTATGGTATATTCTCTTTGTACTTATGCGAATTACGCTATGACTGCCAGCTTATCTATTTAAGTCATTTCGTCGTTTTATATATACCTATAATTTAGATACATATACCTTTTTCGTATTTCAACTATCACGAGCCGTATTATGACTTTGTTTTAGTTGGTAAGCGTTTTTAAATAAATAAATATATTACAATTAATAGTCCATTAATCATATCAATGATTCTGGGACATAAACATCAGTCTATGTCTCATGTTGGTCTGGGACTTGGCCCATGTTGATCTGGGACAAAAAAAAAAGAATGTGCCAATTGTGGTTCTTGCCTAGTTTACGGGCTTTTGAGTATGTGACTGAGTAGGCGAAAAGCTAGCCACTTGTCACTCCTTTTTCACAGCTTTCCATCCAACCCAGCCCACTGTCCCATGTTGGTATGGGACTTAAAAAGAATATGCCAACTGTGGTTCTTGTCTAGCATGTCGTAAGAGGCGACTAACTAACCCAGCCCGGCTTTATTTTTGGCTGAATATGGTTAAAGGGGCATGCTGCCTCTTTGACTCTGCCTACCCCTTTGGGGATTATAGGCGTGGACGTTTTTCTGTCTGCCTATGACAGGCCTGTTACTTTTCACATTTAATCCGCTTAAATGACAGCAATGAAGTACGTCACGCAAAACCCGTTTCAACTATGAAAAGAATTACCACAGGTTACTTTGCTTTTTTAAAACAACGTCAACATTAGCATTCACAATAGACTTAGGACCTCATTCTTCCGTGCGCGTACAGATGCTTTATTAATTTATCTGCAAAGGATGCTGTGCCCCAAAACAAAATGCAAACACAACAGATGAAGATCATGTCCTTTGTCAAGCAAATACCGGGACAGACGCTCTCTTTGACGTCGGGCGAGTGTGCCGGAGTTAGGGTTGTCAGCTTATAAACTACACTAACTTCACGCCAATAGGGATGATGACTGCATTAAAAAACTATAATACTATTTAGTCAGTCAGTTAGATTATACAAAAATACTATTCACATATTTTTCTTATATAAAATATAGAGCATCAAAGTTTTGGCGTGGGGGCTTGCGACGTCACTATTTCATAAAAATTGTACGAAAGTGTGACGTTACGCGCTACTTGCATGCATTGTATCTTTGTCAATTTGTTTGACAATTAAATAAAAAAATAAGTGTTCAATATTTTTTTTAAATCTAACTGAGCGGCTAACCAGATTTTTTTAGTCATCTTGCCTATTTTTTAGCGGAGTAGGTAGAGAGACTCGAGCGCTATAGAGCACGGTCCCTAAAAACCCTACTAACTTATTTTCACACACGCTATGCTCTACGGTTATTATAACTCCTAACATCACATGATAACACATGACACTCAGATTTTTAGACAAGACAAGAAATAAATTACTGTTATCACCATATTTAGTTTTCAGTTTAGCAGCTGTATTATATTATGTTTTAAACTTTCTAGATAATTTTTTTCAAAGATTTCATCGCTCCATTATATAGTTTACATTAGATATTTTGTAGAGTAGGCCAAAAAGCTGTTTTTGGGAACAAAAAAAATAACTAACTAACTACATAGGTACCTATTCCAGAGTCGGTAGAGAAAACTGTTTTTAACAGAAGGGTGGCAACCCTTACTAGAGTTTGCTTTGTACTGGCCGCACAGTCCAGGAGATTACTCCACATAAAAGCCTCCAGTATTGTCAAATGCAAATGCTCTTGTAATTGAGGTGGGATTGCAAATGCAAACGGGGTTTTATTCTGCAGTAATGGAGAAATGTTGAGGAATTGTGCTAATTAACGGAACGGATTCTGGGAATGTTTCTTTGATGCTGGGTGTTTCAGGTTAATAGTCCAGGCCTTATCGACGTGTGTATACATGTCGTGTATACACATATACACGTGACCAAAATACCTTAAGATATAACATACAAGGCCTTTTGGACACATGTATTGTCGTAGTATAAAACTTACAAGGCCTTCTGGACACGTCTATTGTTATAGGATATAGCTTACATAGTGGCTTAGACAGTTATAAGTTGTTATATTAGAACTTGAAGTGTATTCAAACATGCAACTTTGATGTTTTTTGCAGACTTAATTTAGGTACGCTAAGTTTTGCCGTATTTTAACTACCTATCCATTAACATAAATAATTAATTAGTGTAAAGCTAAATTTGAACTACAAGCATATATTGTAACAGAAATGAATTTTACATTAATTGCTTGAGAATCTTAGTACAAAAAAAGTGTCTATTAACCTTAAAATCCTACTAATATTATAAATGCGGAAGTTTGTATGTATGAATGGATGTTTGTTACTGTTTCGGAAAAAAAACTACTGAATGGACTTTATTAAAACTTTACAATAATATAGCTTATACACCCGAATAATATATAGGCTATGTTTTAGTCGATGTACCACGCGAGCGAAGCCGCGGACAGAAACTAGTATATAATAAATAAATAAATAATAATAAAATTTAATACCTATTTAAATAATTCCTACGTTTTTATCTCGGTTAATAAGCTCGCATAATTTCTACTATTCATCGTTTCAACGCATCACATACTTAATTACCGTATAAATATTAACCGTCTCATTTCACAAACGCTCTACTAATAGAGATACGAGTAAAATATGAAGCTGACAGGCTTTATAGTTTGACAGAACCTCGCAGCCAATCAAGAGAGCGTAACTTTGTCGGCGCTGTCGTGACCCGGGATTACAGTGTCCAGAGATCGGGATACTGTGGCGAGAGCAGCGGGAATATAATAAATAAATAAATTCTCCAGACTGACACACCAATTCCTAGTTCCAAACTAAGCTTTATCTTCTACTATGGATACTAGGCAAACTGATAGACATACTTAAATACGTTTATAAACATCCATGACTCGAGTACAAATGTCCATGTCCATCACACGAAACATTTGCCCCTAGCGGGATTCGAACCCGCGCCCCTTGGTTTCGTGGCCAGGGTGTCTGACCACTCGACCAACGGGCCAGTCAATAAAATACATACTTACATACTAAGTTGCCCAAATGGGTAAGCATATTCCAAGGAGATAATTAATCTGTTCTGACAATTTTAAAAGATCATACAAGAGTCAGTGATTGATGTACAATAGGCAGTCATTGATAAATAAGCCACAGCGATTGATCAATATTCAGCGATAGCTGCACAACACTTAACGATCATCGTACAATCGACAGCGACTACTCGACAAAAGTCAGCGATACATTTACAAGAGTCAGCGTTTGCAACCAATAGTCAGCGATTGCTGCACATTAGTTAGCGATTGCTGTTTTTAGAAGCGATAGCAGTTGCTGCACAAGTGACAGTGGTTGCTGCACGAAAGCAGCGATGGCTGCACAAGCGACAGTGATTGCTGCACAAAAGCAGCGATGGCTGCACAAGCGACAGTAATTGCTGCACGAAAGCAGCGATGGCTGCACAAGTGACAGTGATTGCTGCACAAAAGCAGCGATGGCTGCACAAGCGACAGTGATTGCTGCACGAAAGCAGCGATGGCTGCACAAGCGACAGTGATGGCTGCACAAGAGTCAGCGGTGCTAGTGTGACACCACCCTTAGCTAAGGGTCAGCGAGTTCAGTTTATAGCGGGCACAGTACTGCTCTCTTGGCGAAGTTTATCGCCGGACTCGTCTGCCGCCGGCCAATAAACTGTTTATAATTAGACGACTGCTTCATGCGATCCCCAATATCGGCATTAGGATATTTATTTGCTTGTAGTGAAATAGTTATAAATTATAATAAATTGGTTTAACTTAAAAAACGTGTAACAACTGTATTCCTTCTCCATTTCATAAACGTAAATAGTGTGTTACGTATAAAGTTTTGTTTGTGATTGTTTAAGGCAGCTAGCCACTTGTCACTATTTTGTTTAATATAATTTTCCTTGTAACCCAACTCGATTGTTTGTTGGACCTATCCAACCAAACCAAGTTGGAGCTTTCTACACTATTCAACACATACCCTAGCATGTGTTGAATAGTGTAGAAAGCTCGCTAAAGAAGTGTACTGCTCCTTGAACTCTACCGAAAATTCAGTGCGTGATTGTATGTATAGCATTCCAATTCCCCAGCTCCAAACTTTGGTTTCATGACCAGTGTTTAACCACTTGACGAAGTGCATACATACATACATGTTATCACGCCTGTAACCCCCGAAGGGCAGACCCAAAAGGGCAGCTAACCTAACCTCAATCAGTCAAAAATAAAATTAAGTTTGGTTAGATGGAAAATCGTGAAGAAGTCTGACCAATTGATGACCAAGTGGCCTGTCAAAATTTAATTTATATTTTCATTATTCTGTATTAATTCACACCGTAACTTAATAAGCGTTGTCTATGACTCCCGGTCTTTACTCTATGCGTAAGGGTCATTTTATTACCGGCCTGTTACTTTTCCCAGACTTTATTATGCTGCGTCGACCTCCAAACTGTTTTTAATTGCCCCTCCCCTCCATTGGCGCCTCCCAAACGTTGTTTAAGTGGTCATTTCGACCGGCGAAACTCGCACGTAATCGGTTAAAGTTAGAATTGGCCGTATAAAGTGTTACTACCTTCATATAAAAGTATAGTTTAGTAGACATGCGTAAAGTTGCGTGGCAAAGCGTAATTCTGTCAAATTAGTTTAATGAGATTAACGCATCTCACTTACTTTAAAAGTGTTGGCGCACAGCGGAACATAAGGATAATATGTTAATATAGGGTAAGCAACTACTCAAAAGGTGCTGCCAGAATACCAGTGCTGCTGTGGCGACTCTCAGGTTGCTGCAACACATGCTGAGGCTCGCACCTTGTTGGCCATAACTCAATGTATGTTCCTGTCTCATATGTCTGTATTATTTCATCATCATCCTAGCGTTATGTCCCGTGCTTAGACGGGGTCCGCTTAGACCATGATCCAGGATTTAGCGAGTCTGGTAATTACATTGAAGCGACTGCCGATCTGACCTTCGTAACCCTAACATAGGGGAACCAGACAACTTTTGGATCATGGTTACAAATCCAAAGTTGTTTGAATTTGCAGGTTTCATCACGATGTTTTCCATCACCGTCGAGCTAGTGGTATAAATACGTACATAGACTTGAAAAATCCAGAGGTACGTGCCCGGGTTTGAACCCGCACTCCTCGGTTAAGAAGCGCGTGTCCTTACCATTGAGCTACCACCGCTATATGTCTGTATTATTTAATGGTCAATAAATGTTTTCTATTCTATTCAACTAATGTATAGGTGCATTTGTATATTAAATATATTTTTTACTTCGTCGTATAATTTTACGTCTTGGTCGATTGGTAGATTTGTCGTGTATTAACAGAAGGTGATGTTAGGAGTCATAAAAACTATAGCTTGTAAAAAGATCTTGAATGTTGAAGAGGCGAGTAAGGTGTGTAAGGATCGTGCCATATGGCGTTCGGTTCTCTGCCTACCCCGCTAGGGAAGTGGCGTGAAGTTTAGTTAGTTAGTTATTTTACATCTGATCCAACCATACAAATTTTTCGCAAAATGTTGTTTAAAGAGCTTATTGCTCTTTGGGCTATAAGGGGCGAGCGCTTCGAGGATTGCAGGCGTGTAAAAAAATCGATACCTACATTGGAAAAATACACATTTTAAAAGTATTTACCGTATCCATTGGTTAGCAATCTTCTTTGTGATTAGGCGCAGCGGTTACTAAAATTGTTGGGTTAGGGAATATCTCGTCCAGTCTTGATTGGTGTGAAAATCTGTTGACAACTAATATTGTCCACACTAAGAAAACTATCACCACGACGAAATCGCTTTTGTTCTCCCCAGAATCATAATATTAAAAGACTAATTAAGATAGTCGACAGAAAAACAGCCAGCATAACTTACATCAGGGTATAAAAACGGACGATATGAATAACTGAAATAGAAATAATAGAGAATGAGATAGGAAATGGATGCGGGCCGATGTTTATGCAACGGGATATTCATCAGCGGATGACGTACCGCAAATGGCTTTCAGTGTTTGCGGCGATTGAAATGTGGAGTGACGTCATTATGCTTTGAATGGTATGGGATGACGTCGCGATCCCGTTTGTGCATTTATGAGGTCTTTTATGGCGGATACTAATTGTAGACAAATGGCAGTCACTTCAATGTAATTACCAGACTCGCTAAATCCTGGATCATGGTCTAAGCGGACCCCGTCTAAGCACGGGACATAACGCTAGGAAGATGATGAAGATGATGACTAATTGCAGACAAAGATAAGATTATTTCGACGGTCCCGTAGAACATAATTGTATGGTAAAATACGTCAAAATCACTTTTATTGCACATTTGAACTGCACTCAATATAAGCTACATGACCATGTTATTATTATTTTTTTAATCATTATACTTTCCAAGATAAAGAATTGAACATAATCATATCTACACAAGGCTCCAATGAACAAAGTATGAAGAGCATGTGCGAACATGTTCGCGCCAAGCGGAGACGCGAGCGCTGCGTCGGTTCATTAATTGAGACGATGTTCGGCGCGGAACGGACGTGTTCACCATCAGTATCGTTTATTCGCGTATTTTATGAAAGAGTGTTTTGTTTTATTTAAAGTAGATGAGATATTTTTTATATATACAATGACGTCACGAAATCGGAAGATTTTAAACAAAATTATTAAAAATAACGATAATCAAGATTAATTAAAGTCGTTAATTTACATATAACCTTATCTTTGATCCAAATATCCCTAGAACATTGTCATTTGTGTTTATAGGCCCCCCTCTATTACATAGAACAACATCGTAAAGTTAAATAAAACACACTTTTTCTTTAAATAAGTAAAAACAATTGTGAAAATCACTAATTATACAAGAAAAAAACATTATCTAAAGGGTTTAGTAAAGATTTTGAACCTAAGGTGTGAAAATAGCACTAAATCGCACATATACACAAACTTTGACTTTCAAATCGCTCTACTGAAAAGCTAACATTTTGCATATACGACTTTATTCTATGGGACCGTCGATTTTTATCATTTTATCTTAGTCTGGCCCGATGTCGCAATAGGTAGTGACCCTGCCTCGTGCGCCAAGAGTTGTGGGTTCAATAATACGACAAACATTCGTGTGTTGAATACCTGTGTAATACTAAAATATTTGAGTATGTACGTGTTTGTAATACCACGTTTGATATCCGTGATTCTGATATCCGTAATACAAGTGCTTAAGCCACTAACCTCGGACTTAGGTTAATTTAAGTGATGTTTAATTTTGCTCTTGATCTATACATATAATATAAAGAGGAAAGATTTGTATTTTGTATTTTTGTGTGTGTGTATGTTTGTAATGAATAAACTCAAAAACTACTGAACAAGCATTGTGACTGTGATTTTCATATATAATAAGAAAAACGCGAAAGGGAATTTGTTTGTTTGTTACTCTTTAATTGTATACATTATTTCGATTAACATGATATTTTGGCTAGTCGTTATCAATGGTACAAAATAGAATTCAGGATAGCTTTCATGCCAAAAATATATAATTTTAAAACAAATATTTTTCATGCTAGCACATTCATAAAAATCACTCTAATAAGCGTATAAAAACTATATGAATATCATATAGAAAAGTCTCCCTGATTTATTACTATTTAATATTACACGTCTATACCTTAATTGTGTCTAATAATAAAAGTAACCGTCACTAACCTCTCTCCTCCAAAATTTTCGGCACTGAAAGCGTACTGAAAGCTCTCCTTAATCCCTAAGGCTATATATAGCTGTATTTAGGGGAATAATTTCGGTAATAATTGGATAGAGGGTAGACACCCCATTTGATGCTATATTTGTATACGATTTATGAGTTGAAATTTAATATTTTCTACACTTATATGATTAAAACAGTATTTTATTATGTGCTTATTACATAGCGAACAGCTATTAGCAGTGTGTTTATATTACAACACTAGCTGTACCCGCGGTTTCACCCGCGTTTATGGTTAATGTTTGACTATCTAACACTGTAATAATTCTTCAAATTCGGTCACGTAGTTCCTGAGATAAGCGCGTTCAAGCAAACAAACAAACAACCTCTTCAGCTTAATAATATTAAGAATAGATATAGAAATTACCTACCTGCGGTAGAGGTTTTGAAAAAGAGACATTTGCATTTTCAAGCACTTAACGGATAATGACGTAACTGGGAGATCCCTATTTTGTAAGTATTTTTTAATTTCCCGATATTGATTTCTAGCTTTGATGTAAGTTATTCAAATGTCAATCCATTGGGTTAACGGGTAATGTTATGAGGACCCAACGAGATCTCATTAGTCTGTTATCTATAGATTACAAAACTCCTGATAAATCTATCTGTATTTTCTTCTGTACGACTTGTAACTGTATATCAGGCAGTCACGGTTTCCTTTCAAATATTTACTATTTTATCATCATTATCATCAGCCATTACTCGTTTACTGGCCATAGGCTTCTCCTAAAGAACGCCTAAATTAGTTATATTATATCTGAGACGCAATACCCAACTATATTTTAGACTGGCTAGATGGCGCATTCGGTAGTGACCCTGCCCCATGCGCCAAGAGTTGTGGGGTCGATCCCCACCCAGGAAAACATTCGTGTGATGAATACTTGTGTTTTTTCTGTGTCTGGATGTAAATATCCAATATTTAAATATATATTTGTAATACAACTTTTGATTCTGATATCCGTAACACAAGTGCTTACGCTACTTACCTCGGAGTCAGATTAATGTATGTGATGTAATCTGATATTTATTATTTATTTATTTATATTTATTATCATCATCAGCCATTACTCGTCCATTACTGGACGAACGCCAACATTAATTCTATTATATCTAAAACGCAATACCCAACTATATGTGACATTAAACATCCCCATCTAAGCCTGCACTTAAAAGCCGTCTCCTCATATTTCGAGCGATCTTTATTAAACAAATTCCGTCACGATGTGCAACCGGCGTGCATGCACAAACATTTAATTGCAGCGGAGATGCAGTGACGTTTCGCTTTGCAGTCCCGGCCTTTAACGTCTTCCTGGGTCGGCTGAGCTGTAATGAAGCTGTGGAAGCTAGTTTTGAAGGCTATGTGGGTGTTCGTAGGAAGATTTGGTAAGTAAGTAGTTTCTGCCCACGAATATTCATCTGTGTAGTGTTCACGCAAGATGAATATTGTTTTTAAGACGAAAATACAACCACGACATAAAGGTTTCTTCTATGTGCTAAGTTACCCATCTGTGTGGTATGTTTTTCAGCCACTTAGCCGTAAAGGAGTAATATAATTAATACTAACAATTCAAACATGTTACTTGTATCATCTAAGGAAGAGTTCATGTAAAATTAAACAATTCTTACTATGTATCTATATCGTGTATATTAGCTGTCTAATATGCATATCTATGCCCTGACTTTGACGAATGAGTCGTCAATCGATTCGAAACTGTATTTCAGGTAACAGAAGTGATTGTTTCAGTTATCAAGAGATTTTTAGAGACTTCAACAAATAGGGATTTATTTTCAAACTAGCTGTGCCAGCGGTGTCACCCGCGTTTATGGTTAATATTATAAAGACTATTTCCGTCATACATGATTTTTATGTAACTATAACCTGCCCAGAAGTATGAAGAATAATTGTACCAAGTTTCTTTAAAATCCGTCGAGTAGTTTTTGTTTCTATAAGGAACATATAGACAGACAGACAGACAAAAATTTTACTGATTGCATTTTTGGCATCAGTATCGATCACTAATCACCCCCTGATAGTTATTTTGAAAATATATTTCATGTACAGAATTGACCTCTTTACAGATTTATTATAAGTATAGATATATTTATAGTGAGGTTTTTAAACGCATTGCCAGTTTACCACCAATCTAAAAGAAAATAACACTTCTCAAGTAATCCATTTTTGATCTAACATAAAATCACAAGGGTATTTCTAAAAATTTTCATTTTGATTGATTCATTCTTATACCATTTATATACAAAACACCCAGCCCAATAACATCACAAACAACACTCAGATAAAGGGGTCGTAACCCTGCCAATTGTTTTGCGGAGCTAAACTTTTAATGAAAATCCTGTCATTAATAATGTCGAGGATATGGGAGGCCGGGCCGTTTTCTTCCAATTGGAATGCGCAAAACAGCTCATATTTTGCATAGGAGAGACCAACGCGTCCCTCAGCGCGGCTTTGGATTGTTGCTTCCGATGTCGAAGTATTATTTGGTTCGCTGGAAGTGCCTTTGAACAAATAGACTTCTAACGGAGTAGACTATATACTATATAATTATGTGTTATATACATGCTGTCAAACCCGCAGCAAGGAGCGGGCTGAGTTCAAGGAGTGTTCAGGAGAGTTAAGAGTCCAACTTTCTTAAATCTTACATATTCATATTGTTAAGATCGCAATTCTCAAAGTCTGATTCCAAAGGGCGGCTAGGATCTCTTACAGTTTTTAGTTAAAAATAACATTTATTTTGGGTTAGATTGTGAGAAAGTATTTATAAGTGGCATGGCTGTGACATGGCATATGTGATCACAAACCCAGATATATAGTCGCGTAGTCGCCTGTCATGCTGATCTAGGCAATTAACATAGCTATTTTGGTCCCAGACCATTATGGGACTAAAATATTCGTATTGGTTTCTGCTTGGATTGGTTACAAAGTCAGAGTCAAAGTCAAGCTCAAAATATTCTTTATTTAAGTATATAGGTTTCAAGGAAACAATTTAAATCTTCAAATGCAAGTAAAGCTATATGATTCTACCACCGGTTCGGAATGTTGTATCTACCGAGAAGAACCCGGCAAGAAACTCGGTAGTTACTCTTTTCAACACAATTAACACAAAGGTGTATGAATTATAATTAACTCTGAACCACGTTCAGAGATACAATCAGGATAATTATCAAGCTCGATACGTCACCGTGACTGGCCTAAAAGGGAGCTGCACGCGAGCTGAGTCGCGAACTAAACCTATTATAAAAACATACTTGAACCCATGCCGTATCCAGTCCAAACCAATTCACAGATCGACCCAACGAAATTTATCGTCAAAACTTACCTTAATTTATGTTCGACAATAAGTCAGGGCGTTACCCCAGAACTTTTGGGCACCTACTTCATTATTTGCTTTGCTTGCTTTTAATTTATAGAAGTTTCCAATTTAAACGGCCGCCATTGCTAACATACCTGAAAGGGTTGATTTATGTCGATGCCACGACTTATTTATGGGGTTAATTCTTAGTTAACTCTTGGCCGCGGATTTTGGGCTTATGTAGGCCGATACAGGCTCGTTTTGGCTGGTAGACTTATGGAGAATTGGATGTTGCTATTTAGTTATTGTGGAATTCAAATCTTACTTATATAATGAATGTGCTGAAAGTTTGTATGGATGGATGCATGGATGGATGTGTAGATGTTTATTACTCTTTCACGCAAAAAGTACCACATGGGTTTTAATGAAACTTTGTAATAGTATAGCTTATACATTAGAACAACACATAAGCTATGTTTCATCAATGTATCACGCGAGCAACGCTGCGGGCAGAAGCTAGCTATACATAATTTAATTAAAAGTAGACTTATTGCAACGGTGAGAAAGATTGCAATCCAGCCTGTCTAAATGACTAATAATTTTAAATGGATGTTATCGTTATACAGTCTCAGAGTTTTATATAGCTTGGCTATTCTTTGCTTTAAATCTAGCTAAGACTAGGCTGAAAAAAATATGTTATTTAATAAGTATATTATTAAGGTTTGGTCAATAAACATAGTATTATGCGATTAGCGTCTCTATAATAGCATGTAAAGAAGATAACGTCAATTACTACATCTATTTGTAAGCCAGATTTGAACCAATCCCCTTCGAATTTGTGCGACTACTAGTAACTCAGTTTATCCTCGTTACCCTACATTTTCAAATCTTGCTATACCTTGTAAACCCCCTAAAGAAAGAAGTTTTGATTAAACCTAACTGAATCAATCAAAAACGTTTTACACAAACTTTGCTATCACTTTAGGGCTAGAAATTCTTTATTAATACTTCCTAATATGATTTTCAAGATAATTAATTGGTTCATGGGCATCGTGTTCATGATTTTTAGGTACATACATAACGTCTCGCGTTTTGACATGGGAGTAGATAAAGACTACATTTTTCATTTTGCTACGATCCTGAAAGCATGACTTTTTACATTATTAAGTGATATCATGCACGTTATTCAATTGAGGATACTCTTAATCTGAATTTCCTTTATCTATCTATCTGTTCCTTTGAATCTGTCTAACCCTTCAGTGTTCATAGTTGGGGAGTTCGTGAACTCTTCGAGTAACGGGCGTGATGTTACACACACTTATCAGCTTCATTTCGGCTGGAATTTAATTTTCTATGTTTATAAAATCTTCGAAGCCCGAATAATTATGTGATCCCTCAGGATACCTAAAGCAGTCCTTGTACCGGGCCGTATTTTATATACTTAAATAGATCGTTATATAATCATCATCTTCCTAGCGTTATGTCCCGTGCTTAGATGGGGTCCGCTTAGATCATGATCCAGGATCTAGCGAAGGTAATTACATTGAAGCGACTGCCGATCTGACCTTTGTAACCCTAAGATAGGGGAACCAGACAATTTTTGGATCATGGTTACAAATCCAAAGTTATTTGAATTTGCAGGTTTTATCACGATGTTTTCCCTCATCGTCGAGCTAGTGGTATAAATACGTACATAGATTTGAAAAATCTAGAGGTACGTGCACGGGTTTGAACCCGCACTCCTCGGTTAAAAGGCGCGTGTCCTTACCATTGAGCTACCACCGCTCCTAGATCGTTATATAATGCTCGTTTAAATTATTATGTAACACGGCATTGTCTCAATTAGCAAGGAAACCTCTACGGACACCGATTTCCTCGCAACCGCTTGTTCCCTCAAGGGGTCCTTTCTTATCATTATTCTCGGAGTACGGAACTCGCAATCAGCCGTCTTGCTCAAACAAGGGTTCAGGTAGCCGAGGTATTGATGTTTTTAGTTAAAATAATGAGCAGTTAATTGAACCCTTGGTGGAATTTGGAGAACAAATTCTAGCTAGCGGTGCTACATTTGATTCAAAATCAAATATAATATAGTATAATATATAATCAAACTAGCTGACCCGGCGAACTTCGTTCTGTCAATGAGGAGCTTTGCTCTTGAAACTGCTATTATTTCTATTGATGAATATCATATTTTAATACTTATTATCTTATTCCGGACGAAGATAAATCCATAAACACAAAGATCATAAAAATTGGTTCACCCGTTCTCGAGTTAAGAATGGTGTCACTAACACTACTTTGTTTTATATATATATATATAGATATAATACAATATATATAAATATAATTTTACTATAAAGCTGTAGTGTTCAAACCATTGATATACCATGTTTTTGTTTGGAATTCGGTGATAAATGGCTTTGTCCCATTTAGGTCTGGGACTTAAAAATTATGTACCAACTCTGTTTCTTGCCTAGCATAGAGGCAAGGCAAGAACCACAGTTGGCACATATGGGACAATGGGCTGGGTTAGAAGAAAATTGTGAAAAAGTGAGGACAAGTGGCTAGCTCGTTGCCATAAAATATCACTCGACTGAGATCACCACTGAACCACGACCACATAATATGCATAATGCCCTTTATCAAAGGCATGGACGTAAAACTGAGCCAGCGAGTTTCAGTTCCGTGAGCGTCGATTTTTTTGCTTATTTAATAGCCCGGTCACTGGGTACGGCGCCACTGAGTTGCGACTGATTTTTTTTGTTAGAAGCAGCAAGTCCCATTTTGGTGCGAATAACCGCCTGGTTAAGGTCGCAAACCCGTGGTACTATTAGTACTGTGGGTTTTAATTTTAATTAGTACCGTACTAATTAAAATTAAAACCCACACATTATATGCACACACGGGTTTATTTGGATGGTTCTAATTTACATTTTTTTTTTTATTGAGAGGACTTCGGTGGTACTATTTGGCCGGAGGCGGCCTTTACTACCTACCGGGCTGGCGGGGGAGCGGGAAACTCTCACCTCTACCTAATTAACAAAAACACCTTAACACTATATATAGACCCGGAGAAACGTTTCGCTTGCGCGATCTAAGATACACGCAGCGCCATCTATTGACAGCGTTGCAGAACCATATTTACTATGGAGCTGTACAGGTGTGGGATTCGAAAAAAATGTACCAACTGTGTTTGTCGTAGAGGGGTTAAAGGAGTATTGGGTTTGAGATTATGTAGACGACGAGCCAGATGATTGTGAGTACTTTTCACAATTCTCCATTGTTTTCACAGTTTTTTTATATGTGTTTTAAGAAGTTTATTGCTCCTTGGGCTCTGCCTGCTTCTTCGAGGATTGCAGGAGCCATATGCATGTAGCGGCTACAAACGACACGTTGATATTCGACCCGACGGCAAGTAATTACCGCCGCCCATGGTCAATTGCAATAGAAGAGGAATTGCTAATGGGTTTTTAATTATTGAAAGGCACTTAAATATTTCGTTGACTTTTAAACACATTATACATTTTCCGTAAAGCCGATGAGATTTTTTTTGCAATAGTAATTTACGATGTTCATCTGGGTTTTCTAAATATATACTATGTTCTTTGCGCAGTATGTCTATAGTAACTGTAGTGTTTTATCAAGGTGTATTTTTCAATAAGAAATACGATACCTTAAAATAAACTTTACGATTGACAGCTTCACTAGAAATTGAATCGAACAGCGACTTTTTTATTTTGACTCATTTTACGACGTGACAAGATATCTGTGTGGCAACACTGTTGCATGCAAGGTGGTCGGTTCGTTTGTTTATTTTATTTGGCAAGAGCAGGGTGAGGGGGGTGTAGGGGGGTGTTGGGGGGTCACATGTTTAAGTTTCAAGAGCAAGGGAACCTCGGTCTACATGAATTGTTTATTAATGCCGCTGCGGGTTTGTAAGTGATCTTTGGATTTCCGAACCGAATCGTTCTTTGTGAGCGCGGTGTAGAGATTTTGTATTCGGAATGCCGGCTGATGGAATGTCGTTCGCATTTAACGGTATATTCTGGAATTATATGTTAAAGCTATTACTACCAAGGGTCGTGGGTTCGAACCCTGCTAGGGGCGAATGTTTCATGTGATGAACATGGACATTTGTACTGAGTCATGGATGTTTATAAACGTATTTAAGTATGTCTATCCGTTCACCTAGTATCCATAGCACGAGCCTATGCTTAGTTTGGAACTAGGGAATTGGTGTGTCAGTCTGGAGAATCTGGAGAATTTATATGGTATTTCATAAGGAAAGTCTATTGTTTTAGTTTGATTTGTATTTTAAATATTTCGGCCTTACCTATAAGTATTTATGGTTAGGGTTGACTTTAACATAGTTGGGTATTCGTAAAATCAATGGAAAATTTTATATTATTACTAGCAAAATAACAATTTCCACGGTGAAATATCACTTTCTAAGATTCTAAATACCTATCATCTATGCATTGACTGGTTCAATGGCGCATTAGGTAGTGACCCTTCTTATACGCCAAGAGTTGTGGATTCGATCCAGGATAAACATTCGTGTGATGAATTGTATTGAAACTTGTGTTGGTTCTGTATCTGGGTGTTAATATGTTTAAAGTATATATATTTGTAATACCGCCGATTGATGCTGATATCCGTAACACTAGTGCATAAGCTACTTAGCTTGGAGTCAGAAATTAATCAAAAATCACATACATTAATATGTGGTGCTGTCCGATAAAAAAATTCTTATCTTATCTTTACCTATGCATAATAAAAAAAAAAGGATTATCAAAAGTCTTTCACCGCAAATACTACCTACAAACCTCACGAACAATGCCCGACCCCAGTTCGTTATTTCAAGTCTAAACGCCATCTAAATGGTCTGTAAATAAGCGAATGGCTGGAGCTACACTCCTCAAACCACCGAATTCCCGGAACACACCAGCCCGCATTCCCATGTAAATGAGTGCGCAGTCTTTACTCAGTTCACTAACAGCATCCGCTTCGGACATAGTTCGCGCTGAAAGGTGTTATGTTGGGATCGCTCGAATCGATCTTTGTTTCAAACAATGATAATAAATACATAAATTCAGTTGATCTGACTCCATGGTAAGTAGCTTAAGCACTTGTGTTACAGATATCAGAAACAACAGTGGTATTACAAATATATACTTAAATACTGAATATTAACACCCAGACACAGAACAAACACAAGTATTCATCACACGAATATTTGTCCTGGGTGGGGATCGAACCCACAACTCTTGGCGCATGGGGCAGGATCACTACCGAATGCGCCATCGAGCCAGTCAAATGATATCGATCCGATGTACGGCGAGTATTTTAATGAGGGTTTTCAAAAATACAAAAACCGCCAGATGGCACGAGGGAGTGTCTTGGTCTTATCACTGTCACTATTGGCTCCTTGTTGACAGCATGTCAGTTTGGTCTGACATCGTACCAATGAGGAGGGTGACAAGACTGCAAGTCACAGTTACGCCATCTTTTGGATTTTTTTATTAAAAATATCCCTCATTGGTCGAATCAATACGATTGTATATAATGATAATAAAACATTTGATAAATTTTATTTGGTTTTCTAGTTTAGATAACACTGAATTGTTTGATACATTTAGTCGTAGCCAGCGGAAATTATTCGCGAGAATTTTACGCTGCCGATTAGACGACGCAAATTCACTGTTACAATTTTATACTAAAAAAATAAACGTTAATGATGACAAATCGTTCAAATGACGAGAATGTTCCAGACAATATGATGAGGCGTGTCACACAATTTATTGTTATCAAAAATAGAAAACTAAATAAAGCTTATTCAGATCATACAGGAAGAAGACGGCACTCTGACGTCATATAACTTGAAAACATGGGAAATAAACAACCATAAAGACTGCGAAAGCTATCCATCTTCATAATTAAGTTTCGTTGGCGATCAGCTAATAATAAAGTTGTACGGTATGCAGAACCTCGTCGTATAATGGAAGTGGGTGATATATGAACTATCGTCTCTTTATTCATACACTTTTCAAAAGTTTGCTTGCCCATGCAAGTTGGACTATTAACATGTCTACATGGGATTTCAATGGTTGATCAGACTTAACTTAAAAATAATGAGATTAAATAATATAATTAGATGATGTACGACATACGCGGTTTCGTGATAAAGCGGCTCCCTTAGTTCGAATAGACCAGCATTGCAAATATGGAGCGACACCAGAATAGTTTGCTTCGAACAGATTTGTTTCAGTTGGAATTGTTTTGTGACCAGCGCTCAGTTCTGGCCGCGGCAAATATTAGCTCCAGAGCAATTTGCCGGACAAAAGCCAGTGTAATTGATGGCGATCCTGCCACTTGCGACTTCAGCCGACACGGGTTGAAAGTTTATCTTGGGTATGTCGCAGACGATTTATATGGGTGATCATGTCATCGTGGTCAGGATTCTATGCATCTGGTTCCTTTATCGCTTCGTTGTGATGATTAGACTCGCTAAATTTAGAATATCCGACTACATCACATACCTTGATCTGGCTCGGAGGTAAGTAGCTTAAGCATTTGTGTTACGGGTATCAGAATCGACAGTGGTATTACACATATATACTTAAATATTGGATATTAACACCCAGACATAGAACAAACACAAGTATTCATCATACGAATGTTTGTCCTGGGTGGGAATCGAACCCACAACTTTTAGCGCATGGGGCAGGGTCACTACCGAATGCGCCATCGAGCCAGTCAAAGGAATAATGATCGAAGTGGATCACGACTAAGAGCAGTATGTAACGATATAATGATGATGCTCGTATGTTCGTGATGGTATGGCCTGTACTGTGGCCAACCTGGTTATGGCGTTAATTGGTCGGCCTGGACCGTCAAAGTTCTCGTGGAGGATCGACTTTAAGAAGCAGTGTCAAACCGCACAGTTTGGTACACTACCACAACGATATCATAAAGACATAGCTCATGCTGTAAGTAAACATACCCTAGACAGAGTATGATAAATAAATAAATAAGTAAATGATAAATAAATATCACACAACATCACATACATTAATCTAACTCCGAGGTAAGTAGCATAAGCACTTGTGTTACGGATATCAGAATCAACAGTGGTATTACAAATTCATACTTAAATATAAGATATTAACACCCAGACACAGAACAAACACAAGTATTCATGAATGTTTGTCTTAGGTGGGGATCGAACCCATAACTCTTGGCGCATGGGGTCACTACCGAATACGCCATCGAGCCAGTCATATTTGAACCGAGATGACCCGGAAAAGTACTATCCGACAGTGAATAAACATTAGCTGCATTACACATCAATAAAAAACTTACTCCTCTTGATTGATTATAAAATTTAACAAAAGGAAGGAAAAGTGAACTGTAAAATTTGCCAATTTAGTTGGTTTTTATCATACAAAAATTTCACACCCGCATAACTTCAGGCACGAATAGCTAGTTTTTTAATAAAAGCCTTGCTCCCAAAATATATATAGCCTCATTTTCAAATAAAACAACGTCATGTTTTTAATTATTTTAGCGGAAAAACGTAATTTAACGCCCTGCACAGTGCGCCAAGAGCTTATGAAGTGAGCAAAATCTCATTAAACCCGGCGCGCTTTAATCTTCATTCCTTGCTACACACTTTTACGGACTCTGGGCAATAGTATCTCTAATTTATGTTTATTAAATACACACTAGGAATAGTGGGATTGTGCGACTACTATTTTAAAGTGGAATGTGGTACAAAGGGAATAACATCGTGATTTATGAAAAGTGTAGTTTTAATTCTTGAGGCTACTTAACTTAATATATTTAAAGTATTTTGTTAGAGATTGTAATTTATTATTTCTATTAACAAGTTGAAGTAATTTGCTTTTTCTTTGTTGGTGGAAAACAAGAGTAATTTGGTAAATACGGGTAATTTGGGTCGAAATGTACCAAATGTTGCTTCTACTTAGATGATATAGGTGTAGTAATGTAAAGTTTCTATATTTTATTACGTTAAATATGATATCATTTTGTCACTATGTATATTTTTTAATATAACAAAGTTATTAAAAAAAAACTGCACACTTACTAGGTACTACTAAGACGCTGAATTTGAATCCTTCTGGGGCGGAGCATTAATTCGATCGTTTTGCGGTAAGTGTCAAAGTAATATATTAAACTGATGTGATCTTTACGGGCTTGATATTATGTATATATACGATATTATATGATCTACAGCGCATAAGATTGCAATTTAGTAAACACTTGCTCTTATACGTAAAATCCATACCAAATCTATAGATTTGTGAGTGAAACTTTTCACATGACACAAAGTTCGCACCTCCGAGAGCTTTACAGTACGTCGGCACTTTTGTAGTGACGAAGCTGACTCTCACACTATCAAAGTCGCTCAAAAAATACCGGCCTCGTATTTCCTTCCGTCCAATGTCGCTTTACAATTCTTTTTCCGACGACGCGTTAATACGGACCACTGTGCAGGATACGTTTCATTGGTCAATCGGATGCATTGTTGTTTTACATTGATTTGTGCTGGCCATATCACTACTGTATAGCTAGTTAGTGGTGATTGACGAGGATATGATATATTGCAATCCAGCTGGCAAACTACGAAAATGGATGAGACATCAGAATAAAACTTTCAAGGTTTAAACGGTTCGATGGCTCATTCGGTAGTGACCCTGCCCCATGCACGAAGAGTTGTGGGTTCGATCTTCACCCAGGATAAACATTCGTATGATGAATACTTGTGTTTGTTCTGTGTCTGGGTGTTAATATTAAATATTAAAGTATATATTTCTAATACCACTGTTGTTTCTGATATCCGTAACACAAGTGCTTAAGCTCTTACTTCGGAGTCAGATCAATGTATGTGATGTAATGTAATATTTATTAGTGTAATATTTATACATACATAACATAACATCACGTCCATAATCCACGAAGGGGTAGGCAGAGTCAAAGGGGCAGCATCCCCCTGCAACCACATTCAGCCAAAAATAAAGTCGGGCTGGGTTAGATGGAAAACTGTGAAAAAGCAGTGACAATCGGCTAACCTATCGCCTACACAAAACACACCTAAAACCCGATATACCATTAGTCGCCTTTTACGACATGCTAGGCAAGAACCACAGTTGGCATATTCTTTTTAAGTCCCGGACCAACATGGGACAGTGGGCTGGGTTGGATGGAAAGCTGTGAAAAAGGAGTGACAAGTGGCTAGCTCGTCGCCTGCTCAGTCACATACCCAAAAGCCCGTAAACCATTAGTCGCCTTTTACGACATGCTAGGCAAGAACCACAGTTGGCATATTTTTTTTTTTGTCCCAGTTCAACATGGGCCAAGTCCCAGACCAACATGGGATAAAGTAATATGTATATTTATTATTTATTATCAGGTAAGAACTAATTTACGGTACATACCATAGATTTAGAATTTTTTGACTACGCAAAAGATACATAAAGCGTGGGAGCGAGAAATCCTGCTGAAATACAAACCGCCCGAGAGAAAAAGAGACAGCGAATGAAGTACCTATATGTCAATGTTTTTGCGAGTAAGAGGCCATAGCGTCCCGGTCTATTCTACGTCGCAGTGAAATTTGTGCATTTATGTATTAAACCTTGGATTATAATCGAGAATATTAAATGTGCAATTGAGGTGACTTGTTCTGTACGTGATTGTGAGGTTACACGACGGAATAATCCGAATAAATACACTTTTCACAGGTAAATACGATTTTATCATTAGATTTTTTCAAACCATATTTTGTCAAATTGTTGCTAGTAATCAGTTTAGAAAAATATGTTTACAATAGTATATTGATTATAATTTATCTTTCTAATTAAACATCGTGATTATAATCAGAATTGGGGAAAATATTGTGTAAAATAGTAAATAGTTTGGTTACGCTAGTGCTTGACAAAGCGGTGACGTCACGAGTATCGATAAAAACTTAATCGTCTTTTAGCGACATCATGACATGAATACAAAGTTATTTAGCCAAGTTATGTTGAAATATAATTATATTCACATTGGGAACTCATTATCTTCGTAAATTTGTTAGTTAAGTAACTGATATTTTTTCTAGGTTTCCAAGCAACCCAGCATTGTGTAAAAAGTGGATGCGGACTATAGACAGACCAGATTGGACTCCCAGTAAGAACTCCACTATCTGTAGCAAACATTTTGACGGCAAATGACGGCAGCAAAAAATTTGTTGAACTACATATTATTTTAAGTAACTAAATGACACCAAATTAAAAGTTGTTAATATGTTATTTCTTTCATTTCATTCCATCAATCAAAGCAAAAGTCATATCTTTTTGTCTTAGTATAAATCATAGAACATATTTCTATTTTTTTAATTTTTTACACGCTGAATATACGAAGAATTTTACCATTTTACCATTGTTTATAGAACTGCTTACAATGAGATTTCTTACCGACTAATTCCAATTTACCTAATATATACAACTACTGATTTCAGTCAATGCCATAAATAATTAATCAAAAGTATAAAAAAGCGTTTTAAATACCTATATTCTTAGTATACAACTGAATCAGTCGATAATGTGAAAGTGCGTCTTTGACAACACTATTTTTAACTCACACATAGACGTCAACCAACACATGCTTAAATTTATTTTGGTCATGTCTCCGAGCCGTCTTTGTGTATCTTGTACATCCTAAATCTATGGTACATACTTAGATCCATCCCTGTAAAAATAACTCAAAAAGCAAACCACATTCGCCGCTTCACTCGAATTCTTTTTCCGGCGACGCGCTAATACGTCCCTCTGTGCAAAATGGTGCCTTCAATTTGTCATTGGCTGCAAATGCTGGTGAATTTTCTTTCGTGCTTTGGTTTACTGAAGCAAAGTAGTTGCATATTCCGTGTTGGCTTGCAAAGGAAATTGTTAGCTCCTGAATTTTGACTTTGACATACTAATCTCTTTAAGCCGGCGGAACGAATTGTGTCTTGTTGAGAGCTGTGTTAAAACTCTTTGATGGTTGGAAAACTGTTTCGTGTTTTGATGAATTAGCTGAGATTTTTCTTGCAATCATAATATTTTTCGTTTGTAATATTTGAGCATATTTGATTAATTATTGTATAAGTAGGCTTAAAAGTACTTTTGGAGTTCCTTGTTTCTAGCTCAGCATACTGAAGTAACTTTTTGGATAGTAACGTTATGAAGCTAAAATACATTAAGTAACGTCATGTTAAAGCATGTTACCAATTATTTAACTTATTATTAGCGACCCGCCCCGGCTTTGTACGGGTGGACATTTTTTTATAACCTAAACTTACTTAATTCAAAATATTCTATAGCCTATGTTAATCAAAGATAATGTAGCATTCTAATGGTGAAAGATTTTTTGAAATCGGTCCAGTAGTTTTTAAGTTTATTCGTTACATATATACATACAAATATTTCCACTTTATAATAATAGTGTAGATTCGTTTGGTTCATTTTAATATCTTGATGTAATTTATTTTAACTGTTTTAGTTCAAGTGGTATAGATTAGAAAGAAAGAAAGAAAGAAAGAAATAACATTTATTGGACGCACAATTGTTAATACATACACAGGACAAAATAGTACAAAAAAGGAAAATCAGTAGAAAAAAAGAAAACAGATTGGCGCCAATTGGGTCCCTGCCTCAGCATTATGCTACTGCGGCGTCAAACTAACGCCGCAGGAGCGCTGGTATTCCGGCGGGACCCATTTTTAGAGTGGCAACATTAAAAACATGAGAAAAAAAAATACACACTTAAAATCATAAAATTTAACAAAGGAACACAAAAAATATGTAAACAAAAAAATAAAAGAAACATTGAAAAAAGGACAGTTAATATTAAAATAAATAAGAATAAATAAGAAGAGGCAATACATACATAAGTGAATAAAGATAATAAATAAATACACGAATGGCTGAAAATATTTAACCAGCGCCATTACCTTGCCGGTTAAATAAGGTGTCATTTCATTTAAGTACCTAGGTATTGACAGACTTAAATGGAACAAAGTGGCCGATGGATATTAAAAGTGTGTCGGTACTTCATACCGACATACTTTTAATATCCATCGGCCAACACCCATTTATTTTGCCACGTCGACCCTGTGATGGGGCAAAAACCCAGGACAATGGAGGAGATAACTTGTGCCTTACATACGTGTACCTAATCAAGGGGATTGGCTAAGAGCTAACATTACATAGTACCTGCTATAGTAGAATATCTCGTTACCTCGACGTAGATTGTACCACGCAGGCTGTGTAAGCAATGCTAATGTAATATTAAGCCCCACTGCTCTAGATAGAAAGCACGTTCCTGTCAAATCTGTAATAGCATAACATAACATAACATCACGCCCATAATCCCCGAAGGGGTAGGCTAAGTCAAAGGGGCAGCAGGCCTCTTCAACCACATTAAACCAAAAATAAAACTAGGCTGGGTTAGATGGAAACTTGTGAAAAAGTAGTGACAAGTGGCTAGCTCGTCGCCTACACAATCCCATACCCAAAACCCGATATACCATTAGTTGCCTTGTACGACATGCTAGGCAAGAACCACAATTGGCACAAGTTACTTATTTTAGGAATAGTGACTCGTTTGTATTATGTGTGTCTCTTGAAAGATGGAATAGGCAAATATGTTTGTTTATTTAGCTAGGAAGTAGGCCTGATTCCTCTATTTAAAGGTTACGAAGTTGAAATAGTCAGTTCCTTCAATGGAATAACCAGACTTGCTAAATCCTGGATGGTTGAAGTGGACCGTCACTAAGCACAGGATATAACGATAGGAAGATGATGAGTTAGTGTTAGTAACTTGTATAAGTATAACATGTCTTCGCTTAAAGCACCAAACTATACAGACTGAGCATCAAACTGCTCCAAACGACCAAACCAAACGCTCAACAGGCAAGTTCGGTCCGGTCGGACCGCGGTCGGACCGAGCGGTGTAAGTCACTAAATCCCGGTTGATCAACCCTCGCGGCGGAGACCGAATTTACTAAAGGTCCTCTTAATTGCGGTCCACTTGCCTCGGCTCGGATGCTTAGGAGTTTTACATTTGACGATTCGTTATCTAAATCAGCAGTCGCTTTAATGTAACTACTAGACTCGCTAAATTCTGGCTCATGGTGTAAGCAGACTCTGTCTCTCCGGCCGAATATGTGTAATCAGGATCCAAATTTTCTGGTTTCTCAATCTAAAGGCTACGAAGTTCAGATTGCCAATCGCTTCAATGCGATTACCACACCCGCTAATTCCTGGATCATGGTCTAAGCAGATCCCAGCTAAGCACGGGAAATGACGCTTGGTAGATGACATATAAACATATAACATCACGCCCATAATCCCCAAAGGGGGAGGCAGAGTCAAAGGGGCAGCAGGCTCTTTTAACAACATTCAGCCAAAATAAAACTGGGCAGGATTAGATGGAAAATCGTGAAGAAGAAGTGACAAGTGGCTAGCTTGTCGTTTACACAATCATATACCCAAAACACGATATACCATTAGTCGCCTTTTACGACATAGTAGTTAAGAACCATATTTGGCACATTCTTTTTAAGTTTCGGACCAAGATGGAAGATGATGAACAAAAATATATCTTCTTTAAAGGCCCATAATACACATGCGTTTCGTATAATATACCGAGTAGATTGACGATTTGTATCACTTACTATCACGTGACTCATGCGCATACTTATAGTATCTCTCATAAAAAAAAAATCTTCTGTCCCTTGGTATTCTGGAACAACGTTCCAAGCGTGTTCTTGGCCTGGGCATGTCTTAAAAAAGTCTATCCCGCCACTTTTAACGTTTGAGAGGAAATTTTGAAAAAGTAGGTAACTGGCTAGTCACTAACACACACCATACATTGATACCCAATTAGTCTGCTGTAAGACGTGCTAGACGAATAACTTAGCTGGTATATATTTTGTTAAATATCAGATCAACGCGGAATTTTCTGGGTATAAATTATGGGAATTTGTGTCAATAAAGATTGCACAGTCTAAAAGTCCTCTAAAACTTATTCCGTCATTTAGATATCGTTGAACTACGGAGGTGGGTTGAAATAGCTCCATTTTTCGAACAGTTTGACCCAATTTAGGTGCCTTTATTTTGAAAGGGAAATATTTTAGCTATTTCATTATTGTAACCACTTTATTTAATCTGTCGCCCACACTGTTTTTTTTGGTCGCTAGGGACCTCTGTAGGCAACTGAAATAGTCTAACTTATTGGCTCTTAAGTTTTAAGAAATGAGGTTTATAATTATTAATAGGTACAATAAATAAAGCTAAATATAACGATAGGCCAGTTAGTCGAGTGATCAGAGACCCTGACCTCGTAATCAAAGGTCGTGAGTTCATATCCTGACCGGGACCAATTCCTGATTTGATCACTACCGAATTCAGCATTGAGCTTGTCAAAATACATTACCTGACGTACATTCGGTATTATATGCAATACATAGGAAAATTATGGAATAAATTATATTTCATACATTACCTGAACTCTTTAGACATTCTATAGAATGCCTAGGTATTCTATACAGTTCCAGATTAAACAGATTGCCGGCAACATGTACTTACATTGGTGTATATTATTTTCGAACAACCTAACAATTCTTAAATAAACCTTTCGTAAAAGTTTGATCCTTATTAACCCGAAAGAAGTACGTAATTCTCAGCCATTTCAGATGCAAGATAAACCATTTAACCAAGCGACCGACATATAATGGGTGTAATTATAACAACGCTTATGGGGTCCTGCGCAGATACGCATCTTTCAGGGTGTTCCAGGGTGTTTACACTAATTAGGCCTCTGTAATTATTAGGTCGTTTAGAATCAATTTAATTTTAAGGGGATGAAGTCTGTTAATTTAATTCATGGATATATAATATTGATATTAATTTAATACTTAGTTCTACAATTTAGGCATTTTTGTTTTTTACTTAAAACTAAAACAGAATGTGCCAACTGTGTTTCTTGCCTAGCATTTCGTAAAAGGCGACTAACGTATATGGGGTTTTGGGTATGTGATTGTGTAGGCGATGAGCCTTGCCATTGCTTTTTCACGGTTTTCCATCTAACCCAGCCCAGTTTTGTTTTTGGCTGAATGTGGTTAAAGGGGCCTGCTGCTCTTTTGACTCTGCCTACCCCTTCGGGGATTATGGGTGTGATGCTATGTTTGTTTGTTAGTTTGTACGTAAGACTATCAAAACTCTCCCCCCCCCATTGTAAATTATAAATAAATTAAATTATGAATTTTCAGACTGACATACCAATTCCCTAGTCCTAAACTAAGCTTATGCATGTACTATGGATACTAGGTGAACGGATAGACATACTTAAATACGTTTATAAACATCCATGACTCGAGTACAAATGTCCATGTTCATCACACGAAACATTTGCCCCTAGCGGGATTCGAACCCACGACCCTTGGTTTCGTGGCCAGGGTCTCTAACCACTCAACCAACGGGCCAGTCTATTGTAAGAAGAAACAAGACATGGTAAATCCCTGATTCGTCTTACGTAATAAATGAATGGACCCATAGCACCAAAAATCAGCTTCAAGCAACAACGAAACAGCCTGTTGGAAATGTCTGACGGATTCTCCCGAATTAAAGCGCGCCCCGGGACCGATCCTGGTCTTACTCAAGCGGCCACCGATCCCAAACTCGCCCGGGACCTCGTACCAAAGCAATAAATTAAGCTGCCCATTTTGCGTTCAGGACTGGTTACGTAAGTTGGACCTAACTTGGGTAAACAAATCGGTTTGTTATATAAACTTAGAACTAGTAAAATCTATCTGCAAATCTAGTAAGAACTTTGAACTAACTAAACTTCACGCCACTTCCCTAGCGGGGTAGGCAGAGAGAACCGAACGCCATATGGCACGATCCTTACACACCTTACTCGCCTCTTCAACATTCATAATTTACTTTAAACAAGTTACAGTTATATGGCCGAACAATCAATATATATAAAATTAGTTACGACAAAGGCTGGGCTTTAAGGAAGGATATAGGTAAGTTACATTATATTATATATATATATATATATATTTATTAATATTTCACAATTTTCCAAATAACAAACTTAACTTAATTTTTTGTCTTAATGCGCTTTAAGGAGCTTTATTGCTCCTCTGGCTCTGTCTACCCCTTTGGAGATAACAAGCGTAATGATAAGTATGTATGTGTGTTCTTTTATCACGGAAAAAATATAACTACGCACTATAAAGTTTCTGTGATGGACCGAATCCCAGGCGGAGCAGCGAGCGAAGCCTATTATAAAACTAAGGTCAAAAGATTTTGACCAAGATATTACCTAGTTAGACAATTTCATTAATCGTGTGAAAGGTACACAATTATCAAAGTTATTTGACATGAAACCAAGACCTTTTAAGCGACTATATAAAAATACTTAGCAGATAATTCAGCATCACGTGAAATTATAACCAAAGTTGAAATACGAAATACGTGCCGAAACAACACAATTTTTCTTTAACAAATAAAACAAAGGTATTGTTCGCATTTGTAGCAACGGCTTATTGATCAAATATGTATGAATATTAAGAAAAATGTCGACAGATAGTGGGTAACAGCACTTTAGTTAAAGCCCTGATTTATATTGGCGCGCTAAAAGCACACCGTATGGAATAAATAATAAGAAATCCCAAGATGGCGGCAAAGCGTTACTAAGCAGGGTTGGCGACTCCTGGAGTAACATTAAAGTCTGCCCTATGTTGGTCTGGGACTTAAAAATAATATGCCAACTGTGTTCCTTGCTTAGAATGTCGTAAAAGGCGACTAATGGTATATCGGATTTTGGGTATGTAATTACGTAAGCGACGAGCTAGCCACTTGTCACTGCTTTTTCACAATTTTCCATCTAACGATACGTTTGCATTTTCTATATAATGCGTAGGTAAATTAAAATACAAAATAGTAAAATTATAATTTTTGTACCTGAGAGCCTCGTTGAAATAAAGGTTGGGAAACCCTGAATTTAGACTACACGTTTGTTAGAAGGAGTAAACAGAACAAGATACATTCTTTTTTAAATCAATTTAGTAAAAAAATATAACAATTGAAAGTACTAAAAAGTTCCGACCAAAAATCGAGTTCGGTTAGATGGAAAATTGTGAATAACCTAAAAATCTAGTTTACGCATCGACAACCTTACGCTGGATAAGGTATAGCCATAACTACATAAAATTACTACGTATTTGCTGAAATATTCGCACAACTTGCATGCACTCGCTCGCAGCTTTATTTCAGCGTTGCATGAAACATCGGTGCATTAAAATAATTATATTTGTGTCTTAGTAATGGGTACATGGCCATTTGTTTGAGATATAACATTTTAGTTGCTAACTACATAGTAAATTGTAGCGTAATCCGTTGGCTTTAAAGTCGTACTCTAGAATGCTTCTTTAGTTATTAAATGTGAGTAAGTTTTTAAATGGTGTCTGAAAAATGTCTAGGATAAGATCTAAGCAGCTTTTCATGCAACTTAAGACCGACATTCGAGTAATTCGGTATATTGCATAATGTTTTACTTTCAAATGCTTTAAATAACTCTTCAGATGAGATCGTAGATTCATGTAGCTTTAAGGATTATATGCGTAAAGAGATGCATGATGCATATCTGACAACATATACGTGCTTTCTTGAAGCCTACATAATTAAATAAATTTTAAATTACGTTGAAGCGATTGCTGATCTTACCTTCGTAACCCTTAGAGGGGGGGAACCAGACAAGTTTTTTGATCATAGTTGCACATCCCTAAGCAGGTTACATCACGATGTTTTCCCTCACCGCCGAACTAGTGGTATAAAAAACGTACATAGATTTGAAAAATCCAAAGGTACGTGGTTGGATTCGAACCCGCACCCCTCGGTTAAAAGACGCGTGTCAATACTATTGAGTTACCACCGCTCTTTTATGTATCTGCTTGTCTAAACCTTAATAATATACATATCTTTAGCTGACCCGGCGAACTTCATTCCGCTTAACAGTCAATGACACATAATCGAGTTAAATAAATTGAGATGTAAGCTATCCTATCTTATAAGTTGGATCGAACCGCACACGGTGTGCAAAGTTTCGGACTCCATCGCGGACAAACAACGTGACGCGTAATTTATATATATTAAGATAATGTACATATAGGTAAGGTAGTCAAGGTAAGAAGAGGCATGCAGGCATGAAGATGACGAAAGATTGACTAAACAGATATACAATGCGAAAGTGGAAGGATGTTGGAGCCGCGAAAGGCCCAGGCTCACCTACCACGACCAGATTGGTCGTGTATTCAAAGAGGGTGATGTTAGAAGTCATAAAAACCGTAGAGCTTGTATGAAAAGGATTATGAATGTTGAAGAGGCGAGTGAGGTGTGTAAGGATCCTATGGCGTTCGGTTCTCTCTGCCTACCCCGCTAGGGAAGTGGCGTAAAGTTTAGTTAGTTAGTTAGTTAATATAGGTACAATCTACAAGTATATAGAAGTATGTAACCAACTAATTAACCGTTGATGACATACTCAAGTCATACAATTGCTCGGATAAACCTTATCCGTTTCTATCAAATTAACTGTTACGTCCATAATTAGCTGACATATACGTAAATCAGTGGCTATTAGCTTAATTACTGTCTGTTACAGTGATAACTATTGTTTGCGGTACAATTAACGGTCATTCTCTACGTTATAATTATATCCCATGTTAGAGCGGTGGTAGCTCAATGGTCAAGACACGCGCCTCAATTTTAGGGGTGCGGATTCGAGCCCGGGCACGTATCTTTGGAATTTTCAATTCTAAGAACGTATCTATAACATAGTTTAGTTGTGAGGGAAACTATTATATGAAGAAAACTTCTTATATGAAGAAACATATAAAAATATTTTACATATTATGTTTACATACATAACATGACGCCCCTAATCTCTAAACGGGTAGGTAGAGTCAAAAGGGCAGCAAGTCCCTTCAACCACATTTAGCCAACAATAAAACTGGGCTGGGTTAGATCAAACATTGTGAAAAAGGAGTGGCAAGTGGATGTCTCCTACTCAATCACATACCCAAAACCCAATATACCATAAGTCACCTTTAACGACATGGTAGGTAAGGAACATAGTTGGCACATTATTTTGAGCACATAAAAACTATTTTAAAATAATACATAGAACGGAGAAGTCGCTTCAATGTTATTACATTCTAATATTCTATTGAATGTAAAGTAATAGACTGCTAAAGAATGGAATGTTAAGCTGGGAAGAAGCTAAGCTCTATAAAACATATTTCCTTTATCAAAAAATTATATCATCATCTTCCTAGCGTTATGTCCCGTGCTTAGACAGGGTCCGCTTAGACCATGAGCCAGTATTTAGCGAGTCTGGTAATTACATTGAAGCGACTGCCGATCTGACCTTCGTAACCCTTAGATAGATGAACCAGACAATTTTTGGATCATAGTTACAAATCCAAAGTTGTTTGAATTTGCAGGTTTCGTCACAATGTTTTCCCTCACCGTCGAGTTAGTGATATGAATACGTACATAGGTTTAAAAAATCCAGAGGTACGTGCCCGGGCTTTAACCCGAACTCCTCGGTTAAGAGGCGCGTGTCCTTACCATTGAGCTACCACCGCTCTTATATAAAAAAAATATATATATTTCCTCATAAAATCAAAGTCCACTAAGACAAACCGTAAGCCGAACGTGTTCACGTACGAAGCGCGAATATCGCCCGTTATAACTCCGCTAGAATTTTCGTCGCGTTCCATAGATTTATTCTTCATCTCCTCATAAAGCGTATTCGATTAAAATACGGGAGACACATCGCCCGAAGACGCTAAGTGCATCATTATTATTCAGAAAGGCGCCCGGGATGGGACTAGCTTCGCGCCCAGGGTTTGCTTGAGTGACTTGTAGGCGTGAGATATTGACGGGGAGGCTTAGCGGTTAGACACTTGTAATACGAAACCAACGGCCGTGTATTTAAGTCTCGACAGCCAATGATACGTGATGAACGTGCGAAAGACAGACGAGTTAGTGCAATAGTTCTAATTTTGCGTTGAATGTAAGGGACGCAGGTTCGATCCTCGCAGTGAGGACGTAAAGATGAGGTATTAGTCTCAGGTCTGCGTATGTTGATTTCCATAACACAAGCGCTTAAGCTATTTACATTGGAATCAGATCAATATAATAGGGTCTAATACGTTTATACACATAATTTTTCTATCGACAATATATGTACCAGCTTGACGTATTGTACGATGCGCAGACTCCGATTTCAATACACAATACGTATGTCTATCGTTAACTTCAATTTATAGACGGATAAGATTACATACATACATAACATCACGCCCGTAATAGGCAGACTCAAAGGGACAGCAAGCTCCCTTAACCACATTTAGCCAAAAATAAAACTGGGCTGGGTTAGATGGAAAATTGCGGAAAAGCAGTGATAAGATTAATCTCAGTCTAACCTACGCAAACATTTTTGTTACAGCCTTTATCTTGTCATGAAGACACAATTAATTCTGTTAATATCGAGTGATAAAACAAAACACGTATCTCGAAGAAAATTGGCAGTTGCCGAGGTAATTAATAAGACATTGTTTATTTGAATAAATTAGTTTGAAGCTTTTAATATTATTATTTTACTTCAAGTGATCTAAGAAAAGATAAGTCATAGACTTGAAGAGCGTAATATTAAAGGTAAAAAGTAATTTAGAAACATTTTTTATAATTATCATAATAAAAAGTAACTAAACTTCACGCTACTTCCCTAGCGGGGTAGGCAGAGAGAACCGAACGCCATTTGGCACGGTCCTTACACACCTTACTTGCTTCTTCAACATTCATGATCCTTTTCATACAAGCTCTACGGTTTTTATGGCTCCCAACATCACCTTCTGTTAACACAAGACCAATCTGGTTGTGGTAGGTGAGCTTGGGCCTTCCGCGGCTCCTACATCCTTTCACTTTCGCATTGTATATCTGTTTAGTCAATCTTTCGTCATCCATTCTTTCCACATGTCCAAAACACCGGAGCATGCCTCTTCTTACCTTAACTTCGACGCAATCGAAATATTGTCAAATTTTGTTCACAACCAACTAATAGGAATATTTCGAAAAAAAAATACAGAAACAAATTGTATATATGTATTTTTTTATAATCAGGCCCTTTATCCAAAAATAATTGATCCAATTGATTCAAAGATAGATGGAAAATTGTGACAAAGTAATGACAAGTGGCTAGCTCGCTCCTTACACAATCACATACCCCAAGACCCGATATACCATTAGTCGCTTTTTACGATATGCTAGGCAAGGAACACAGTTGGCACATTCTTCTTAAGTCCCAGACCAACATGGGACAAACCAAATTAGTAGACATAAATGTTAATAGTAGGTAGGTCTAGGTACTTAACATTTATGAAAATAAATACTTTACCTTTCAACATACAGAGTACGAAGGTTAATTATTTACCCCGAAATATTTTGACTCAGTATTCAAGCTTGTATTTCAGCTGAACGGATTAGATAACTTTGCAGACGATTTTAAATTCACCCTCCAATCAAAAGTATGTTTATTATTTCACCCCTGTTAATATCAATTAGAGTTGAGAGTAGTTGTTTCGTTTTGATAAATACTTATTAATAATAACGTAATATTTTGTTGTAAACGCAAAAGTAACTGTGATCTATCTGTCTGATTTTGAAATGATAAAAAACGATACAAATTGTAAGGTAATGGTAATACACTAGCTGTGCCTGCGGTTTCACCCGCGTTTATGGTAAATGTTATATAGCCTTTAGCCTTCTACGATAAATCGGCTATCTAACACTGATTTTTTTTTCAAAATCGGACCAGTAGTGCCTGAGATTAACGCGTTCAAGCAAATAAACAAACAAGCTTTTCAGCTTTATAATATAAGTAAGTAAAGATAGGTAATACATTGATCGGTCAGACTAGCACCAATTCGCTAACTTCAAAACGAAATAAGTAAGCTTAATTAAGTGATATACTTAACTTAACTTACTTAGTACAAATAATCATGTTCATGAACATTTGGCTCTAGCGGGATTTTACCCCAGGGGCCTTGGTTTCGTCGCCACACTAAATCAAGCCAATATATAAAATATATTATTTTTAAAATGCCTCATTCACATAATAGTCTTACAATTAACTTTGGCTTCTATTTTAAAATATTTTTAACCATGTTATTTTACAAATTCCATGTTTGTCTGAGACTTAAAAATAATGTGGCAACTGTGGTTCTTGCCTAGGTTGTCGTAAAAGGCGACTGCGAATGCACCTGCGAATGGTACATCGGGTTTTGGGTGTTTGATTGTGTAGGCGACGAGCTAGCCACTTGTCACTACTTTTACATAATTTTCCATCTTAAAAAGGGGATTGCTGCCCTTTTGACTCTGCCTACCCCTTCGGGGATTATGAGCGTGATGTTATGTATGTATTCTACAAATTAATGTTCATAAACTAGGTTAAGATTAAAACCGGTGTACGAATTGCTATGACTGTTGAATTCTAGACTCTAATACATACATATGTAGGTACCCAGATTTATCAGGCATTCAAAATACAAGCTTTAGAATCTAGAATTCGTGCGCCGCGAGCGTAGCGGTTCAGTAGGGCCGTCACTCGGAAGTTGCGCTGTTTTATTTAAATTTCGGACGTCCGTGAAGCAACAATGCGAAGATTTCGCGCTGCTGCAGACGTGATGGTATTTGGTAGAGTCTTGCCAGGGTTGTTGGAGAACTGTTTTAGTTATTTGTGTGACGTACTCTCCTCATCTTAATTAATTTTAAAAATATGGCAGTAAATATGACTGTCTATCTGTTTCGTTTTCACACCTAAACCACGAAATACATACCACAATGTTACAAATATTTCGTGTCCTTTTACAAACATGAAAGAAAGGTATTATAATTAATTTAATATTATTGTGCAAGTCTGCACTAGCCTTTTATATATTTTTTACATTTTTATACCTTTTAGTCTATGTTTTGATAGGTATTGGTTATGCTTTTTTTATTGATTTATTATACTTTTTGTTTTACTACCAAAAGAACCAGCGCTTTTTTATTGCGGTAGTTTAATAATTATTTTTAATATACATATTATATATTTTAATTTATAAGTATCATGTTGATCTGGGACTTAAAAATATATATATTTTTTTATATTAAGAGTGATTATTTGTCACATGCTATTTTAGTATTGGTTATATATATTAAACATACACAAATATTTTTATACGGAGAAGCAATACTATTTTATAGATAAAAAAAAAGTTCTGAAGCCAGTTCTGAATCATGAAACAGTGTGATATAACAATTTTTTATTCGTTCTACTGACAACCCTAGCCCCGTATATTCGCAAACCTTAATATAAGGTGGTTGAAATTCCCAAACCAAATTCCAATAGTGGCTACAAGATTTTAGAGCCACCGCGAATATCAAACAATTTCAAATATTACCGAATAGGCCCAGGTATTTACTTAGGGTAGGTCAACTTATGCGAGATGTTGACATTACTTTGGCTAAGACATATATCGCCATTCTATTGTCTCGTCCCGTTTCTCTATAGCGTGAAGTCACATTTCTATACAAGTTAAGAGAGTCTGGTTATTATGATTCTTTATTCGTAACAGTTAGGAAACAAATATATTGGATCATGGATACACATTTTTATTTATTTTAATGCAACATTTCCTTACGTTGTTAACATACAAAAACATCATAACATCACGCCCATAATTCCCGAAAGAGTAGGCAGAGTCAAAAGGGCAGCAGGCCCCTTTAACCACATCCAACAAAACAAAACTGGGCTGGGTTAGATGTTGCTCAACGAACAGTAAAACATGTGTAACCATGATCCAATTTGTCTGGTTCCCCTATCTCAAGGTTACGAAGGTGGCAGTCTCTCCAATGTAATATGACGAGACTTGTTAAATCGTTGGAAATTAAATAGAACTGGGGTGGCAAACCGGTCGATCTATTATACGAGGGTCTCCGGAACAAGTTTAAAAAAAAAGAAAATTAGAAGGTCGATTATAATATTGTTTATTAAAACTAGAATTAGAAATATGTATAAGAAATAGAATTAGTATTTTGGACGACCGACCCGAACCGGGATTGAGTTTAGACTGGCTCGCGCTCCTGTTGGGAAGATGACTGTATGAAGTATTAGGAGCTGAGGCAGCAGCTAAGGAAAAGGGATCAGCCAGCCTCCTAACATCGACAGGGTATAACAGATCGCAGCTTTTAGTTCAGCCGATCATAGCAAGATAAGAAACATATAAAGTTTATTACACAATACATTACAAGCATGTACTAATCTTGTATCAGTATCAGTGTAATCTCCATCTTGTATCAAGATTCAGAAATATAGAAAAACACCGTTCTCGCTTAATACATGCTCATGTTGGATTCCTTAAGGCAGCGTTTCTCAAAGGGGGGTACGCGAACCCCTAGGGGTTCACCATTCGATCTTGGGGGTTCGCGGGAAGATTTACGTAATGTAGGATGAACGACAGACCTGTGCGATGCGCATGGGCGCGCTACTGAACGTACTGTCTGATCTGAACCTACTCTGAGGGACCGCCCTCAGAGTAGGTTCAGGTCGGACAGTAAAATATATATTGTATCGGATTGGAAATTTATGCGAATTGCGTGAGGGGTGAGATCATTGTAATTAAAAGGTTTCTGGGGTGGTAGCCCAGTCGTGAAGGCGCGCGTCTTACGTACATTACGTCGTACTTTGGATTTGTAACCATGATCCATAAATTGTCTGTTTCCCCTATCTTAGGGTTGCAAATGTTAGATCGGCAGTCGCTTTAACGATTACCAGACTCGCTAAATCCTGGATCATGGTCTAATCGGATTACGTCTAAGCACGGGACATAACGCTAGGAAGATGATGATCCGTTCACCTAGCATCCATAGCACAAGCATAAGCTTAATTTGGAACTAGGGCATTGGTGTGTCAGTCTGGAGAATATATTTATTTATGTTAAAAAAACCGTCACCGTTCTGAATATCTAATGTTTACCACACAAATTCTAACCAACCTCTTGCATAAATCTACCGCAGAAATATAAACCGCTGCTCCGCAATTTGAATGGAAAGATTAAAACAATGCGGGTACTAATTACAAAAGTGAATGGGAAAGGTTTGTATGAGGGCGAGTGTACTTCGCAGAATAGAGCAAGCGACACCTGGCTTTTGTTGTGAAATAAAAAATATTTTACTGAAAAATGCGGTGGCATAATAACAATACGTATATTATTTCATATCTCTCCAGTCATGTCGAATTGCCGTCTCACCGGACTATAAGAGTGAAAGAACAGAGTGCACCTGTGTTTGCGCACACACTTGTGCACTGTAATATCTCCTGCGCAGTTGGCCAATCCTGTTGATTGGCCGCCGTGACCGATATCGGTTATGAGGACATTATTATTCCTTTACTCTCATAGACCGGTGAGACGGCAATTCGACATGAGAGGTGAGAGGTCAGGCGAGGAACAATGGCTTAACGTGCTTTTTCTTCTTATATTAAAGAATACGTATTAGCAGCATTGTCTCCCATATCACGCGCTGCAAACGTTCGTGAATAAAACCACAGCAATACGAGCTCGGAAAAACAGTGGAAAGGTTAAAACAATGCGGTTGTCCGCTAATTACGGGAGTGAATGGCTGGCTCGCATGGGGCACAATGCATCTGCGCGACACCCGGCTTTTGTTGCATTTTTAATGTTTTTGCTTTACGGCTGTTAGCCGAGGTTTTTCTCTCGTTTGTGTTACTATAGTTAAATATTGTTGTTTCTAGCCTAGAAATGCATACAACGTCATCCTAGATTTACGCTACAATATGTTCTTCCCGATGGGGGAGTGGAGTAAGAGCGACTAGCTCCCAAAAACACTCAACCAAAAATAAAATTTTGCTGGAAAATATTGACAATTTAATGACTAGTGGCTAGCACTATGCCCTTATAGAGATGCTAGAAACGTTCGTTTCTAAATTATATTTGAGTTCAAGAAAAACACGAGTCTATGGACCCACATTTACTAATATATAATTTACAAGCTCGATGGCGCATTCAGTAGTGACCCTGCCCCATGCTCTAAGAGTTGTGGGTTCGATCCCCACCCAGAACAAATATTCGTATGATGAATACTTGTGTTTGTTCTGTGTCTTGGTGTTAATATTGAATATTTAAGTATATATTTGTAATACCACTGTTGATTATGATATCTGTAACACAAGTGCTTAAGCTGCTTACTGCGGAGTCAGATCAATGTATGTGATGTAGTCTGATATTTATTTATTATAATTATGCATAACATTTAAATTTGAATAATCTAAAATCTGTAGCTGGGTTTGAATCAAAAGAAAACGCACGTAAGACGCGCGCCTTCACGACTGGGCTACCACCCCAGAAACATTTAAATTACAATGCTCTCACCCCTCACGCAGTTCGCATAAATTTCCAATCCGATACAATTTATATTTTCCGGCAGCGTAACTCTGTCTATTGGATTTAGCGGGGGAGTTATTAGCAAAGTATTGGCTAAATTGATTTAAGTGATCATTACCCGTCTGCGAAACGTATTACCGCCCTTGCGGGGATGTAATGAAAAATTTTAACAATTTACGAGATGACGTTTGAGTAAATGGGTCTTTAAATTATCGAGGGCCATGTTTATTTTTTAAGACCTTTGGTTTTGTTAAGATAACTTAGTGATTCGAGGTCTGTGGATATTCCGGCTTTTCCGTCTTGAGGGGATCTTAGGTAAGGTAATATTGGGTGACCTTTTTTGGTCTGGGACTTAAAAAATAATGTGCCAACTGTGTTTTTTACCTAGCATGTCGTAAAGGCGACTAATGGTAAATCGGGTTTGTGTGATTGTGTAGGCAACGAGCTGGCCACTTGTCACTTCTTTTTAAAATTTTCCATCTAACCTTAAAAAACGTTTGATTATTTTGCTAAATCTGGATGAGATGCCTAGCTGCCTTTTTGAATTTGCCTACCCCTTTGGGGATAATAGGCGTGATGATATGTATGTATGTAATAGAGGGTTCAGAGACTTCTAGCAGCCCCACATACAACGTCATTCTTCACCAAATCACATAATGGTATTCTCAGCGATAAAAAATTAACTTTTTAAGTGTGATTTTCTTTAAATATGCTAAGTATTACACAACTCAATGCCTCCATAGATTTTATATGACGTTACAAAGATAATATGTTGCTCCAGTATGCTATTAAACTGACTATTAACGATTTCAGAGCAATTTAATAGCTAAATATATTAATGAATGACCGGCTTAAAATAGTGTTGCAAACATGTATATTGTCAGGCTTGTAATGCCCGGAGGTATAAGCAGAGCTTAGTAAGCTTTCTCTTAGTTGAAAATTCAAACTCAAACTCAAACTCAAAATATCTTAAATTTACGTAGGCCTCAAAAAAAGCACTTGTAAATCGTCAAATAATAGGTACAAAATAGAACAATTTGAATCTACCACTAGGGAATTGGACGAACTTACCTAAATGAAGTCCAATTGTAATTTTATGAACGTCTATCTAAAATATAATTGGTTTACAGTGTAGTTTCTCTATTCGTTAATCTATGGCATCGTGATTCCTTTAGAGTAAAAAATAATAATTGTACTTAACTCTATGGCAACCCCACATGCCACTAATTTAGAGCTGAGTCTGAGAGTTACCCATTACGCTACCATAGGTTAACGAATGGAGAAATTACCCAGTAAACCAATTATATTTCAGATTGACGTGAAATAGAATTGAGCGGGTAAGATGAAAAATGTGCAAAAACAGTGACAAGCTTGTTTACATGTTATTAAACCCGATCCCAATACACCGTCAATCACCTTTTATAACATGGTATTTGCGCAATGGCATTTCATGACTGCCATTCATGTCTTCAATGACTGCGATCGTGTATTTTACATATTTGTAATTGTGTATGTTTACGTGAACGTAAATCAAAGTATATATCTATACATAAATACGTGAGGCAAAAATTTTGTACCCATTTTTATAAGAATTACGCGGACGGAGGAGTATGAGATTTAGCACAGTTGAAGTTTATATGGAGAAGGAGTACAGAAATCTAATATTTCAATAAATAAATAAAGAATCGAATTAATAATGATCGAATTTCTAGTAATTACAAGTAATTATAATTAGGTTGTGATGGGACTGCTATAATCAGTGGATTATGTCTCTAAATAAATAAGAGATTTAAAATTATGTTAGGCAAGGAACACGACCCATCATTATTCAGGTCGCAGACGAACATGGGATATTCTTTGTGAAAGATATCTACATTCTAATTGTAGTAGATTTGTTCTAGTATATCCACTTGTTATCTAAGGTAACGTAATAGTCGAAATATTATATTGATTGGGTATGAAAATAGCTTTCCAATACATCAATTTCCGCATCACATGATATCTTATTAAACCGAGGAAGTTCCATAACATTTTTCTCAAATCTGGTCACAAAGTCAACGAGATCGGCAGAGTGAGTGTTTATTTTAGAAAATTGGAAAAGCGGCTTAGTGTGTGCTTGTAATGGGAAATTATTTGTGCTGATAACTCGTGGCCCGTGGATGGCCCGCTACTAAGTGTCTGCGAACGAGTTACAAGTGAGAATCATTCGAGAAACTCTTTATAAACAATATTACAATAGGGTGATTGATAAAACAAAGCAGAACGCTTTAAGAATAGGGATTTCAATCCGGAAAACCGGATCCGGTAATCCGGCATGTAGTGGATTCCGTATATGCATATCATTTTTATTTCACACTTCATTAATTAATTCGGTATTTTTCGGCATTCCAACATGGGATAAAAATAAGAAGACAAGTTTCACTGGTTAAATCAATCCAGCCGGATCCGGATTGAGCCGGATTGCAATCAATATTTAAGAAGCTGTCACATAAAATGCAATGGGTTTTATGCGATGATAAACTTAATCAGATCTTAATAAATTAAGTGTTATTAAAGACCTAACTCCTCTGCAGAAGTTTTGTGTTAATATTCCTATTCACAAAATTTATGGTTATCGTTTAAATCTCGGTTCTCTGCCTACCCCGCTAAGGAAGTGGCGTGAAGTTTAGTTAGTTAGTTTAAATCTTTTATATCTGTGCATTGCTACCGTTCGCAGATTAATATTTTTGGAACTTTTTTTATGGGAAAATAGATTTTACGGTCTATTCCTATTTTTCGTATGCCTTTGAGATATTGAGTCATTAAATTGTTTTTAATCTACTAGTAAAATTGCATGTCCCGTTTTTACATAATTTGGGATAAATATACAGAATATAGGAATTAAGCTACGTTTAATATATTGGTTGTTGTTTTAAAGCTTTCAGTTGTAATTTTGTTAAAATATTGATGTGATGTGATGAAAATTGATGTTATTTTGTAATAGTATATTAAGCAACGATCTATTAAGTCTTGCTCAAAAGTCGAACGTTTCTCACTTTACTCCTGTAACCAAATACGCGAGCCCTTAGTAAGGACTTTGAAATTGATTCGGCATAGTAATGCCCCTGACAGTCTCTCCATCACGCCCGTCGCTCCCTTCGCATAATTTCCTTGGCTGTTCCTCGAATAAATAACATTAAAAATCAACTTTCATTCCGCCAGAAAATAAGGTTCATTTTCATGTTAAAATTAACCCCGGCCGAGATCAATTCACTTTGCGAATTGTTATTTATTTACCAGATAGCGCGGAGTGTTGCGCGGTGATACCTAATGAAATTGATGCCGATTTGTTTTTTGTTTAAGAAGCTTCTGCAGGGTTTGCGAATAATGATAACATCTTAGCACAGATATAAATGCCATAAATCTGAGACTTGTGATAGATTTATTGTGTTTTTTTAATATAAAATTAAATTTATATACATGTAAAAATCAATGCCATTTTTCAGGTTGCTTAATAAATTTAAATTGGTTTATGCTTGTACATGAATTTTACAATCAAAGAAAAGCTGACCAATAAACAAACAAAAAATCACGCCCATAATCCCCTAAGGGGTAGGCAGAGTCAAAGGAGCAGCAGGCCCCTTTAACTACATTCAGCTAATAACAAAACTGGGCTGGGTTAGATGGAAAATTGTGAAAAAGTAGTGACAAATGGCTAGCTCGTCGCCAACACAATCACATACCTAAAACCCCATATACCGCCGCCTTTTACGACATGCTAGGCAAGTAACACAGTTGGCACATTATTTTTAAGTCATGGGAACGTGGGACAAATAGATGACCAATAGATAAAGTTATCATTTGTCTAACTAACTAACTAAACTTCTCGCCACTTCCCTAGCGGGGTAGGCAGAGAGAACCGAACGCCAATAATTTGTCTAGCTTGTAAAAAATCCTGTATACACATTATAGGATGGTTACATTTAGTGAGTCTTAAACTCTTAATACGGCAGATTAGTCAATCAGAGACAGATTTCTATAATCAAAACTTAATATTCGTAGCTCAACTTAAGTTAATTTCAATGTGAAATCCCCATTATGTTTTCCGAAGCAAATTTTTCTCATATGAAATGTCAGGTTCAGTACATAAAAATTCCCACAAAACAACACATTTGGAGAAATGGTTTCCGCATCAAAATTTTAATTAAACCATTGTACCGCCACTCGACGCGAAATAGAAAATGACAAAGCGGTAGGACTCAACAATAGAATCCCTATCTGTCAAACTGGTTGTTACAAAAGGATTATTGGGAGAAGGGGTGCTGCTGGGATACGTGTTGTGATGGACATTGCTGATGGCATAGGAATATAATCGCAGTTGCAGTTTTCGTTAGGATCCATTTTACAGAATGCGATCGACAGCTTTATATCGACACTAGCTGTACCCGCGGTTTCACCCGCGTTTATGGTTAGTTATATAGCCTTCCTCGATAAATGGGCCATCTAAAAATTAAAGAATTTTTCAAATCAGTCCAGTAGTTCCTAAGATTAGCGCGTTCAAGCAAACTGACAAACAAAATTTTCAGCTTTATATTATTAGTATAAATATAATAAATAGTTTGGCAAAAAGGTATTCGATATAACTGGGTAGTATAATTTGTAAACTAAACAAGGTGTATTAGGGTAATTGCAAAAGCAAGATATAAAAATAAAAGCAATATTATATTGATATAAACAAGTTTTACAATCTTTCACTATGCTTATAGAATTAGCACAAGTTTTGTGCGAAAGCTTTTAGAAAATTTGAATATATCCTATGCCGGTTTGTGCCACACGTTACCCTCTCAGTTAAACATCTGGCCTTATTTTTTAAGGTGTATTAGGAAAATCACGTTCCGATAGTCGAAGAATTATTTTGCACAAATTTCTAAGTGAAAAACACCTTTCCTTTATAAAAATAGCTCGCTTTTCTTTTTGTTATCGAACATTAACATTTTGAGGCATTTTCAGTTGATCCCTTTCCTTATTCTTTCTATGCGCTCATTAGTCATCATTAACATTGATTATGCTTTTAAAAATTTATGATAATGGAGATTAATATCTTATCGGGGAAAAAAGTAAGAAGGTAGGTGTGTATTGGCTTTTTGTCTACTGTATTTGTGTATTTCTAAATTAGATAAAATTAAGTAATTAAATATCTGAAATTTTGACGAGCACAAAAATCATGAGCTAGAACAAAAGATAGCTTTTTTGTAACAGAAAATTAATTTATACACTATGATAAATATACATGAACCTATTAAAATAAGCCGTTATTTTTTTAATTCTTATTTTCATGTTTAATTTGGTCCAAAAGAATCCATAGCAGATCTTCTGAGCAGATAAAGTGCTATAAGCTATAATCCAGATTTATTCCTATAAACACATCAAAAACCTCGAAAAACTTTAACACACTATTCAAATATAACACCCTTGATAGCAATCAACTCAATTATTACCATTCAATGACACGTAATAGGCGTTTTTCGTCGCAAATGGCTTACTGCAGAACAGTCAAGGCGCTTCCATTCCGAATCCTTCTTGGAGATTTTACCTAACTTTCCAATCGCTTTTTTCCCAGAGTTCAGCTCAAAGGAAATATTGGAAGACGGCTTTTTCATTAAAAATGAACGTTGGACCAAAAAAAATTATTCTGTTGTCTGTTCTTGGTGGTTTTTTATTTTCACTTAATCCATATGCTGTGCATTCTGTTTGATGCACTTTTCGACCGACTTCAAAGAAGGAAGAGATTCCCATGTAAATAAGGTTTGGTTTTGATAAAGAGGCGAGTGATGTGTAAGGATCGTGCTCTAAGGCGTTCGGATCTCTCTGCCTACCACGCTAGGGAAGTGACGTGAAGTTTAGTTGGTTAGATTATTATTGTCTTCTTAGGTGTGTGTGTGTGTAAAAAAATATATATTATTCGTCAATCAGAATTTTTTTCTAGAAACAATACTACGGGACTTAACGCGATATGCACTATTACTATACTTGCAAGTTGATGTTTCGACTGTATTGCAACGACCGTTGTCACAAGCGGACAGGCGTCTGTAAGAATTGTTTCCAGTGATAATGCAGCGAGAAAATTTAAAATCACACAAAAATTTATTGATCACCAACAGTTTGTTATTCACAAACAACACTTGGATCGAAGTTAGTTATGTAAATGCATTGCATTGATGCTCTCCGATTGGTTTATTCATATTGCATTGGACATGTCAAAGTTTGACAGGTGAGGTTCAACCAATCTATGCTGTGTCATCAAATATCCTATGCACTTGTGTATCGCTGTGAGATGTTATAGTGATTAATGCATTAGGATGCTGTAATTGAAAAGAGTAACTACCGATTTTTTTTTTACCGGATTCTCATCGTTAGATGTAACTTTTCGAACCAGTGGTAGAATCATATTTCTTTATCTCTATATGACGATTCATAATTGTTTCTTTGAAGCCTATGTCAATAAAGAAAAAATTGAATTTGATGATAGTTTTATAGACTATGTTGTAAACTACATTGCAAAAATGAGTGGATGTAATAATTGTTATAAATTACCTCTTTACTTGATGCAGTAGTGTCTATTGCACATAGTAGTGTGCTTTTGTAGCACACATAGTTGATGTTGTAGTATAAGCTGTTCATGTCATTTAAAGCTTTAAGTATCATACTTATTTTAAATAACAAAATTTGAATTTTCAGACAGTTGAACTTTTCCTTAAGTGAGAGTGTGGCACTAAGGATGCGAATGATGGTATCAATCCATTGATTTATTTTAATAAATACAGGCAAGGTTACAATGGCTTAGCTAGTTTTACGTGGGCCTAAATCTAGTATAGGGATATTACCAGATTTGGGTAAACAAGGATAAGCAAGTTTATATACTAATAGAGCTGCTCCCTAGTCCCTCTATATGTTTCTGTTAACAAACTTGCTTTTAAGTTGTTGTACGTGGTAAACACTTTTATAGGGATACGTATAGTATTATTACGGCTCTGGAAGCATCCATCGCGGTTTACAAAATTCAAATAAAAGCAACATTCGAATCAAAGTCATTCCGCCACTGGTCTGATATTAAATCCGGCTCCGAGTCCTTCACGCTCTCCTTGACTCGCGGTACCCTAAAATAAAAGAACTTTCCAACCTTAATTCCATTTCGAGACATCCATAACACCTTACTTTGAAGCTTCGGAAGCCCACTCAAAAATATCGCGACGGATTCCATTTTAATCCTTCGAATCGAGTTACTGACACTGGAGGAGCTAAAATGTAACCTTTTTAGGGGAGATATTTATTTTCTAGCACATTTTTTGGCTAAGTGGTAAAAGCTTACTGCTTGGCCTATTCGGAGATTGCGGGTGTAGTGGTAGGCAGAGGCCTACCCCTTCGGAGATTGCGCGCGTGATGATATGTGAATCCTAAACTATATTTAAGAAAATACACTTAATATACTATGTTTAACTTAATAGATAACTTCTATTTTTCTGTATAGTCTTCACAAAGTTGTTTTATATGATATGAATGAAGTCTACATTCAAGCTTAGACATCTTAACTATGATGATAAATGCAAAAATGAATTATTATTTATTTGTTCTCTTAGTTAATTACTTTACCTATCACGATGAAAGTTTGCTTAACCATGGTCGTTGCATTTTTTTTTTCTACAAAATGTAGCTTGTTAATTAATTTTAGTTCAATGCTTTTTGATTTTAAAAAAATGGTATACATTGTTTATGTACTTACTTGGGTTAAATTATTCGAGTACATACATATACCTATCTAACCATTGCAATTAAATACACAAACAAGATATTCCATAAAACATTAAATAAACCTAAAATGTTCATAAGGAAAATGGATTGCTTTTATTGTACTCTGTAACGGCCATTTTAAGCTCACAGCTTTGGGGATCAATCCAATACGCTCGGAAAAATATTCCCATTTGAAATTCTAATGTACGGAACAAGAAAGTAATAAGTTAGCCTGTATACATTTGTAAAGGCATATCTTAGAAATTAGAACAGTCACTTGTGGTATAAGTTTAATTCTACCAAAAAAAATCCCGCTAAATTATTATTTGCATCAAAAAATATCAACTGAGAAGAGCAGTAGTATCTGAAAAGGTTTGAGGTGATACTATAAGTTTAATAAGCTTGTATACGATAGCGGCATTGTTTGCCCAAACTTCTTAATTTAACCTTAATCCCACAGGATATATGGAAATATAGGGGAATATGTAATGTAATATATGTGAAATGTATATTTTATTAGGTTTATTATATATGTGTATGCATTTCAGCTAGTTAATTACTTAACAGTATGTAACAAGGAATCAAAGATTTGTTTTCTTTACATATTACATCTCGCCCGTAATCCCCGAAGGGGTAGGCAGAGTTAAAGGGACAGTAGGCCCCTTTAACCACATTCAGCTAAAAATAAAACTGGGCTGGGTTAGGAGAAAAACTGTGAAAAAGTAGTGACAAGTGGCTAGCTTGTCGCCTACACAATTACATAGCCAAAACCCGATATACCATTAGTCGCTTTTTACGACATACTAGGCAAGAAACAAAGTTAGGCATATTCTTTTTAAGTCCCTAACCTACACGGAATAATGGGCTGGGTTAGATGGAAAATTGTGAAAAAGTAGTAACAAGTGGCTAGCTCGTCGCCTACATAATCACATACCCAAAACCCGATATACCATTAGTCACCTTTTACGACATGCTAGGCAAGAAACAAAGTTGGCAAATTCCTTTTCCCAGTCCCAGACCAACACGGGACAAACATCTTACACATAATCATCATTTATTAACATCTAAATCAAAATATGTAACACAATATTTAAACTGCGAACCCTCCCAAAGCAAATATTGTTTTTTGCATTTAAATAATTATATTTTTCATCACAAGTTTGTTTTCCGACACAAGCATGTTTTATTTATATACAACCCAACCTAAATGCGTGTAAGCCATTTTAGAGTTATTCCAAATTCAGAGCTACATTTTAAAACACTGGCCGAAACAAAAAAAAAATGACGTCCGCAACTAAATTGAACGAATCGCAAACTGTTAACATTTTAAGTGGTCGCGACATGTAGGTATAACTGAAAAGCTGGTTTTACACAGAACGAGCCTTACAATGTGTGGCGTAACTAGGAATTGAAATCTAGCGCCAGTTTTTGCTGGAGCACATGGCGTTGGATCCAGCAGAGCTCCAATTGTGCTTGACCCAGCTGGATTGCTTGATCCAGCATTGCAATCTCTAGTAGGGATTGAAATCCAGTGGCATTGCACCAGGACTGTCGCTGGATCTACGTAACATAACGTAACATCACGCCCATAATCCCCCAAAGGGGTAAGCAGAGTCAAAGGGACAGCAAGCCCCTTTAACCACATTCAGTCAAAAATAAACTGAGCTAGTTTAGATGGAAAATTGTGAAAAAGTTGTGATAAGTGGCTAGCTTGTCACCTACACAATCACATACCCAAAACCCGATATACCCGATATACGATTCGCCTTTTACGACATGCTAGGCAAGAAACACAGTTGGCGAATTCTTTTTAAATCTCAAACCAACCCGGGACAAACAACCAACATGGATTCAGCACAGCTATAATTGTGCTAGGCCCAGCTGCAGTACTGGATCCAGAATTGCAATCCCTAGGCGTTACTAATCTAGGTTACGCCTTACAATCAGTGGCGTAACTAGATAAAGTTGACTGGCTCGATGGCGCATTCGGTAGTGACCGTGCCCCATGCGCCAAGAGTTCGATTCCCACCCAGGCCAAACATTCGTATGATGAATACTTGTGTTTGTTCTGTGTCTGGGTGTTAATATCCAATATTTAAGTATATATTTGTAATACCACTGTTGATTCTGATATCCGTAACACAAGTGCTTAAGCTACTTACCTGTATCAATCCTAATACCAATACCTGGATCAATGTAAGTGATGTAGTCGGATATGAATTATTTATTATTATTATTATTTATAAAGTTACGCTATTGTAAGGTTTTTGGGGTCTTTCGGCAAGGGCGGATCCAGATTTAGAATCAGGGGAAGAGAAGTAATAAAGCTCTTTTTTCGCAAAGCATAGAGTCTCCTCTTCACCTAATGCTAAAGCTAACGTTAAAGTCTAGACAAGACAAAATCGCATAAGAGTGACAAACCCAACATCCACTATCCGGATGTGATTTGCTATTTTGGGTTAAGTATTATTTAGTATTGCATTGCATAAGTATTTGACTTTGACTTTAACTTTGACTTTGACTTTAATCGTTTGTATGTAAGTATGTATAGTACAATACTCTTTTCTATCCTCGTAGTGAAGGAAGTGCAATGGTTTTCGAGATTAATCTTCACATAGCAACCTCACAAAATCCACTGTCTTTATGATATTAGTTTAATTCAAACAGTAAGATTAAATATGGCGGTTATTTTGTCAGCTTAACGCAAGTCGCCTAGTGTAAATCCCCGAATGAGGGCTAACGCCCCGGACCCCCTACGAACGGATACCGTCGTTTCCGTTCCAAAAATATCCGAACGCAAATAGTACGATGACGGCCGCGTTTTTATTGTTCCACTTTGAACTGAGGGTAGCATTGATATTCTAGTTGGGAATGTCCTCGACTCGAAATCCACTTGAGGTACTCTGCTCTCTTTTCTCTTTCGAGGTATTTACTACTTGTATTAAAGTGAATTTTTTTATTGAGACTTCCATATTTTTTGAAGGGTGGCCCGTAACGAGATGTCCTGGTGCAAACGCATACTAGAATGGAAGCCGTGGGGAAAAAAGCGCCCTCAAGGACGACCACAAATGCGTAGGAAAGATGACGTGAAGAAGGTCGCCGGTTCGAACTGGATACAAAGAGCGCAACACAGAGAAGAATGGAAAAAATTTAAGGAGGCCTACACCAAAATGGTTGAAAAAGGCTAAAGAAAAAGAAGATTAAAGTAAATATTTGGTTTTTTGAAGACAAAAACATTGTTACAATGTACATTACTATGCAGTTAGAATGAGTTATCATTTACGGTAAAGAGTTATTCTTACCTTTTTGATAAAAAAGCACGTTTTTATTAGAAGAAATTATAGTATAGTATATGATCCAATAAATTGTCTGTTTTCTCTAATCTAAGTGTTACGAAGGTCAGATCGGCAGTCGCTTCAACGTAATTATCAGACTCGCTAAATCCTGAATTGTGTGGTCTAAGCGGACCTCGTCTAAGCACGGGACATAACGCTAGGATGGTGATGATGTAATAATATAAGTTCTGTCTTCACTCAAGTCGAGTATCTTTCTTATCTCAGTCGAGTTTAGTGAAAGGTGACGTCGAGACTGCGTTCAGAATATCACCCCTAATTGTAGCTTAGAGATAACGCCACGACCCCTCTAGTTTGTCACGGGTTTTAAAAATAGAGACGCATTAAAGTTTTAGGCACGTGGACATACGGGACATCTGGCTTCATGAAAGACTTATTGTGCTTTTAGTTATTGAGAAAAAATGGCCGATGAGTTTTTGTTTTAAAAATGATTTACAAGGGTTGATGGTCTTGGAGAAAAAATGTTGTTTAGTATTATTTAATTAATGTTAAGGGGACTTGCTTTGTCTAACTATTACGACTTAAGAGTTTGCTCTTCCCAATATTTAAACTATAAGTAGTGATAGTAATTTCTTATTTTAATCTGTCTGAGATGGAATAGTAGAAATTACTTCTTAAATTAGATATTTTGAGTAGGATTTCAACAACTGAGTCAAACTTTTGATTTTGCTGTAATAAATTATGATAATTTAGTTATTTAACTAACTAACTAAACTTCACACCACTTCCCTAGCGGGGTAGGCAGACAGAACCAAACGCCTCATGGCACGATCCTTACACACCTCACTCGCCTCTTCAACATTCATGATCCTTTTCATAGTTATTTAACTGATGATAGATTACGAGTGTTTTTATCATTTGATACGCAACTTAGTTACATCCATATTGTACATACATAACATCACGCCATAGCATCACGTATCTTAGTTAAACAACTTAGTTACCATGTTAAATTGCCAAGTGATGTGGACTTAATATTTCATTAACTGCTCTGATCGAAGTTTTTTTATACTACTGAAGGTGGAAAACTACATATCTGGTAAGCTGTCAAAAAGCCTATATTTATTTGTCAAAAGTATCGCACAAGCCTTTCTGACCTTATTTTAATACTAACAGTTAAAATAATTATGAATCAGCAACGAATAAATAACAAAATATCAGACTATATCACATACATTGATCTGACTCCGAGGTAAGTAGGAATGAAATGTAAGTAGCCTATGTTTCTCGCTGATAGAGTGGCTTTCCATTGGTGAAAGAATTTTTCAAATCAATCCAGTATTTTCGGGGCCTATTTAATACAAACAATCAATGCAAGGTTTCCTTTTTGAAATATCAGTGTAGATAAATGATGAGGTTACTATTCAACGATGTTTTATAACTATACCAATAAACCTCATGTGCTAAATCACTTGAATTGAAAATCACAAGCACTTAACCAAGTTTCTCAGCAGTAAAACAGCTGGGAAAAGCTAAGCCAGTAAAAACTATTAGGCTCAGATTTAGCATCTGACAGAAGCAGACGCGTCTCGCGTCAGGATACGAATTGTGTACGGAAATGAACCCGTAGAGAAGCGCTAAAAGGCTCAATTTCCGCACCTAAAGGGCTGCCTCTTTCTGAACGGTTATATTTTGCTCGCGTAAGTAATGAGGATGGATTTATTAAATTATGAAGGATGGCGGCTGTAAATAATGAACGGAGTGGCAAGGTTTCGAGTTATTCGCTTTGCGGTCGGCGGGGAAATGTTTTTCTTTTGTTTGTGGATTAGTTGGGGTTGAAAAGATTTTTGGAGATCGTGCATTAAGGGTTCTCTCTGCCTACCCTGCTAGGGAAATAGCGTGAAGTTTTAGTTTGTTAGTAAGTACATTAAGGATTTTTATTTTAAGATTTTGAATAAATATTAGTATTTTCGTTTACTTCACTTGAAAGTAACGTATGATCGAATTTTGGTGGTTAATCTTGTGTATAAGAGTATAGACTCCAATATACCTACTAGTAGTTAAGTTATCTTAAACCATTTTCGGCGGTTTCATTTGAAAGGCATTTGAAACCGGTTTGGGGCACATCGGTTCGGTGGTTTAAAAGTCTATAACGCACATAGGTAACAAACCATTTTGTGTGAATGACAAATAAGATTTTTTTCTTTCTTCTAGACTTTCATAGTTATTTATTAGTTTTCCAATCGGAATTACCCTTCACAGTTGTAAAACTACCTTAAACAACCTCACCTCACCAAGGATAAGGGATTAAATTTAGCATTCAAAATTGAAGTTAAAAATATATTTTTTAAACCATAAGATTTATTCCAAGATCACAAAAAGGATATCTATAAATACAAGAGCCAAGTAAAATCAGTCATAGCCAATCGAACCTCCTAAAAGCAAATAGATTCCTCCCCCAATAAGTCGGTCGATATCATAATCCCCAATAAACGGGGGCGTCGGGAAGTTCCTCGATGTCAGATCCCAAAATCCAGATTACAAAAAGAGATAAAATGCAAATCCCTGTTCCGCCGCGTCTTAGAAAAACTGAAGCAATTGAAATGAGCAAATGGCGTATTAACAGTGACTATTTGGGGACTAATCCGATGTTGACGTTTGTATTTTTTAGTGACATCGGTGCTTTGGTTGAGAGCTTTGTTTTTTTTTGTAAACGCTCTTTCGGATTTAGAAATAGTTGTCTATGTATGGATCAGGTATTGGCATAGGGTCTGGTGTTTATGGTACGTTCATGAGTTTGATTTTCTATCTAACTCAGCCCAGTTTGTTTTTATGGCTAAATGTGGTATAGGGGGTTAACTATCCCTTTGACTCTGCCTACCCTTTTGGGGATTATGGGCGTGATGCTGTTTGTATGTTTGTTTGTTTAATGAAGAATATTAAATTTCTGCACTCCTTCTGCATATGAACTTTAACTGTGTCAAATGGCATACTTCTCCGTTAGCGTAATTTTCGTAAAAAAATACAAGTTTTTCATCACCTCAAACTTTGACGCACGATTTTACCACAATCAGGCATATTCAGGTTATATTTGCTAGTTACGGAAATACAAAAAATGCAAATACAAATACAGATCTAGGTGTAGATGTACAAATCCGTAACCCAGCTTTTGTACACATAATCGGATAAAGAAGTGGACCAAAAAATCAATGTGACCGAATATCAAATTAAAATCAAACGCGACTCGTGATTTCTTTGTTGTGTAAATTCTGATTCTTATTAGAATCACGTTTCGTATTCAAATTGCGGTATTATTTCGTGGAGGGCCTTTATTCTCTGCAAAGCCGTGACTAATTGTTGCCTGCTTTTAGGGGTCTGTCTGTTGAAATTGTAAGGGATTCGAACCTACTTACATGTAGGTTTGATTTTGACGGTGTTGTAGGTACATAGTTTTTCATATTGTACATACAAACATACATAATATCATCACTTCTGTAATACCGGGGCAGGCAGAGTCAAAGAGGCAGCAAGCCCTTTTAACCACATTCGTTCAAAAATAAAACTGGTCAAATCTTCGTCAAATAATATTAAAAAAAAAACTCAATGAGAAATGAACAAAAGAAAATATTATAAATATTTTCTATCCGAGTTTTTTTCTCGTTCATATCTGAAAGCTAACTGACTGACGACTAACGCATAGCCCAGGCTACCGGTTCTAAAACATTGAACGATTTTAGTAAAACAGGCTTTTTGACAATAGTACCCCTAAAAAAAGACAGGAAAGTGAATTCTGTACTAGTATGAAATAGAGTATCGAAGATAGAAAATGTCCTATCGATGCTATGCCAGTGAAAGCAGTCTACACAAACAAATGGAACCCTCTATAGGCGAATCTATTCTTCCGTACCCGCTTTTTAGATTTGCAGCAAGATTCGTCTGACTGCGTCGATGAGTGAGGCTCTGTCAGGGCAGAATTAATTTCATTGTCGGAAAATATATAATTACCGCGCATTGTCCGATCGGGACCCGAACGAGTTGCGGCAGATCAAAGGACTTTTGCGAATAGGGCGGCTGAGAATTGTGGAGTGGTTGAAAATGATGTGGTTATTTGGCTGTATTAGTTGTTAGAAATTAAATATGTTTTGAAGATCAAAAGAATTTAATAGGGTATTTGACTAATTTCTGATAACCATCGCACTATATTTAATGATGTATGAAGACTCTACAAATAACATTTATTTTAATTTATGATAAGTATTTCATATAAAATTTTTTATTTAAAAATACACTGATTATTTGAGCTGTCAAAACGCCTACTTCGGCAAAATGGCGTCGAGTGACGTCACACGTTAGTACAAAGATATTGGAAGAAGCTAGAATCGTTCTCATTCGTTGGTTTGAGTTTTTACCTGTAATTTCCTAGAAAAAGAAATAGCTATAAAGGGTGCGCAGTGCCAGAGTGTAAAAGTAGGGATTATAGTGGTTTAACGAAAATTCCGATCGAAAGTTTCCGATGTCTGCTTTTACAAAATCATTCACCATGATTATACAAGTGAAGTGGTCAATAATCTATTACTGACCATACAAATAATGTACAATGATAGACTTAAAAATCGTAAGAAAACAAGGAACTCGAGCGTAAAGCAATGGCAGAACTGGTTGTTCACAGACGTGCGACGTCACTATCCATTCAGCCAATCACAACCATTTACGGTCACGTGGCTCGTACTTAAAATAAATAAATTTTATTTTGGGTTTTTTCGTGAAAATATTCAATATTTTTTATATTTAATAATGGAAATCGCTGTTAAAATTCGTAAGGAACGCGGATGACAAAAAATAACTCATTATTTTTCATACTGTCAAATAGCCTATTGTGTATACGAGGCTCATTTTGTGTCAGAGTTCGAAAGAAGAACGCTATATTAAAAACAAGTATGACCGCATTTGTCGGGAACACCTCTATTTTTAACCAACTTCTAAAAAAAGAAAGAAGTCCTCAATTCGACTAAATGTTTTTCAAATGTCAGACACTATCTAAATTGCTGCAATTCAAAGTAAACAGCTTATTGTTGTTGACAATTAAAATCAGCATATAAAGTCACCATTAGATAAGAAAAAAAAAAATTGGTTATAATTAAAATATTGATAAATATCGCAAAAAATTTAAAAAATGATCAAATTGACTTCCAAGATTGATCTGATGCTAATTATTCTGCTCTTTCCACTATTAGTTTAGCGGTAAAAGAAATTAAGAAGACCTAGTCTTGTCTTTCTTGGTGGTTTATTTTTAGGGTGGTCACAATATAATGTTAAAATTTTAAACACCATCTCAATCAGCCAATCCGCCATTAAAATCTATTTCCAGACTGTTTCCACAAGCGGCAGCGGATCAAGCGCATCAGAGCAGTACCGGGAATCGAATCATATTTCTATTTTAACATCTACATCCCTCAGTGCGAAATGTTGGATCCGTAATGGTGTTGCACAGCTGTATTGAATCAATGTTTGAATATCGACAGCTGATCTCGAAAAGTGTTCAGGCTATCGATAGTACCGTTCTTATATCTCGAGTAATAATGTCACGTGGCGTGACAATATTATTGTTCATATCGGTGGTACGATAAATAGCTATGCTACGTAGTGGAGTAACATTGTTGATGAAGATAATAACATTATAGTTTTATTTTGAAAAGTATTGTAGCAATAGCTAAAAGTAATACTATGGCATCGAAGTAGTAAGAAAAATCGAAATAAGTGTTTTTGTGTTTCAGTATTATCAATCGGCATAACTGGTACTCTTAATTGTACAGATATTAATAGCATCTTTATTTTAGCCTTTCCTTTACAACAACATTTTACATAAAAGCTATCGATACTTATCTACATTATCGATAATAACAACATTTTACGGTATCAATAGTATCGATTGACAGTATTAAACGCGTGGCTTGACTATCGATTTTGACAATCGAACAGACGGTCTATCGATAGGGTGCTACCGATGTGCACCCTATCGATAGATGTCTACCCTAGTCTACAATACGGACGAAGTGCTCTGACGTCACGGGAAGACGCGGCGGAAGCGGGATGCGACATTTCCGGCCCCGCTCTGGCGCGAAGTTGATCACGGTTTGAATTGGAATTGGATTGGGTGTAGACGTTTGTTTTCGTTTGAGGAAATGAGATGAAAAATGCGTCGGCGGTGGTAAACGGTTTTGGCGGGCTTTTAATAGGTTGTCTGAAATGTCAGATTCAGTTTGATACTGTTTAATGTTTATGTACAGCGCCATCTATTGGCAATTCATCAGAACAAATTTTACTTAGACTGTACACTTTTGAAGTCATTACTTTGTTGGTGTATTCATGTCTAGCGCCACCAAAAACTACTAAGTTATGGGTACTAATCCCGGTTCAGGCCAAAAGTTTGTGGCTGCAGAAATTTGGCGGCCCATAACCCCCCTGCAATCAACAGCTTATCATTGTTTCAAAAGCAAACAGATCTACGCTTAATCCCGTGATTTTATAGCGGGTGAAAAACTCAATTTGGACTTCGCAAAGTACACATAGCGAACATATACATACGAGAAGTTACTGCGAAGAGTGGCCATCTCTAATACAATTTAAACAAATCACTGGACTTGGCAACTACCATCTCGGAGGCAGTTAGTGCAATAGTTTCCGAACAACTTTCAACTACAATATAAAGTTAACAGTTAGAACAAATGGGTCTGAGATATCGGTTCGTCGATACTTTCTGCCAATCGCTTTGGAAACTGTTGCTATATGATCAAAGGTATTATTTATTCGATTCTACTTATATATACTCGTCAATTAACAAACTGGTATTTCACAGATTAACAATTTAGTTAAGTTAACTTACCTTCTAATGTTCTCAAACATTTTTGCTTCCATCAGAAATGTATAGGAATAAAAGCAGGTGATGTCGCATTTGTGCGAAGACAATAAACTGATTAATAACACTTACAAATCAAATCATTAAATTTAAATTAATTTAGAAGTCTAAAATATAATACCTAACATTATTTTGTTAATATTTTAACCAACTAAACTTCACGCCACTTTCCCAGCGGGGTAAGCAGATAGATTTTGTTAGTATTTAATTAATTAGAAATGTGGTCCGAACCAATTTAGCTAAGTTTAGGCGTAAAAAGTACGTCAACATAGAACATACAGATACACTATAATATAATCAGTTAGATACATTATAATCAGTTACTTACCATCACTTAAGACAATACTGTAACAGTACTTACTTATATGAATATATACTTCAACTTACTTGTTGGTTCGTATTTGCCGAATAGGTACCTAAAACAAAAATGTTTGATTAGAATTATAACATTGAAATGTACATATATTTTTTTTAATGTTAGGATATTCAATACTCAATCACGCGTTAACAAACTAATAATTATTAGGATAAAAAATCAACCCTTAAAAGTTAGAAGACAAAAAATTACCCAGCTGCGATACAACAATCAAACACCGGCCAGAGTTCACCGGTCCCTACGTCCCTGTGTCACAAAAAAACGTGGGCTTATCTCCGAAAATACGGCGCGCACGCGTGTACAGCGTGAACATCCTCCTAGACCTATCTTGATTGGGATCAGGTGAAAAGGCGTAAACTTGATACGTGAGATCCGTCTGTATAGGATTTTAATGCAAGACGTTACTTTAAATCTGATTCGAGACTTACATCTGAAAAAATACTGTGTGAAATAGAAGTAATTCGACAAGATGTCAGATTTTTCAAAAGACATTTACATTTAAAAGTCTTCGATTTGAATTTTTTCATTGTTAGAGATATATATTTCAAAGTAATATAGTTGATGCAATTTTTTATTCTGATTACCTATACTGACAAGCGTAGGTATAAGAGAGAAAAAACATAAGTGAAAAGCTTATTATTTGTAGTACGCGTACTGCTTAGCGAGTAAATACTCAGCAAAAAGTCAACAGATTATATATTAGTGTTTAACACTAATTTACAAAAGTTGAGAATTCACCACTTTACAAGAGAATAAATCATCTTCATAATAGCAAATCGTCAAAAAGTAACAATAAATTGATGTTAGGTATATTGATGATAATTTCTATTGGTGTCTGGCAATCTAAAACTAATTAAGGTGTCTTAGCTGTAACTTGAAAACTGAAAGCTACAGTGAAGCGTGATCGAGCCTAAGCTATTAGAAAATATATCTTTGCTTATATAGAACATGAAGCCATCCCAAAAGAGAAATAAGACACGTTGCCATGCGTCAAACTTATTTATTATTTTCCTTATATTGTGACCGTAATATTGAGTCGATACATTGTGGTACGAAATTGCTTCCCCGGTGAAAAGGCACGGGACATTTTTAATAAACTCCATTTCCGCGGGAAAACTGTTACGATATAGCAATTACTGTTACATTGCCGTATGAATAATACATGTGACTCGTACAACTCGCAATATTGTCACGTAGCTCCGGAGTCGAATTACATCAAAAATTAAGATTGTTCGGGAGTTTCGCGTGATACCACGGCTTAGAAAGTGTCTCGTGAAGTGAAACCGTTGGAGAAACTTAGTTCCCGATTTAATGTATTTATAATCGGATTTATTTGTACGCAACTTGTAAGTTATGTTTTGATAGCATCTGCGCCGCGACTTCCTCTGCGTAGACTTCAGATTAAAGTCCAGGAGTAATATTATCCCATAGGAACAGATATCATCTTATATTCAGCGTTATGTCATTTGCTATTCTGGGTCCACTTGGATTTTGATCCTGGAGAGTTTTGTACCCTGAAGCAACTACAATTTGACTTTCATAACCGTCGCTCCGTCAAACTTTCGCTCCGTGCTTAAATAATTAACACTTGAAAGAAGAGTAAAGAACGTATGTGAAACAATCGATAATAATATATCAGTCTATATCACATACATTGATCTGACTCCGAGGTAGCTTAAGTAGCTTAAGCACTTGTGTTACAGATATCAGAATCAACAGTGGTATTACAAATATATACTTAAATATTCAATAATGACACCCAGGCGCAGAACAAACTCAAGTATTCATCATACGAATGTTTGTCCTGGGGATCGAAACCCATAACTCTTGGCGCATGGAGCAGGGTCACTACCGAATTCACCATGGAGCCAGTCAATAAACTAAAAGTGCCGATCCTGTACTCATATCCCTAATTGTATATTCCAATATGAATAAGCTTAATAACTAATTCTGTCACGCTAAATACGAGTATACTTAGAGTATAACATACGCTAATACACCAGGAGCTTTATATAACAGGACTTTGATTCTAATTTTAGAACATTTGGAATTTGAGTCGAGTTACAACTTGTTCAAATGCGAAAGGGATTATTGCGTTTAAATCTGTCTAAAGGCAAAGTACTTTTAATTTTTTGGTTAACATAACATCACGCCCATAATCCCCGAAGGGGTAGGTTAGTCGAAGGGGCAGCAAGTCCCTTTAACCACATTCTGCCAAAAATAAAGCCGGGCTGGGTTAGATGGAAAATTGTGAAAAAGCAGTGACAAGCGGCTAACCTGTCGTCTACACAAACGGTTTGTTAACGGTTTCAATTATCGTATTGAGATAAACAGTTTTTGATTTATCTGCCTTTAGTTTCAGTTGTGGGTATATGTGATATCTTTGTTGATTGTGATTTCCATAGTATAATTAGTATGGTATTGCACTATGGTAATACGTATTAAAGTATAATTTTAAGCTATATTTGATTGAATGCATTTTTGAAGACTACACTACTCATACTACCATAAGAAGCATAATCTTTATAAACAGCTATCACTAAGTACCTGCACTTAATTGTTACAATTTTTTACTGCGCGATAATAGCAGAAATAAACCTCAAAAAGAGGTTTTGTGGGCATAACTAAAAAACTTGATCGATAACGCAGTAACTGAAGAAGTTAATTCTGTCCCGTCTATTTTTAGACAAAATTGGCACCACGTAAAAAGGTTATTCTAATAAAGTTTGGCTTGCCCTCGGGGATGTCGAGCAAAAACCAATATGGCTGCTCGCGATGCAGCGTCGGAAACGGTTCGTTAGCGATGTGGAAGTTATGCTGCGCTCCGATGGGTGACCGGACTGAACCGGGTCATCGACTCGTAAATTAGTTTTGTAGTGTACAGCAGTTGAGGGGTGCTGAAGAGAGCTTATTGTTGGCTCTAGTATGTACATCATAACGATACCAGAGCCATCATAATAAATACTGCCTTAAAACAAACAGACGGACAGAGTGCCTGTGTTAGTTGACACTTGAAACTTTTCCATAGTGCTGTGCTGGTTTAGAACTTAAAAGATTGGGTTAATTTTGACCAAGAGGTCCCGGTTTCAATTCCCGGGTCGGGCCACAAATTTGTGGCTGGGTATATCAATATTGAATTTACTCAGTGACAGCCCGTAGTCAGGAAGTTGGCGGTTTAATCACGCTCGTACCTCGGAAACTCAACTCAACTTATCCTAAGCCGTTGGTCTTGCGTCTGACCTCCCTCATGTCAAATTGCCATCTCACCGGACTATAATAGTAAAGGAACCGAGAGTGCACCTGTGTTTGCGCACACACTTGTGCACTATAATATCTCCTGCGCAGATAGCTAATCCTGATTGAAACATTGGTCACCGTGACCGACATCGGTTCGGAGGACATTATTACTATTATGTGTACATGTTCCTAATAACGTATTAAATCTTTATTTTTCAACAAACAAACAATTTCATTCCAACTACAGTATCAGTCCTTAATGAGGGCAGTTCAAAAGCTGTATTAGATTAAGCCCGAGCTTTTTCCACTATAAACAAACACAACTTTGTTGTATGGACTTAAATTGATCACAAAAGCTCGGAGCTTATTCAAAGCTACATATTGTATGGGAAACTTTCGTATTACTACTAATGGTCTGGCTCGTTAGGAGTGCGTATGTAGCCTTTTATAGGGTAGGTAGCAAAGTACGACTTATAACAATACAAAGCTTTATTAGGTTGGGTTCTTATTGGTAGTTAAGTTTTTGTTATTAAAGTCCTTTTGGGTAGCAATATCTTCGTTACGTCTAGTTCTTAATTATTATTATGATCTGCTTGACCCATGATCATAGTATAAGTACGCCTAGTTTTAACATTGAAGTGACAGTCATTTAGACAGGATTTTGTAGCATTTACATTCAGTCTAACTGAATAAGCTAAAAAAAATAATAATAATAGGTAAGCAGCTTAAGCACTTGTGTTACCGATATCAGAAGCAACAGTGGTATTACAAATATATACTTAAATAACACCCAGACACATAACGAATACAAGTATAACGAATGTTTGTCCTGGGTAGAAATAGAACTCGCAACTCTCGGTGCATGGGGCAGGGTCACTACCGAATGCGCTATCGACCCAATCAAAAGTATCATGGATATACACAGAGTCCATAAGCCAGATAGACAGTCGATGCAGTGGCCAGGCTCCTGGATCATGGTTAAAGCGGATCTCAACTAAGCATTATAAATATCCGACGACATCACATACATTGATCTGACTCCGAGCTAAGTAGCTTAAGCACTTGTGTTACGGATATCCGAAACAACAGTGGTATTAAAAATATATACTTAAATATTGGATATTAACACCCAGACACAGAAGAAACACAAGTATTCATCACACGAATGTTCCTCCTGGGTGGGGATCGAACTCACAACTCTTGGCGCATGGGGCAGGGTCACTACCGAATATGCCATCAAGCTTGTCAAAAAATTAGACATACCTCTAGGAACGATGATGATGATTTATAGTTATTTAAATATGCAGGTTTCCTTACCCTGTGGTATAAATACGTGATTAGATATAAAAATATCTAAAACGTACCTTTGAATCAATAACCCACGCATTTGGGGCACGTATCTTTGTTTTACACCAGCTGTTTCCCGCGACTTCGCCCGCGTAGACTAATATTTCTGTATCCCACAGAAACTATGTATTTTTACGGGATAAAGAGTAGCCTATATATTATTCCAGATTATAATCTATATCTGTGCCAAATTTCATCCATATCCGTTAAACAGTTTTTGGGTGAAGAAGTAACAAACATACACACACACTTTCGCCTTTATACTATTAGTCTGATTGTCAAAATTTTATTATACTTTAAAATCAAATTAAGCTAATTATTTAAACACACAAATGACGTAGGTTTGATAATGACTTATCGTTATCTTATATCAATCTTATTTTTCCTTTTACTGAATCAAAGTTTATGTAAAATTCACTACTGTACCAATTTACATAGCGACTCTTCAAGACTCCGCGCGTATATTTTTCATCGTTCATCTTTTATCCCGGCGGGAAACAAATGGCTGGACTTAGCCAAATTGGGGTAAGGTCAAAAGAAAGGCACCCTAATATACTCTTTCAGTGTATCTCCTAGTTTTAGAGTTCCACAAGGATTGAATGTCGAATAAAATGCTTTGTAGGCGTTTTTGTTTTATAATCTAAAGATCTTCAGTTATTAAATAAGGTATATACAATGTAGGTTGTAAATGTCAAAATCATATAGGTATTATTAGCATTAAAAAGTAATTTCTAGTATTGATTTTTTGCTTTTGAACCTTGATTTTTTATTTGGAACCATAAATAGAGTTCCATCCTATTTAAAATTGTATGGCGCATGCGCATCCCTTGTCACAAGGTCACAAGGTCATTTAATATAAATATAAATATAAATTATAATTCAGACTGGCACACCAATTTAACCCCGTTAGTATTATCATACTAATATTATAAAGTGGAAAATTTTTATTGTTTGTGTGTATTGAATATGCTCCGAAACTTCTAGACCGATTTGAATAATTCTTTCACCAATAGAACCGGTTTCACCCACGTTGCTACCGTTCTCATGGGAATACGGGGATAAGATATAGCCTATGTTACTCGCTGATAAAGTAGCTTTCTAATGGTTAAAGAATTTTTGAAATCGGCACAGTAGTTTTTGAGTTTATTCATTACAAACATACACACACACGAAAATACAAAAATGTAAATCTTTCCTCTTTAAAGTATTAGTAAGTATATATTTAACCTTGTATAAATCAAGTAAAAAGGATGGTACGGCCGTGCCGCTTTTTTGCTCGACTTGGCGGGGGCACTGCCGTGCCCCCAGATAGGTACATACGTATATATGTATAGACATGTAGCTTGTAGTGTGATCAAATCTAAAGTGAAAGATACGAAACCCTTTACATTTGGGCCCTGTATCGACTTAAGGGTTTTTTTTGTAGACGGCTCACAAGGGCGACCTCTGGCAGCGATCTTAGTAAATCGACGAGTAGTATGTGCACATTTTTGGAGAACATTATTAAGGCGGTCTTGGATTGTGTATCGTGCCGTTAAGTTAAAGTTACGGCTTGAGGACTCTAAAGGCGAAGTGAAGTACTAAATTTGCTGATGCTTTTCGGAAAATGCTGAGATGGTTGATTTTAGCTGGATTCTTTTATCGCTGTTTTATTAGTCTTATTTCTATATTGAGCAATAAGTGTAAATGAAATTCGATGCAGTTCTTATTACAATGGATGTGTGTATAATAATATTTTGTTAGATATACCGTGCTCGTTTCAGATTTTTATTTAATAGCAGGTGCTTTGAGCATAATTCTACATTAAATTATAATGTTTGAATTGAGCGGTTAGGTGTCTGTTAAGCCTTTATAACCCTTTGAAGGTTATGGAGGGGGTTAAAAGAGGTAGTGGTTAAACTATACACATAGTTATCCAACTAAAAACATTGGAGAATACCAAAACATTTCTGGTTTGGTATAAATAAATAAATAAATAAATTCGCCAGACTGACACACCAATTCCCTAGTTCCAAACTAAGCATATGCTTGTGCTATGGATACTAGGTGAACGGATATACATACTTAAATACGTTTATAAACATGCATGACTCGAGTACAAAAGTCCATGTTCATCACACGAAATATTTGCCCCTATCGGGATTCGAACCCGCGACTCTTGGTTTCATGGCCAGGGTCTCTGACCATTTGACCAACGGGCCTGTCAAAATACTCATAGTGTTTTATAGCGAGTGGTATCTAATAGTTAAATAAATAAATATGAGAGATCACATTTATCTGAGGTGTTTTTTGGTTTTAAAAAAGTTAGTGGTACGTGACCGCTAAGATTTGAACCAGCACCACTCGAAAATGAGGCATGCGTCCTAACACTGAGCTACCACCGTTAATAAGACAGTACCTTTATTTACACACATAATTTTCCTGTCTAACCGTTTCTATCAGGCAGTTTCTAGGCCGTTTGACACTATTGTCCACTCGAGCCGCCTCGTTTTTCTAACACGCCTCAGTTGGTAGGTATTTCATAAATCAGTCGTATCAGTTCCCTCTTCAGTTCAAGTGTGGTGTGGTCCGAATAAAATAGTAACTAGAGTATCTTTTGTCGGACGAAAAGGTTGAACTACAGCGCAATATTATAATTTCGTGTCTAAGTGTTTGGTATTCGCCCTGGATTTCTAGACAGTGGAATACTGAAATGATATTTGACATTATTTCTTTCTTTGTGCAATAATTATAAATGTGGGTGTTGAGAGAAAGGGAACGTAAGGCGAATGAATGAGACGAATGAACGAAAGAATGAGATACGACGAATGAGTGAAGGAGCGAGAGACGAAGAGTGTGCTAGAAACGACGAAAGGATTAAGACGTAAGATGAACGATGCATTGTAAAATATTTGTTATAGTATTTTATTAATACAAGAAATTCACCGACAAGAGTTCCGTTTTCTTTTAACTCCTATACCCTACATACATATGACGAAATGTGATTTCTGATATAAGGAATTTATCTAATCTTAAGGAACTTATCTACCGAATTTACTAATAACTACTATAGTAGTTATTTTGAAATACATCTATACCTAGAATATAATAATAATATATAAGGTAAAAAGTTTGTTAATCTTAGCAACTACTTATGTCCGAATTAAAAAAATATTTTTGTGTTGTATGGTCCATTTGTCGAGGAAGACACATATAACATCACGCTACTACACATTAACCGCAGGTGAAATCAGGGGCACACCAAGTCATAATATGACGTGTAGATTAATATAAATCGAAAGTAATAAAAAAATTTGAATGTCAATAAAAAATATATATCAATAATTAATATTTTGATTAAGAAGAAATTGTTTGATCACCCTGATCAAACAATTTTAGCAACTTTCATGATCCAAAAAACAATGTCATCGCAGCTATCTGTTTTCGGTCATTGGGTTCAACTACCGAATTTTCGCTCGATTGCCCTCAAACTGCCGGGGAGATGGAATTATGACGTTAAAATCTATGGACTATCAAATAATATTAAGATATTGTTTTTACTATTTTTGGGGTAATTTTACACTCTTGGATAAAGAAATCTAACGGTAATTCTACTCTCCTGAGTAAATTAACTTATCATCATCTTCCTAGCGTTATGTCCCGTGCTTAGACGGGGTCCGCTAAGACCATGATCAAGGATTCAGCGAGTCTGGTAATTAAATTGAAGCGACTGCCAATCTGACCTTCGTAACCCTAAGATAGGGGAACCAGACAATTTTTGATAAAGATTACAAATTCAAAGTTTTTTGAATTGGCAGGTTTCAACACAATGTTTTCCCTCACCGCCGAGCTTGTGGTATAAATACGTACATAGACTTGAAAAATCCAGAGGTACGTGCTCGAGTTTGAACCCGTAATCCCCAAAGGGATAGACAGGGTCAAAAGGGCAGCTAGCCTCTTTAACCAGTTTCAGCTAAATCAGACTGGGCTGGGTTAGATGGCTAACTCGTCGCCTACATAATCATACCCAACCCGATATACCAATAGTCACCTTTTACGACATGCTAGGTAAGGAACACAATTGGCACATTTTTTTAAAGTCCCAGACCAACATGGGACATGGAATTAAATGTTCTCAAATATTAATTAGCTCCTCAGAATGTTAGGTGTGAATTGAACCCGAACCCTATCTGACCTAATCTAAGCAAATACTTCCACTTAACATAGTTGATAGACACCGTCCATTTCCTTTCAAAGTGTCGAGTTTTGGTCGCATAGCCACAGTGAAGAAAATGACAGTAGAGCCATGTGATAAAATTAAGTTTATTCTTTTTATTTTTATTAAAATTAAGTATTTTATTTTTTGTATGAATGTGGTTTAGGGAGCTAGCTGAACACTTGGCTCTGTCTATCCCTTCAGGGATAATGGGTGTGATGATATGTATAAATTTACACACATAAGGTCGTTTTTACCGCAACTTTACAGCAATGATAAAGTAAGTACTTACTTATAACTTTCCAACCAACACCAGTCCATGCTAGATGCTTCATTATAATTTTGTTTTTTACCAGTAGCGCTGAATTTGACTATGCACCCAGCCATATTGATATAGGAACCTAATTTTGACCACGGCCCCATTGTAATTACCCTACCTTGTGCGACTTTCCTTACTGTCATACGTGACACTGTGTTGCGGGTATTAAATATTGATGGCGGTTGTTCTCCCCCCGCTACCACGCGCATCGGGCCCGTTTGACAGTTACACTGAAACGCAATTAACAGACGGACACTTTATGATGGTTTAGTTCGGCGTAGACGCGTAATTAAATATTCGTACTGTTTGAAAAATAACAAGTTTGTAATGTGGGTTGGGACTTGGAAAGAATGTGCCAACTATTTCCTGTCGTAAAAGGCGACTAATATTGCATTGGGTTTGTGATTGTGTAGGCGACGAGCTAGCCTCTTGTCAGTACCAACTCACGATTCCTCTCAATTTTTCACTGCTCATACTATATTTATGTCCAAAAGTTGGCTTAAAAAAAAAAAAATTCAGTCGAATTGAGAACCTCCTCCTTTTTTTTGAAGTCGGTTAAAAAGAGGTTATACTTGGATTCTGTCGACCCCATCGGGAAATGCTTGTTATGCATAAAAACTACTGATTTCAAGGCATGGAATTAATCTACATAGACTTGAAAAAGTGTTGAAAATGTGTGTATGTATGTTTTTAAAGACTAAACGATTTTTTAAAAAGGGACTGCTGATAAATCGCCTTGATTAGCTTCCTTGGTTCTAGAAAGTGCATTCCACATGACGCAGTGTGTCGGGCGAACTTCATACAAAAATACACTAGTCACAAACAAAAAAATAAATAAATCAATACACATTGATCTAAAGAACTACTTTACTTTTAAGGAAAATTTATTTAAGGTTATTTTTACCTTATCCGAAACCAATAATGATGTCGACACATGTTACCAGTTCATGTAAACATATGTTTTATACATTAAAGACAGTATTTAAAAACCTATAATAACATTTTAAGAATATATTTATTCGTTATAAATTAAAGAAAATTAATTTAAATTCCGTTATTTAATGTCCATTATCACGTGACTGCGAACGCCCATCTTAGCGCGATGACGTCACTAACCGACAAACAAGCTGACATAACTGTCATACCCAAGTTAAAAGTATTACTGATCTGGTTAACTTTGATGACAGGGCCCGAGATTGCTAATCGGTCTGTGACGTAATAATAGTCACGAGAGGTTTTGGTGAAAATTAATAAAAAAATTACGTGTTTTATTATTAAAATGTTACGTATCATGGAATTATTATTTTCGTGTTTAAATAGGGTCTATTTAAAAAACAAAAGCAATTCCAAAAATTTGACAACTTTCCTATTACCGATTTATTTAACTCATTATTCTAAGAAACGAATTTAAAGGATTTTGGAAAACAAACATTTTTACTTTCCATAAAAAATGTTCGTTATCGGCGGGAACAAAGTTGAGGGTGACGAGTGGGAATAATCGATATGGAAGTGGTCGAGAATGAGGAAGTAAGTAAAATCTTAGGGCCTAAGACCCGAAATCTATTTCAACTTAATCTTGACATCTCAGGTGTGAAAATATACCGTCTAATCAAGAAAGAAAAGTCGAGCTTTCAAACCTCATCTTAAGGTCAAGCTCCTTAATAATTATCTTTATCCTCGCTTAGTCGGGGTCCTGTTAGATCAGGATGCAGGATTTTGTGAGTCAGGAATTACATTAAAACGACAGCCGATCTTACCTTCGTAACCATCCGATAGGGGAATCAGACAATTTGAATCTTATTCACACATCCAATATTGTTTTCCCTCAACGACGAACTAGCTAGTACATGTCAGGATTTGAACCCGCACCCCTCGGATATGAGGCGCGTTTCCTTCCCATTGAGCTACCACTGCTCCTAATTAATGTTTATACGTTTAGATTATCCTTTATTTGTGTAGGCGACGAGCTAACCACTTGTTACTACTAACTAACTATCTAACTAATTAAACGAGGGAGAACGTCCTACCCCGCACTGCGGAACTTATTCGGTCACGACTTTTTCACAATTTTCCATCTAACCCAGCCCAGCTTTGTTTTTGGCTGAATGTGGTTTAAGTTGCCTGCTGCCCCTTTGACTCTGACTACCCCTTAAGGGATTACGGGCGTGATGTTATGTATGTATGCATATTATCCTAAGACTAAGCAAGCAACACCTGATTTGTCAATTTGCGGTGACCATTTAACAAATAACCCGTAGGTCTCCTTCTAATGAAATATTCCACCTGTTAATTGGGTTTCTGTGTAGGTACCTCGTACCTTCCGAATGTCCAGCCTTAAGAAGGGTCTGAGTGGCCCGAGGCCGGAAGGACAAGACATCAATATTTAATGTCGGATATTGTCCGAAAGTGGCCGTTTTGAATTTCGGTCAAAATCACACTACTCAGGACGGGGCGGGGCGTCCTTGAGTGGATTTAACTATAAAGGTAAACCCTATATATATATAAGTGTATACATATATATAAGCATACTTTTAGTTCGTCCGTAAAGTAATGTACATTTAAATATTAACTTGTCAGTTCGGCACGTTGATATACTTGTCGCGTTTTTTGTGGATCGGGCCATCGCCCGGCGATGATAGAGAGACGAGAGCGATGACGACAAGTGATGGCTTGGGGATTTAAAACTTTATTCTATGTAGGTATGTACGACACATATATATAAATTTATATATATGTAAGTGTTCATTTCAGAAACAAATAAAATCTATATTTATGCTTAAATGACTGGCCCGTTGGTTAAGGTCAGAGACCCTGGCCACGAAACCAAGGGTCGCGGGTTCGAATCCCGATGTGATGATGTGTGATGAACATGCACATTTCTACTTGAGTCATGAATGTTTATAAAGGTATTTAAGTATGTCTATCCGTTCGCCTAGTATCCATAGTACAAGCATAAGCTTAGTTTGGAACTAGGGAATTGGTGTGTCAGTCTGGAGAATTTATTAATTTATTTATTATTAAATGCTATAATACATTTGAAAGAAGACGCTAATCTCAGGAGCTACTACTTCAATTTGAAAAAAAATTATTGTGTTGAATAATACATTTACCTACTGTCAAAGGTTGGGCTATATAACATCACGCTACGGCACATTAACTATAAACGCGGTTGAAACCACGAGCACAGCTAGTATTGTATATAACGTTAATTTTGAAACACAATGAAGTTTTATACCTAAATAAAAAAACGAAAAAAAATTGATTCACAAGCCGGATGCGGACAGCTGTTTGTTAGATGACTAACAGATGATTCACGATTTGTAAATCTCTTGTTTCCGAAATAGTCGACTGAAACAGGATCGATCAAAGTGCCTGTTTGTTTTATGGAAATAATAAATATAAAAGCCGTTACGAAGGAACGATGCTGAAGATTAAAATCCACACGGACATTTTTTGATACAGTAGGTATTAGGTATTAGATGTAATATTTTCCTAACCAATTTGGGTTACGACCAGTGGCGGATTTACAGTCTTGGCCGCCCTAGGCCCCAGGCCATAACTCTCAGTACTAAAGCGTCATCACTTAATTTTTATCACGATTGGCCGCCTCTAATATCTGGCCGCCCTAGGCCCGGGCCTACTGGGCCTTAGGGTAAATCCGCCACTGGTTACGACGGTAAATCTTAACGAGGATTAGCCCGCTACGCAGAATATATAACTAACTCACTAACTAAACTTCATGCCACTTCCTTAGCGGGTAGGCAGAGAGAACCGAACGCCATATGGCACGATCCTTACATACCTCACTCCTCTTCAACATTCATAATCCTTTTCATACAAGCTCTACGCAGTATATACATACATACATAACATCACGCCCATAATCCCCGAAGGGGTAGGCAGAGTCAAGGGGGCAGCATGCCCCTTCAACCACATTTAGCCAAAAACCAAGTCGGGCTGGGTTAGATGGAAAATTGTGAAAAAGCAGTGACAAGCGGCTAACCTGTCGCCTGCACAATCACACACCCAAAACCCGATATACCATTAGTCGCCTTTTACGACATGTTAGGCAAGAACCACAGTTGGCATTTTATTTTTAAGTCCCAGACCAACATGGGACAGTGGGCTGGGTTGGATGGAGAGCTGTGAAAAAGGAGTGACAAGTGGCTAGCTCGTCGCCTACTTAATCACATACCCAAAACCCGATATAGCATTAGTCGCCTTTTACGACATGCTAGGCAAGAACCACAGTTGGTACATTCTTTTTTTTTTGTCCCAGATTAACATGGGCCAAGTCCCAGACTAACATGGGACAGGACATGCAGTATATAGTATAGTGCAAAGGTGTTTGCATAAACACAGATGCACTCTCTGTTTCTTCACTATCATAGTCCGGTGAGACGAAAACCCAACAGACATGACCGTGACATTAGATTAGATATTAGAACCCGGGACCTTTTAGTCCTTGGACTGTAGTGTATCCTAATGTGGGTAACATTCGTGTTTTATATAAACAAATGTATCAGCTATCTGAGGCAGAATAAATGAGTACGTGAACTTTAGTGGTCGTCTTTAATTCGTCAATCCCACATCGCTACATGGCGACCCTTTGCCATCGGAGACTGGGCGCGCGTTTCCGTATATGGTGCGGTTAATGTAAATAATCGCGAACTAACTATCGGTAGCAAATTATTAAGATGACTTTCATACAAACTGTGTTCGTGATTACTCGTGAACCACAAACAGTGAATCTTACAAAATGGGCAAGGAGCAATCAACGGAGATTGTGATTTTTTACTTTTTGCCTCTTTTTTTTTTTTGTTTTCACATCGCCCATTGGCAAGACATGTCGGACTATACAGCCTACACAAATATTAAATTATCTTTGGTTTGGTTACTTTTTGTGTTTGTAGGTATGTGTATTTATTAAGGTCACTCAAGGTGCGGCTAGAATACCAGCGCTGCAGTGGCCTACGGGTCGGTGCAGCTCATGCTGAGGTCGCACCTTGTTGGCCACAAAACGGTCTCGTGTATTTTTTTTTTTATTAGTATTATTTTTTCATGTAGGTTTTTATTGTTAGTATTTTTTTTATGATTACTTTGTAACTTTATGTCTTGTTGTTTTGTGGTCAATAAATAAAAAAAAATCAAAAATCAAAATCAAAAAATCAATCAAAAGAAAAGCAAGAAGTAATAATCGCGCAGAACGTAGGAGCAAATGACGTCGCGTTGGAACAATTAAATACTCATGCGTCGAAGACATCTTTGGTGCTGCAGATTATTTGTGCTGTCCTCATTATTGGAACCCTAATTCCACATCCCTGCAGGACGGCATAAGCTTCCACTAGACCAACGACAGTGAGTAGCATATAAACACATATATAAACAAAGCAGTTAAATAACCTTATGTTAAAACCCGTATACAAATAAAAGCAACCCAGCTCAATGTTATTTTTGGCAAAATGTGGTTAAAGTGGCTTACCCCTCCTTAGATTGTGTCAACCCCAGTTGGGTTTGCGGGTGTGATGATGATAATGTATGTATGTAAATTCTATATTTTACAATATATACATTTTCTATGTAACCTAACCAATGTAATTTATGGCTTGCTGTGATTAATGGACTTTGCTGCCCTTTAAAGTCTCAAATGGCCCTTTGGAGATTGTGGGCATAATTGAATTCTGTTTTATGCATATACAATTAATATTATAAATGTATGAATGAAAATGTTCGATGTTGGTCTGGGACTTAAAAAGAATGTGCTAACTGTGTTTCCTGCCTAGCATGTGGGAAAAGGCGACTAATAAGTAGATATATACTGTTTTAGGTGTGTGAACACATGAACGTACATATCGCCACGTAATCCCCAAAGGGGTAGGCATAGTCAAAGGGGCAGCAAGCTCCTTTAACCACATTCAACCAAAATTAAAACTAGGTTGGGTTAGATGGAAAATTGTGGAAAAATTCCGCTGTGACCACGGTCATTGCAACACAGCCGAAACATCAAGCTTTAAGTACCTATGTATAGGCAATGAATATCGCCTTTAGTCCCGTCAGTATTATTTCTAGAAATTGTGAAAAGAAAACACACATCCAAAACCCGATATACTTATTATATATAGTTATTAGTATTATATATATATTAGTCGCCTTTTACGACATGCTAAGCAAGGAACACAGTGGCACCAGTAATAGATAAGATGAGAGGAAACCGTTTATCTTGGTAAGAGCATGTGATGAGAAGAGAGGAAGGACATGTGACAAAGAGAGTAATGAGTATGAATGTTAGTGGATGGAGAGGAAGAGGAAGGCCAAATAAGAGATGGATGGATTATGTGACAGATGATATGAGTGAAATGGGAGTGGATAGCTTGATGACGGCTGACCGGGACGTGTGGAAGAAGAAGACATGCTGCGCCGACATGAGATGAACTGGGAGAAGGGCAAGAGGATGATAAGCAAGGAACACAGTTGGCACATTCGTTTTAAGTCCCAGACCAACATGAGACAGATGAGGTATTTTAATTAAATGTGACGTCACCATCGCTATTACAAATCACTGCAATGCAATTTTTCCGTAATGCAGTCTCGCACAAGTTGCAGTCGCGTCATTAAGGGCGTTTGAGCCGCGTGTGCACTCTCGGCTCGAAGTGCCGCTCTAATGAAGTGTCGCGAGACGCGCTTTGCCGTCGTTGCGTACACACCCTTACGGGGAACGTTGCAAGTGTTATGACGAATGAGGTTAGTGCTCGTGTGCTATTGAGAATTGTTTTTATATATTATACTAGTCGGCAGCTGCTCCGGCTAGGTTTCAGTAGCATAGCATAGCAGAAACCAGTTCCACTTGTGCATAGTTTGAAGTCCCTATCTTAAAAAAATAATATAGTCCCATGTTGGTCTGGGACTTGGCCCATGTTGATCTTGGACAAAAAAAAAAGAATGTGCCAACTGTGGTTCTTGCCTTGCATGTCGTAAAAGGCGACTAATGGTTTATGGGCTTGTGGGTATGTGACTAAGTAGACGACGAGCTAGCCACTTGTCGCTCCTTTTTCACAGCTTTCCATCCAACGATAATGGTATATCGGGTTTTGGGTGTGTAATTGTGTAGGCGACAGGTTAGCCGCTTTTTCACAATTTTCCATCTATCCCAGCTCGGCTTTATTTTCGGCTGAATGTGGTTGAAGGGGCATCCTGACCCTTTGACTCTGCCTACCCCTTCAGGGATTATGGGCGTGATGTTATGTATGTATGTATCTTAAAAAATTGCATATCTACTTTTATATTTATTTCACTTTTATTTCACTTTCTTGGTTGAAATTACAAAATAACCTTCTCAGTGCTCATTAACAATAGCATTGACATGTGTAAAATATTGTTATTTGCTCGACTGGCTCGATGGCCCATTCAGTAGTGACCCTGCCCCATGCGCCAAAATTTGTAGGTTCGATCCCTACCCAGGACAAACATTCGTATGATGAACACTTGTATTTGTTCTTTGTCTGGGTGTTAATATGTAATATTTAAGTATACATATTTGTAATACCACTGTTGATTCTGAAATCCGTAACACAAGTGCTTAATCTACTTACCTCTTCGTTAGATCAATGTATGTGATGTAGTGTGATAATTATTTATTATTATTTTATTAAAAGTAAGTTATTATCAAATAAATACAAATATTTTCTATAAGTATATAAGTAGATGAGATTGCAGTAGGTAGAACTCATTTTAACACGGTTAACGTTCTCAGAAGGATTTTAAGTATTTTTTTTCTAAGTAATTAATTCCATTATAATTAATATACGTAACTGGTACTATTTGAATATTGAAATTTATTGTTACTTTAAGTAAATTAGCTTTGATGGTTTCCGAATTCAAAATTAACTTCTAAGTCACTTTAATCTTCAGTGTTGCCTTTCAAAACGAAACCTGGCCACAAAGTTAAAACGGTCCCACTTAAAAACTTCACGCTACCATCCCAAGTACTCTAGCACAAAAACTCCAAAACGCCACCAAAAGTGTGTCAGCTTTTAAAAACTGAAATACTCACGGTACCGGGCTACACAACAGCTGAGGCCCATAATTTTTCATATCACACGTAAAACCTGACAAGCTTGCATGCGCTTAGGGAGATTTGGCAACGATGGGCTCTGAAATTTATGAACAAAACATTGGATGGATTCGGTTGAGTTAGTTTTCCGGAACGTAATGTCGTTCAAATATAAATCTCATCGAATATCGAAATAAAACATTTTTATTGCATTTTTATTATTTACAGTTAGTAGTGTACTGCTTTTTAAATACTTTTCGGCTATTTATGCCGTTTTACTTAATTACTAAACAAAATCTAAGTATACTTACTAATATTATAAAGCTGAAGAGTTTGTTTGTTTGTTTGCTTGAATGCGCTAATCTCGGAAACTACCGTTGCGATTTAAAAAAATCTTTCAGTGTTAGATAGCCCGTTTATCGAGGAAGGCTATAGGCTATATAACATTAACTACAAGCGCAGGTGAAACTGCGGGCACAGCTAGTTATAAAATCATCATCTTCCTAGCGTTATGTCAAGTGCTTAGACGGGGTCCGCTTAGACCATGATCCAGGATTTAGCGAGTCTGGTAATTACATTGAAGCGACTGCCGATCTGACCTTCGTAACCCTAAGATAGGGGAACCAGACAATTTTTGGATCATGGTTACTAATTCAAAGTTGTTTGAATTTGCAGGTTTTATCACGATGTTTTCCCTCACCGTCGAGCTAGTGGTATAAATACGTACATAGATTTTTTTTTAAATCTAGAGATACATGCCCGGGTTTGAACCCGCACTTTTCGGTTAAGAGGCGCGTGTCTTTAGCATTGAGCTACCACAGCTAGTTAGTATATATATGCTTAAATTAAAAATGAAAAAAAAAACAAGATTTAAATGCAGTCTAAATAAAAACTAACAATATTAAAATATGTGTTTCTATAATTATTTTAATTCACAGTGACAACATATCAAACTGCTTGGCTTCCCCAGACTGAGTTTAAACTATTTTATTATAAGCAACTAATATTTATTATACTTATGTTTGTAAGCAGGTAAGGTTTTGGTTGTAGTACGCTACGATTTTCGTAGGTATCTTGTCGTAGATTCGTAGCACTAACCTGGCGTAGCAATAGCAATTGTTCTAAGACACAACAACATAATGCTGAAGAAATCATTATAATTGCTCGGTGATCTCTGAATTGTTTCTTATCTTATACTATAATATTATATACATATATATGAAGAGTTTGTTTGTTTGTTTGCTTGAACGAGCTAATCTGAGAAACTAGTTAATTTATTGAGGTAGACTATAGGCTTTATAACATTAACCATAAACTGTCGGCAGATCTAGTTTGAAAATATAATTCAATGTTTTCACAATCTAAATACCGATTTGAAAATTAGGTTTTAAAACAGAAAATAACTTCTTAGTTTGTTAAACTGACTTAAAATATATCTAGTTAGCAGCGCCCCGCGGTTTCACCCGCGTAGTTCCATTTCCCGTGGTTATGAGGGAATAAAATATAGCCTATGTTACTCGCTAATAAAGGAGCTTTGCATTGGTGAAAGAATAATTTAAATTGGTCGAGTAGTTTCGGAGCCTCTTCGATACAAACAAACAATCTAATCTTTCCACTTTATAATATTAGTATAGATTATATACGTACGCGTAATTATTTCACCGTTACATAACACAAATAAGGCATTTCCACATCGTTCAGTGAAGAAGTCGTACATTATCTGCGTAAGGAAAACAAAACGTTTCCCCCTCATTAAGGACTTATGGGAGCAATTTCCATCTTGCGCCTGTTTACAGACACACACTACACGCGACGTTATAAAGATATCTCATTCCAATTCACTGAAATGATTTATTTGTACGGCTTTCTCTCAGCCGTGGTAAACAAAGGTTCGAGCTCATATCACAATGGGGAGGATGACAGTGAGGGAATTACGTACAGATGTCGATTTGTTTTTTTTTTATATTGGAATTTGGATCGATTATGTATAAGTTAGATAGGGATTGACTTAAATACCAAAGATTTTACTTTAGCTTACAGACTGCTTTTGGTGAAGTTTTGAAATTGAGTGGTGATTAAAACCTTATTTATAAGTGAGACTTATGTATAGCTGTGGGACTTGAATGATATTTAATTACAGTTTAAAAAGTAAGCATTATTAAACTTTGCAAAGATTGTACATACGTTCTGGGGACTACGTACATACCTGTACAGACTGGCACGTTGGTGCATTTGGTAGTGACCCTGCCCCATGCGCCAAGAGTAGTGGGTTCGATCCCCACCCAGGACAAACATTCGTGTGATGAATACTTGTGTTTGTTTGTCTGCGTGTTAATATCTGATATTTAAGTATATATTTGTAATACCACTGTTGATTCTGATATCCGTAACACAAGTGATTAAGCTACTTACCTCGGAGTCAGATCAATGTATGTGATGTTTTCGGATATTATTTAAAAAATAGATTACATATATTCATACATACATAACATCAAACCCATAATATGGAGACTATGTCATGGTTACATATAGTCAAAGTTATAGTCGTCAAGTTTTCAATAACTTAGTTGCTAAGAAAGTGAAATTGGGGTCTCAAACTCACGGGTCCAAGTCCAAGACTCAAGGTCCAAGGGAAGTCCCAGATACCTCATCAACCTAACGGATGCGTGATAGTGCGTTAATTATTACTCCTAATAAAAAGGACTTCAGTTTATAAGTATATTAGGCAATTACCTCGCTGGATCTCTATCTATACTGTAACTCTACATATATTGTAAGACAAAAATATATTGCGCCCTCTGGAAATCATGACGCAAATATTAGTAGGCAAATAATAATATATAGTTTTATTTTCATACTTGTCAATATGCAGGTGATGAATCTTTTGATGGAAAGAAGTAATTATTATCAAACAGTTCGCAAGTTTTTATTAATTAAATAAATAAAATAACAAATAAATATCCAACGACATCACATAGGTACATTGATCTGACTACGACCTAAGTAGCTTAAGCACTTGTGTTACGGATATCAGAATCATTAATGGTATTACAAATATATACCTAAATAAATATTGGATATTAACACCCAGACACAGAACAAACACAAGAATTAATCACATGAATGTTTGTCCTGAGTGGGGATCGAACCCACAACTCTTGGCGCATGGGGCAGGGTCACTACCAAATGCGCCATCGCGCCAGTCAAGTCAGTATTGCAATATGCGATTGCAAAAATCTAGAAAATCCTCGCAGGCGCAGCTTAGATTGATAACCAAAAAGTATCACCATCTCTTAAGTTTTTTTTAACTAATTTGAGCCATTGGTTCCGAGATTTTAACTTGTAATAATATGATAAATAAATTAGTTTTTTGTTTCTACACAAGACATGACTGTAGTTCCAGTGGGAGTAACAAATACTTAGGTCACTGCGCTTAATGGAAGAACTTCATCTTCAGGTACAAATATATACATATGTTCTTATAACATAAATGACAATGAAATTCAGATAATTTCTCTGTCTTCACTAAAAATAAATAAATATCCGACTACATCACATACATTGATCTGACTCCGAGGTAAGTTGCTTAAGCACTTGTGTTACGGATATCAGAATCAACAGTGGTATTACAAATATATACTTAATACATATTGTATATTAACACCCAGGCACAGAACAAACAAAAGTATTTATCATACGAATGTTTGTCTTGAGTGGGGATCGAACCCTTGTGGGTTCGATCTCCACTCTTGGCGCAAGGGGCAAGGTCACTACCGAATGCGCCATTGAGCTTGTCAAATATTAGGTACTAATGATTAATTTAAATACTATTTGTTTGCATTTTGTAATTATTCACAGGATTTGAGACTAGCCTACTGTATTATGCAATCAAAAATGTTTGTGCTAGCTCACAGCTACTCTCCTTAAATGTTCATTAACTCTCCAAACATATAGGTACATATGTATACTATTAACTATTGTCAACATTTGCTAGTAGTTACATAAGTTCTAAGATTTTCAAGCCAACATCATTTTCTAAATCAAATTGAATTCTCCGTTGATTTACTTTTCTTTCAATGAAATTGATATTTGTAGAAACCTTTTACAGTATACATTCTATTAAAATATACATACACATTATTATTGGTTAAATGTATAGACTCTTGACAAATATTACAAATATCACTACTAAATATTTACTGCTATTTAAGCTGAGGTTCATAAATATTTTTTTTAATAATCTACGGCGGGATGAATAAATTTACTGTGCAAACTACGCGCTCGCACTCAAATTGAAAGTACTTCCGCTGAGCTAGGTGTTGCTTGCTCGGGGGCCTAGGTCCGACTACCTGTCTCGGTGTGTTGTATTTATAGTTAGTGGCAAGAATAACTTCGTCAGCGCGATGCAGGAATGTATGGCGTTTCTGCATGTTTGATCAACGTCATCGGATGACGTATTATTGGAGCTATAAGTCTTTAACTAGTATGAACTCTCTGCCTACCCCGCTAGGGAAGTGGCGTGAAGTTTATTTAGTTAGTTAGTAAGTCTTTAACTATCTTTTGGCGCGGTCGCCACAGTACCAATTTTGCTCCTTGTGTAATGGTGTATCAAGTATTGCATTTATGATTGTGTAGGCGACTAACTAACCGCTTGTCACTACTTTTGACAATTGCCCATCTAACCCAATTACATTTTTGGTTAATTGTGGTTCATGAGAGTCAATGATCTTTCGATTATGATTACCTCTTTTGGGGATTTCAGTGATTCAATGAGCAATGGGCTTTTTAAACCAAATTAAATCAAAAGTATAATTTAATCTGATGAGCAATTGTGAAAAGGTAGTGGCAGGTGGCCAGCTTGTCGTCTATATAATCACAAAACTAATAACCATTACATCATTAATCGCCTTTTAAAACATGCTAGGCAAGAAAAGCAGTCGGTACATTCTTTTGACTACTAGATAAATCACTGGGATATGTCGACTGTTCTTGATGAAAGGAAAATCAATGATAACTATGCATTTCGGGATGCTTATCCTTTTTTTTATAACCCGGAGAAATGCGTTACGCATACCACTCCGCCTCGGGGGAGCAAAGTGGTTATGTGGGACTCCCAGGGGCCTCTGCAACAGGAGACCCCTCTTCGGCCAAGATGGTTGTGGCCGGGGTATATCCACTAAAACTCCGGGATGCATCCTTTACGCCGACTGAGGCTTTGCGGGTGCCCCTAAGGAATCGTCCGCTTGGGATGCTTACCCTAGCATAAGAAGCAATTACCTTTGATAACTTTTGCCACAAGTTTCCAAACAGCTGCTTTCACACAAGGTCTTTGTCATACCTTTATAAATATCTAATACTAGCTCTGCCTGCGGTTTTACCCGCGTTTATGGTTAATGTTATGTAGTCTATTATAGCCTTCCTCGATAAATGGGCTATCTAACACTGAAATAATTTTTCAAATCGGTCCAGTAGTTCCTGAGATTGGCGCGTTTAAGCAATCAAACAAACAAACTCTTATATATAGATATAGATAGAGATATACAAATCTCCTGTTAAGGCGTTTTTGGTCACACTCCTCCAAAATGGCTCGATCGATTTTTTTTTGTATATTGGTAAGTATGAAAAGGACCTTAAGTGTTTTGCACCCCGCTACCCCAACTCGCCATTTAATAGCAAAACAACGTTTGCCGAGTCAGTTAGTAATTTAATACTATTACAAACCACGCTCTATGAGAAACACACTGAAACTTGTCGACAGCTAAAATTAATTCGCACCCCAATTAAGATTCAAATCTCCAACATTCCAGTTGACACAACGTTGCAGTGTCATCAAACAACATCGGAAACCGCACGTCACTGTTCGGTTGTGACGATTCGCTTTGTGACGACCCGGTGTGTCTGTGTCGGCAACAATCCGTGTCTGTGTCGGCAACAACCCGTGTCTGTGTCAGCAGCGATACTTGTGTGATAATAGAGCTGTAGCCAGGGACAAAGGAAGAGCGTATAAATTCCAATATTCACGTTAGCATTTATGTTTACGTTGGTGCTGTGTAGAGTTTCTAATATTTGGCGATGCTTCGCGATTTTGGTTGAGAAACGTTTTTGATTAGATTTCTTTGCCAATGACATGAATACATATAAGTATTTAAAGAAGATTTTAATATATACTTAACAGGGATTAGATAAGATTAGACTAGCTCGTTGGTGCATTCGGTAGTGACCCTGCCCCGTGCGCCAAAAGTTGTGGGTTCGATCCCCACTCAGAACAAACATGTATGACTAATATTTGTGTTTGATATGTGTCTGGGTGTTAATAATATCCAATATTTAAGGATGTTTTTGTAATACCACTGTTGATTCTGATATCCGTAACACAAGTGCTTAAGCTACTTACATCGGAGTCAAATCAATGTATGTAATGTAGTCTGATAACTAACTAACTAACTAACTAAACTTCACGCCACTTCCCTAGCGGGGTAGGCAGAGAGAACCGAACGCCATATGGCACGATCCTTACACACCTCACTCGCCTCTTCAACATTCATAATCCTTTTCATACAAGCTCTACGATTTTTATGACTCCTAACATCACCTTCTTTTAATACACGACCAATCTGGTCGTGGTAGGTGAGCCTGGGCCTTCCGCGGCTCCTACATCCTTCCACAAGTCTGATAAATATTTATTTATCCTTATCCTATAAGAGATATAGTAATTAAACACATTTAATTTAAAACTTTTGTAACAACACATTATTTTAAAACAAATATTTTAAAATTGTTTGAAATTGTATATGTGTAGTAGTACAACGGTAGTACTATAGTAAACGTTTGATGGAGTACAAACCTGGATAGGTTAATTAACGAATAGTAAAATACCACTGATAATCTTGTAATTCCAAAATAAGTACTGGTACATTGCAAAAAACAAAATTCCGAGCTTCCGCCTAATAGCGGTTTGAATAATTAATTATTCAATTGATCAAGTTAGTGATTAAACACCTAATAAGAAGATATCGCTTCATCTATGAGCAGGGCCGCACCTCGTCCGGGTCGCGTTAATTCCGCACATCCGCGTTCACGCCGACAGGTCGCGACGCGCCGCGAATATTAATATTACGCGCGTCGCAAACAAAGCTCCAGGATCCATGGCGCTAGTGCGCTCTTCACGTGTCGCAAATGAGCATACTTGCTTCTCTTGCATAGATTGTGGGCGTCAATAAACATTACTTACTCACTTCACTTCAATGAAGGTTTTTTGAATTAAAATATCAGATGGCGTAACTTTGACGTACTGTCTTGTCACCCTCCTCATTGGTATGTTTTCAGAACAAACTGACATCCTGTCAACAATGAGCCAATAGTGACAATGTAAGACCACAAGACTCCCTCGTGCCACCTGGCGGTTTTTGTATTTTGACATATTTGACATTTGACAAGCTCGATGGCTCATTCGGTAGTGATGCCCTATGCGCCAAGAGTTGTGGGTTCGATTCCCACCCAGGACAAACATTCGTATGATGAATACTTGTGTTTGTTCTGTGTCTGGGTGTTAATATTGAATATTTAAGTATATATTTGTAATACCACTGTTGTTTCTGATTTTCGTAACACAAGTGCTTAAGCTACTTACCTCGGAGTCAGATCAATGATGTGATATTTATTTATAAAAAAAAAAAAAAGTTTCAGCGGGATGGTGCGTAAAGCATTCCCCTGGGTCAACAAAAAAAAGTTCAATGTCCAAGTCTGAATAATGTTGTTAATAAAACATATATTTTCCGTCGGGTCTGTAATACAACCATTATTTCTGATTTTCCCCTACAGAAGAGCTATATTATTAGGTAAATCAATGTATGTGATACGGTCTGATAAACAATATTTATTATCCTTTGTGTATATGTCAAAAAGATTTTAAAGACCACAAAGACCACATCATCTTCCTAGCGTTTTGTCCCGTGCTTAGACGGGGTTCGCTTAGACCATGATCCAGGATTTAGCGAGTCTGGTAATTACATTGAAGCGACTGCCGATCTGACCTTCGTAACCCTAAGATAGGGGAACCAGACAATTTTTGAATACATACATACATATACATACATAACATCACGCCCATGATCCCTGAAGGGGTAGGCAGAGTCGAAGGGGTAGCAAGCCCTTTCAACCACATTCAGCCAAAAATAAAGCCGGGCTGGGTCAGATGGACAATTGTGAAAAAGCAGTGACAAGCGGATAACCTGTCGCCTACACAATCACACACCCAAAACCCGATATACCATTAGTCGCCTTTTACGACATGCTAGGCAAGAACCACAGTTGGCATATTCTTTTTATCATGAATGAATTTTTGAATCATGGTTACAAATCCAAAGTTGTTTGAATTTGCAGGTTTCATTACGATGTTTTCCTTCATCGTCGAGCTAGTGGTATAAATACGTACATAGACTTGAAATATCCAGAGGTACGTGCCCGGGTTTGAACCCGCACTCCTCGGTTAAGAGGCGCGTGTCCTTACCATTAAACTACCACCGCTCCCGTTCATGAATTTTATGTTTGCGTGGTTAAAACAATCGCTTGCGATTTATAGCGGTAGTGTGCTCAAGTCATATACATGTATGGTATAAAAAAACGAGTTTTATTGTTGGTAAAAAAAAGAAAAATTCAGTCGGCTTTTCGGATATCATTTACAATACCAAAAATAAAAACAAAACGCACTAAAAAATATTTTTAAACATAACTAGAGTTGAAAAAAATAAAAATATTCCTCCATTTCGGGGATTACGGGCGTGATATTATGTATACCTCCAGTTCTGTCCATTGAGCTGAAAATGTTATACAAATTAAAATCAATTTAAATAAAAATCTTTTTATCAAATTTATTAAAAAAATATAAAATAGCTGGATGTTGAATGGATTTTTTTTATACGATATTATTGTTAGTTTGTCACACTGTCCCAACATATGTACTCGGCCTATTATTATTATTGTTTGTGTGAAAATTGTTACAAATACAAAATAACGAACATAGAATACTTTTACTCAAAAAAAATATATATGGATAAAAAAACGATTTATAAATAAATAAATTCTCCAGACCGACACACCAATTCCCTGGCTCCAAACTAAGCTTATGCTTGTGCTCCATAGCAACTTAGTACTACCTAGTATCCATATACTAGGTGAACGGATAGACATACTTAAATACGTTTATAAACATCCATGACTCGAGTACAAACGTCCATGTTCATCACACGAAACATTCGCCCCTAGCGGGATTCGAACCCGCGATCCTTAGTGTCGTAGCCAGGGTCTCTGACCACTTGACCAACGGGCCTTTTGTATTTATATAAATGTAATTCCTCTGATAGATTCTATGGTACGCACGATAGAGTTTCTGTATAACAGATCCACGATTTATTGTAAACCTAGTTTTATTTACTGTTACAGGATAGGCGTAGAAAAATTATGGCTCTCTCTTACCTATCTTTTCTAAGCAATTTTCTTTATCCATATGCATAATTATGTTTTACACGCTTCCCCAGCGGGGTAGGCAGAGAGAACCGAACGCCATACGCCACTGTCCTTACGCGCCTCATTCGCTTCTATAACGTTAATAACTCTTTTTATACAAACCCTACAGTTATTATGGCTCCTAACATCACCTTCTGTCAACACATGGTCAATCTGATAAGTGAGCCTTGGCTTTCTGCGATATTTACATTACATACTAGATTCCTGCTATCCAGTTCAAACCAGTGACGTTTGATATACCCAAGAACTCTACGCAAACTTTAAAAGATTTACGATCAAACTACATCACAAGCGACACACAGCCACCAGAAACTCGATAACAAGTTTAAATGCCTAACTTCGCAAGCAATTTAAGAGCTCCAAACATATGAGAGCATTAGTTTTCACTTACTAAGGTGCAACTTTGAACCTTCGTATGCAAACTTTGTAACACATCGGAAGTTTGAATCAGTGTGAATTTAACTTTTAAGTTTGTTTGTTGATTGTCAGCGTCTAATTTGATAAGTTAAAGTTGGCGACATTTCGGCAAGAAGTAAGAAAACGTTTCTTAGTGCTAAGTTGGTCTGGGACTTAAAGATAATGTACTTAACCTTGCCTAAAATATTGTGAAGACGACCAATCATGTATAAGGATTGTGATTGTGCAGACAAACAGATTTGACTGCTTTTTCATAATTTATCCATCTAACCCAGCCCACTGTCCCATGTTGGTCTGGTACTTAAAAATAAAGTGCCACTAAGGTTCTTGCCTAGCATGTCGTAAAAGCCGACTAATGGTATATCGGGTTTTGGGTATGTGATTGTATAGGCGATAAAAGAGCGGTGGTAGCTCAATGGTAAGGACACGCGCCTCTTAACCAAGGAGTGCGGGTTCAAACACGGGGACGCACCTCTGGATTTTTCAAATCTATGTACGTATTTATACCACTAGCTGAGGGTGAGGGAAAACATAGTGATGAAACCTGCAAATTCAAACAACTTTGGATTTGTAACCATGATCCGAAAAAAATGTCTGGTTCCCTTTTCTTAGGGTTACGAAGGTCAGATCGGCAGTCGCTTCAATGTAATTACCAGACTCGTTAAATCCTGCATCATGGTCTAAGCAGACTCCGTCTAAACACGGGACATAAAGCTAGGAAGATGATGATGATTGTGTAGGCGACAAGCAAGAAATCAGTTGGCACATTCTTTTTAAGTCCCCGACAACAAGGGATTATCTTCTTGCTTCTCTATTTTCTCATTTCCGCACGCTGTATGTGAAATGAAATAAAATTGTCTTATACGAAGGCTTAAGCACTTAAATAAGCACTTATAAAACATCAAACCGTATTTGTACCTTTGTGATTGCGGGCGGGTTAGCATGATGATAATGAAAAAACTATACCACATAATATACTTTCGTTATTGTAATATGAACTTAAACATAAACATGGCATCACGTTCATAATCTCCGAAGGGCTAGGCAGAGTCAAAGGGGCAGCAGGCCTCTAGAACCACATTCAGCCAAAACAACTGAGCTGGGTTAGATGGAAAATTGTGAAAAAGTTGTGACAAGTGGCTATCTCGTCGCACACAATCACATACCCAAAACCCCCTAGACCATTAGTCGCCCTTTACGACATGCTGGACAAGAAATACAGTTGGCACATTATTTTCTGTCATGAAAAAGAATTATAATATAAGTGAGGTTATAAACTGAAATGCCTAAAGCAATTTAATTTATTTGCCATAAAACAATTTCAATATTAGCAACAAATCGTCCCTGTCACTCCAACAATTAATCAAGATTAATATCCACTTAAGTTTTTCAATTAACAAAACGGAAGTGAAATTCTGAAGATGAAATGAGTGATAGGCTTTGGTGATTACGGCCCGAGTTGAAATTCGATTCTGGTTAATTTATTTATAGGACAACTTTTAATAAACATTGATTTGCAAAGTTTGCAAGCATTTGACGATGAACCTATTAAAGACAGGCCGTTTGACTTTTGTGAGATAAACAATTATTTTGATGTCTCGATTGTTGAATCAATCTTTGGTAAAAGGCAGTAGCTTTGTTTTGGTAGGAGTATGAATGGGCCTGGGCTGAACTGGTAAAGTACCTATTTACAGATAGATTTAGATGAAGAATAGCACTTGTGATACTTTTGGTATTATTAAATGCCTTAAGATACCTTAAATGCTTAATATTCAAAAAGTACTAAGCTCCTTAAGCCATGTATGTATACCCTCATAAAAAATTGGCTTGAGACATAGATAATTGTAAAAAAGTTGCGACAAGGTGCTAGCTTGTCGCCTACATGATATAAACCCAAAACACCATTATTCGCTATATTTTATTAGCTAGGCATGTTCCTTGCCAGTTGGCAAATTCTTGTTTTTTAAAAAATCACGCACCTAATTCGCCTTTTTTTCGATATAGGTAGATCTATCCATTCTAGATAAAGACATAGACAGAAGAAGCCGCTCACATAACATGAAAAAATAAATTTCCTTACAAACTACATACGAACTCTTTCGCCCCGTATGTCGCAATATTGTCTAAACTCAGCCAATCTTTAAAAAATCCAATTTACATTGCAAGCTTACCGTAAACACCTCGGCTTGTTCGAGGCAGCGCAATTTACAAAATTAAAGGGAGACAGCGTTGTAATCTCGTTGGCGCGATATCATCGCCGACCTAATGGCTCGCCCCATTAGCCTCTGTCTAATGCCGTGTGTCGTGGCTAGACCTTGGAATTGTCCTCTTGGTGACAAGCCTGGCTATTTTGTGGGATTATGGCATTGCATGACGGAGCCGATTATAACGAGCTATGTGGTTTAACTGTTTACGTTTGGTGATATTTCGTATAATTTTATTAATGTGATAATTTTATTTACAACTTCCCATTAACCTCAACTCAATTTGATTGCCAAAAATAGTTAAAATCTGAGTGTTATTTGTGGAATCTACATTATATTATCATACTAAATCTAGCATAATTAAAATCTACTCCAAACTACATCTTGATGTAACCTGAAGATAAGATTATTTAATGCCACTATTGAATATAATGGCCAGTAATGTTATCAAGTGGCAAATTTTAAGGTCTAGCTACAACATATGAGTATTAGTATGCACGCTTTCCTTTCATGAAGGCAGCTTCCTATGAGAGTTATGGGACTTGATGGGATTGTAATTGAAATGGTTAATTGCATTTACCTTGTGCGAAATTACGTCAGAATTGACAAAGGTTTTAATTTTGTCCTGTTTAATTCGTATAGTAATTGATTACATACAAACATATGTACCTACGTAATTTATGTAATTAAATACACATAATATCACACCCATAATCCCTGAAGAGGTAGGCAAAGTCAAAGTGGCGGCAAGCTTCTTTTAACCATATTCAGCCTAAAATAAAACTGGGATGATGTAGATGAAAAAAAAAGTTAGTTTCATTTTTCAATAATTTTAAATTAAAATAAATAGATAGTTATAGTTTTTTACAATCAAACAATTTGATAAACCTCAAACATAGTCCTTAGAGGAAACCCCGACGGTTATTCTACTATAAACTGTGGCCAGAAATTCCTCTCGAAACGTAGAGTATTACGTGTTTTATACTTAAGAAGATAAAAGTGTGGCCGTAGCTATATGTATGGACCACGGACTAGTAAAAAAAGAAGACGAAGTAGATATTAAAGCTCCGCAGGTACTCCAACTTGACATAAGCGCTCCAACTGACAGATTTCCAATATCTGGTATCCATAAGAATCTCATTGACACATGCCTAATACGTGGCGTCACGCTATAGTATGACAGCGCGGTGTCCTTCTTTTTTAATTAATGTATTGTGCATGCTGTTATAACCTTTTTGGAAGGCATTTTGATTTATACTGTTCTCATCTTATTTTATTTCACCATATGCCAGTAATCCAAAAAATAGAAATAATTTCTAAACATAACAAATAACATTACATAACATCACGCCCATAACCCCGAAGGCAACGGCATATTCAAAGAGGCAGCAGGCTCCTTTAACCACATTCAGCCAGAAACAAAACTGGGCTGAGTTTATGGGTTAGATGGAAAATTGTGAAAAAGTGGTGACAAATCATTTCTATACAATAAATAAACGCGCAAGACTTTTTTTCCGATTACGCTTAACACCAGGCCGATTAAAAAACAGTCTGATTCCCTGCCAATATTTCAAAGCAACTGTTAAACTAACAAATCCTTCCCGTCAGCTCAACGCATAATACCTTATTTCCCGGTACCCCCACTAAGGTGACCCCCCAATCCGCATTACCATATACGTACGTAGCCTCCCCGCGCAGGCCGGGTGAAATCCAACAGTTTGTATTCAAAGAGGGTTTAATGGGGCCTATTTGTACCCTGGATGTAGCTTCAGCTGAAACGCTTTCTTTATCTGATAGGTGCCCTTTGCTATTCTTGTAATGTGAGCTGATGAGCCGGGTTTGATTTTGGGTATCGGTGTACCTTGAGAAAGGTTAAGGAACTAACGTAGAAGGAAAATAGTCACAGATAAACTAGATGCGTCTTAGCATACTAACTAATCGTGAGTCAAATAAAAAGAGAATTTTTACCCTTGAATATCCTTGTTTTCGGGATAATAATTATTCAAGCCAATTGTTACAACCTTTTCAGTTTCCCATCATCTATATAGTTAATTTATGGCTGAATGAGGCTTAAGAGTTTATTTTCTTCGGCGGGCGAGCGTGATTGTATGTATGTAAACAGGTAATTCGACGTTAAAAATCCAAAGTTTCCTGGATTCAAACCTCTCATGCGAGATGCGTATCTTTACTATTAAGCTGCTATTAAACGTACATATATTAATTTATATTGAGTCTGTTATATTCATTCTAGTGCATTTGCGTAGTGAAGTATGACTTAATTCTCTGAAACCATCAAAGGATTCGCGTATGTGCATTACATTATTCATAGAGCTTGCTTTCAATAACTCGGTAATGTGTGCGACATGTCAAACGTGATTGGGGTATGGTTTTAGCGATGGGTAGATGTATGTTTTACCCTTTTGGGGTTAAAGTTCAGTGATCAATAGATTAAATTGAACATATTTCTTTATTGATAAAGATAAACTACTCTACAGTGTTTAATTAATGAGGCATCTGTTTATGAAAACACCTGAAAATACGTTTTAAATCTTATGTTTTTCAGGTGCCTCAAAAGATGTAAAAAAACTTTGTAACATAATTTTGCTGTTAGAATGCCTGTCTAATAAAATATTTTTCGCGCGAACGTGTAGGTTAAAATTAATATATCATTTTCAAGCCTGATATTCCTTGGAGCTGTAAAAAAGTCAGAATGATGAAATTACGACATTCAAAAATCTGATTTGAGGCAGGCTGGTAATCCTAATTTTGTAACCAACCAAGTTCGTTACTTTTTCACATCTTAATGACTTAATTCATAGGAAATTTTCCATTCATATCGTCACGATCACAAATAAGGATACAGGGTGCCAATACAGCTATAAATAAGCATTGACAGCCCCTTTAATCTTAGAAACGTGAGTACGAACTACTAATTGAAACAAATATATGACATGGATATTCATCTCTTTCATCTGAGATTCATAATTTTTGTTACTTGTATCAAACTTTTTTTTAACTGTGCCTAATAGAATTAGCAAACGACATGATTAATAGAAAGCTTCTGAAAATACCTATTTAAATCGGCTGTAGGTATATCTTTAGTTTATTTTGAGTGTTTCATGATAAAACGTCAAAATAATACACATAGAACAGAAAAAACATTTGTTCCGTGATAATAAATAGCTAAAAATATCTCTATAATGCCATTAAACTAATAACAACCAGTGACGATTGAAAACAAATCTCGCTGAACCTCGTATGCCAACGGTGACGTCACGGCGATCTGTCTGATCTGCGCACACGCCACGCGACACGAAGCGTCCATTCCTTCAGATACGGAGAACAAGTTTACAGCGCCGGCTTGGCAGCCGGTCAGACTTTTCAGGATTCCGTAGTTTCATAAAAAACTAGATGTTGCATCCCATGAATTTGGTATACATGTCTTTACGCCGGTGGCTTTATACTACAAGTCAATTAATTATAAAAAATATATCGCAACTCCAAATTATGACATCAACATTATTATTTTTATATATATATTTTTTTTACATTATCTTATAATTATTTTATATCTAAGGGCCAAATCGTCTGATTTTGATTAAATGAATCTGGGTTTTATACAGCTTAACCAGACAAATGTTGTCATCTTATTAATGATATAGGAGAATGTGCATTCAAATAACTGTGATTTTCTGAAGATGTACCCCTATATACTTACTATTATTATTATTTTTCAAATTTGAATCTTGTTAATTTGTGGCATTTATAAATAAAGACACATTTATTTTCAAACTGATGTTTGGTAGTGCGATGGAAACTTTAGAAAACACAGGTTAACAGTATTTTTGTTGCACAATCAGTTAAGTGATTTTTTGATAAATTAGTAGTAGCTGATGTAGATCCAGTTACCAAAATTGATCAATCAGCTCACATTTTTGAAATATTTGGGACGAAAGTGACTAAATTTGGTTATAAGGCCTAGATTTAGTATTAATAAATCAATCCAATAATACTGAATATTTAATTTTCATCATCTATTTTAGAAAGAAAAAACCCAAATTTATGATTGAAATTGAAGATGTTAAGCATACTAACTATCAAATAGATGTATTAAGTTTATGTATAAATATTTTTTTAACTTTTGAAACAAATAACGAAAATCGTTAAAATAGCAAATATTTTGATAACTATATTGTATTATGCTGGCACTGATCAGTAAAAAATGTAATGAATCGTTTTGTCAACAAAAAAAAGTATAATTTTGTAAACTATTGAAATCCATCCATAAATTATTTGATGTTCAGAACTTTAGCCACATAGCCCGACTCGCTCTTGACCGCTTTTTTGCCGCGGGGCAATTGACACGATTCGCGAAAGTAGAATAGTCGGTCGGGGCGTGGGCGGCGCACCACAACAAAACGGGTATTTATAAAATCGCCGGTCGATATGAAAATTTGTTAGACCGCTAGAAATTCAGAGGAGAAGCGTTATTTTGCTACATTCATGAGTAGAGAGCAACGAGCTGGATGGATGCGGATGGCGTCTGACAGACGAGGTGGGCTGGTTCAAATCCGAGTACCTACTTTCATTTATGCTCAGAATGCCAACTTCTCAAAACTTTGTTTTTCAGAAATAGTGGTGTGGTACTCAATTCTATATGATTTCATAATGTGGTCCATCTTAAATTACAAACGACTTGCCAGTTCGTATATGGATACCATTTTAAATAGATATATCTAGAAAAATGTAATACTTTTTTGTCAATGGTTGTAAAATATCCGGTACATTTGATTTGATTTCATTTAATGTATTAGCAGCAATTTAACAGCTTGTTGGTGCAATGTCTCAGATTGCGTCAAGTCCAACGCAAAGATTGCGATACTCGCCCTGTAATGGATGTTAATGATATTTGTGGCCGGTCAGAGCGTTACTGATCCTTTGCAGTAAGTGAGTGTTACGTTAGCATTTCATTCTTTGAATGCTGAGTTATTCTTATGTCATACATTCATATCATTACGCCTGTGGTAGGGGTAAGGGGGTAGGTAGAGTGCAAGCAGTAATAAGCTCTGGAACTTCGTAATTTTATTCCTTGTCAGTTTTGTCAACACAGTTAATACTGCAACAGTAAACCGGAGTGGAGTCAATAAGGCACGATCAACAAGCCCTCAGTGCGCACTAAAAGAAACTAATAAAAACCGGACAAACAGACGCTGGAAACAATAAAACCGTTGGTCGCGACCGGAGCAACTACAATATCCGGACCAGTGGAGTCGCAAGCACCTCATTATTATTCTGCTGGGACCATAACAATTCATGTCGAGGGTCCGTTCGGATTTCACTGATTTTACGACTTTAACGCGGGGGTGGGTATTACACCGGACTGTAGAGACCTCGTGGAATGTTGTAACAGATAGAGAGCAAGATAAAAGAGAGAGAAACGACCGAGAAACAGAAAGAGAGAAAGATTGAAAGAGAGACAGAGATGGGGAGGAAACGAGTGAGACCAAAAAATAGAGAAAGAAACGAGAGACAGAGAGCGCGATAAAGATAGAGACATAAACAGGGAGAGATAAAGAGAGAGAGAGAGAGGTGCTGGAAACTGTAAAACCATAGGTCGCGACTGGAGCAACTCCAATATCCGGGCCGGTGGAGTCGCAAGCACCTCATTATTATTCTGCTGGGACCATAACAATTCATGTCGAGGGTCCGTTCGGATTTCACTGATTTTACGACTTTAACGCGGGGGTGGATATCACACCGGACTGTAGAGTCCTCGTGAAATGTTTAAACAGATAGAGAGAGAGATAGATAAACAAAATATGAGGAAAAAAAATAAAAATGCGCGATAAAAGACAACCGATTTCAATATTTTTGGGAATGGGAATAATTGGCTACATTATATCAGGGGACAATACTGGGTCAAAATAAATATCATTCTTTTTAGTCCGTCAGTTAGATTATAAAAAAATACAAGACGCATATTTTTTTGTTTTATCAAGACAACAAAAAATTACAAAGATAAAAGCATGAAAGTTTTGGAGTGGGGGCTTGCGACGTCACTTGTAATAAAAAATTAACCTACGTGTGACGTCACGCGCAATTTGAATCCGCTATATTTTAGCCAATATTTGTTTGACAAATAAATGAAAAAAATACGTGTTAAACATTTTTTTTTTAAATCTAACTGACGGACTAAATAGAGTTTTTTAGTTCGCTCCCCTTTTTTTGTATACCAGCGATCATATTATATATATATTATACAAACAGACACTAAACCAAATAACAAAAACAAAACCGCCTCTCCTTAATCCATTATTTTGTATTGCACTAAATACTTACGCTTATGTGATGATCCAATTTAAGAAGTTGCGGGATCTGAAACAATTAAAACCGCATAAATAAGGCGCCAAATAGGGAATAGGGAAGAAAAAAATCTAGATAGAATCTATAAATAGAGAGAAATAGTCCTGAAATTCTTTAAATATAATTCGTATCAGCAAAATGTTATTACGTCATATAAATGTTGCATGACATGGGAGACTGATGGTAATTCATTTTGAATAATCCATAATATGAGAATTACAATCGCAATTCTGAAATTCTACTGGAATTTTTATTTCAACCATAGGTAAACTTGTTGTAAAAAAAATGTTTATATTTCCTTCACACAGAATAAAGTATTATGTAATCTAATCTCATCTAACTAGTTTCAAATGCCACATACCCCATTACACTACGGTGTGACTAAGGCCGTTTGTTATGGCGCTCAAGTACGCGTAAATGAGATATACGCTCGTGTTTTACGAGATGGCTTGAGAATTTTACGGGAAATCTTGTTACACAGATAGACGCGTAAATCAGTGAATGCTAATGGAATTCGCGCTTACAGCTGGATCTTGTCCCGTGTGTGTTCACGGCTTTACGAAATGGCGGAGCGTCTGAGCCTCGCCGAGGAATTTCTGTTTGCTGCTACAGAAGTCTTGAATAGGGCGTTTGAGAAATGCAGCTTATAATTTTATTGTTGTACTACAATAGTTCCTGTCAGTGATTTGGTAGTAGAATTTAAAACTAAGGATGTCCCACGGTAACACAAAAGTGATACAATCATCTTCTGTGTGAAGTTAATATGGTGGAGATAAAATCACAGGTTTAATACATATAACATAACATAACATAACATAGCATCACGCCCATAATGCCCGAACGGGTAGGCAGAGTCAAAGGACCAGCATGCCCCTTCAACCACATACAGCCAAAAATAAAGTCGCGCTGGGTTAGATGGAAAGTTGTGAAAAAGCAGTGAAAAGTGGCTAACTCGTCGCCTACACAATCACACACCCAAAACCTGAGATACCGCTAGTCGCCTTTTACAACATGCTAGGCTCGGAATACAGTTGGCACACTATTTTAAGTTCCATAGCAACATGGGACAAAAAAAAAGCAATATCATCAGCTGTATTTCAAATTTCAAATTTCAAATATTTTTATTCAGTATCAGGATTGTTACAATTCTGCGGTACGATTGAGGATTTCTGTTAAGTAAATAAATACTTGTGTTAGAAGATCCTCGCTCTCCATTACAGTATATACTTAAAAAATAATGATACATAATATTATGTTATATTTTTAACAAAATTTGCTAAAGACACTAACAATGAATCAACAAAAATAAGTGCAAACTTAAGTTACTACAATTAAATATGTGTGTGTGTGTGTGTGTGTGTGTGTGTGTGTGTGTGGGTGCGTGTGTGTGTGTGTGTGTGTGTGTGTGTGTGTGTGTGTGTGCGTGTGTGTGTGTGTGTGTGTGTGTGTGTGTGTGTGTGTGAGTGTGTGTGTGTATGCATGTTTGCATTTTGTTTGCATTTAATACACCTGTTTTAGATATTTAAGATTTTATTTATTATTCTGAAGAATTAAATGTTTTTGTATAATTTTAGTAAACTATAACAATAGTAATAATAGGTTATATTATTTTATCAAAGTTTGTTTTGTTCTATAAATGCCTCAGTTTCACCATAGCTCCATGTTTTTAGCATTTCTGTAAGACTTTTTTTGCAAGTGTAGCTATTTCTTGTATGGATGTTCATAATTTAAACATCATATCAGATTCGTACAATCAACTTCGATAAAATGTGAGCTATTTTTGTTGGAGTTAATTTAGTTACAGTCTATGGTTAGAAGTACCCCAAACATGCGGGATTAACTTAAACAAAATACGTTAAGTTCCAAAAATAACATCTATTTTTGGATTTTGGGTATTAACTTGGGTGGACTGTGGGTGTGGAGAAGCGAACTTTAAAGGACTGTAGACAAAGCCTATTACGTAGGCCAAGTCCCGGTAATAAATCCAAATTTAAACTCTGGTATACCAAAGTTCAATTGAATCAATCAACTTGGGATACTATTTAAAGATTAGGGATGAACTTCATCTAAGTTGCGAACAGTAGAGACTTTTTACTGGTTTCTTTTAAGGAGAACAAACCTTCCGCACGAGTGGTGGTTTGTGTTTTGGTAATGTTTGGTGGTAAGTAATGTTTACTTTTCAGTTTATATTGACTATTATATATACTTTATAAGTGCTTATATTAAGCCTATATAAATAAAGAGATTTAGAATTTGAATTTTTTAAATCTTGCTTTTTTGTGCTGATGATTTATAAGTGCTTTTCTGAAATCTATAACAATTATTTTTTTTATTTTATTTCATTTCTATTCATTTAGTAAGTGCAGAGCTTTGTCTAAGGAGTAATAGGTTTTTTTAACCACGTCTAGATAAAAATAAAATACTTAGTTTTATAGAAAAACTAGAAAACTAAAAGTAGTGACAAATGCAATCACTCGCAGCTAGCGCAGTTGATATTTTATTTTCAAGTACCAAACCTATAAGGGACCTTTCGTCATTCATAACTCAATCAATTACTAACTCTGTATCCACACCATCTCACCCACCATTCATAAAGATGACGTATCATCTAGCTAGCACGGAATGATTATCACCGGGTATCCGCGATCTATTAGTGCCGGTCCCGTAACGAGGTATTAATTATCCCAGATTTATGGACCCGCCGACAGCCTCCGAGGCTCCTATTTACACGATAATATTAATAACTTTAATAAGTAACGCCGGGTTTCGTGTTTAGTTACTAAAAATGGGGGATGATTTATCTGGTGTTCGCTTCGTAAGGTTTTGGGTGTTTTAAATGTGAATATGATTTTGTGGAAATTGTTGGGTGGTACAAATTATGAAAACATAATTAGGTATTTTAAGTAGTTAGGTACTTTTGGGGACGGAAATCTTCATTATTATGCAAAAAAAAATCTGTAGTAAGTCACACATTGTTGATCTAATACTAAAATATAAGTCATTCAAGGTCATTCGTTCATCGTAAATATTTATGTAGTAATTATAAATAATAATAATAATAAATAAATATCCGACGACATCACATACATTGATTTGACTCCGAGATAAGTACAATATCAACAGTGGCATTACAAATAAATACTTAAATATTAGATACTAACACCCAGACACAGAACAAACAAAGGTGTTCATCACACGAATGTTTGTCCAGGGTGGGAATCGAACCCACAACTCGTGGCGCATGGGGCAGGGACACTACCGAATGCGCCATAGAGCCAGTCATCGATTGTTTAGTATTGTTTAAATTGTTGGTCGATATAAATACAATAATTTAAAATATCTGTATAATAGCATGTTTCATGCGTTTCATATTTCGTCAGCAAACTTTTTATTATTTTAAATATAATTAACAGGAATAACATACCCAAAAATGCGTTGTTTAAAAAATAAAATCTTTGCTTCATTCTTCATGGATTAAAAAAAAAAATTTGGTTTCTGCGTATAAATAAAGCATTTATGACAATATATTACCTTTTTTTTGTTTTCCTTTTACTGCTCAAGGTAAAAAGCTACATTGTAAAACTTAAACCTAACTTATCAAGAGCCAAACAGTTAACTTTCAAGTGCAATTTGAGAAACAGTGAATCCTCGGAACATTACAGCGAAGTTTTAATTACAACTCGAGTCCTGCATATAAACAATCATTAATGGTGGACCAAGGAGATTGGCGCAAATCACTTCCGGAGTGTTTGGCCAGCTTACCCGTGCCCGGAAAATACGGGCTTGTAGGATGTTGAGCAAAACTTAGAGCATTTTGCTCTAAGTGTCCGGATCCAGTGTTAGAATTTTTGGAAAAATAACAGCTGTTGCTGCAATTGCAAAAATTGCAAACGGGGTCCGGTAATCCGGCGGATTTGGCATCATTTTCAACTCGACGGGATCTGGTTAGATCCGACCAGATCGATGGCAACCCAACCGCATCCGGCCGGGTTGAAAATGACGCCGGATCGCAATCCCTCAAAGCATGTATAAATATCAGACTACATCACATACATTGATCTGACTCCGAGGTAAGTAGATTAAGCACTTGTGTTACGGATATCAGAAACAACGATGGTATTACAAATACATACTTAAATATAGAGTATTAACACCTAGACACAGAACAAACACAAGTATTCATCATACGAATATTTGTCCTGGGTGGGGATCGAACCCACAACTCTTGGCGCATGAGGCAGGGTCACTACCGAATGCGCCATCGAGCTTGTCAGATGTATGTAAGTATTTGTTCCACCGCCTAGATGACTGTATGTGTTTTGTGTAAGGCGTTTGTTGGACGCTACAGTGGAAGAACTTTAGCACTTTCACAGTCGTATTTACATTCCTGCCCCGATCGCTGTACAAAGGAGAATATAAGAAATTCCCTCCGTACAGCGTTTCCGTCGAAAGAGGGATGAAGGTCGACGATATTATATTCTTGAAATTCTTTAAATGTACTGAATTTATGCGGTAGGCTTTGTGAGGGCGTCTGAAATAGGTGCTTTTGTTTAATGCGCCTTGGTCTTATCTCGTTGTGAAGGATGGAACAGCATAATTTTCATTTCAATTGTAACTGGTTGGTCAAGAGCAATCTCTTGGATATTTTGAAGGCCTTTATTTATTCTTGCGCATTCTAAAAATCTAGTTATTAAAGTGATGTTGAGTTTATTGTATCAAAAATCAATTTACTTTCTTGATCTTAACCTTTTTTATGTATGTTTGCTTCTGTAAATTGTATACTGTAACTTCAAAAGTAGACAAATCCCCACTTAACAAAACAATGCAGTTATCTTCAAACTTTTTCGGCGTAGTTGAAAATACTAGTTCTTTTCTTATTTTAGTTCTAAGATTATTTGTTTATATCTAAGACCAACTGAGAAGCAGACATGGTAAAACTAAAAAGGTTTCATTCACAACTAATGACATTCGTATCCATTTATCCGACAATAAACGATATCGGTCGAATATCAACCGCAAAAAGTACATTCCTATCAATCAGAGCATAAAATCAAGGCAGGCAGATTACATTTAGCATCAAAATTACAATACATCTTCACGGCTGATTGACCAAAATAATATTACGGCCCTTCCTAGTAAAGGGAGAAATCGCACAGCAAAAATACCGTCAATAAAGAAATACCGCATCTACATAATTGTGGGTTTTCCGATATTGAAATAGTTGGGGGTTCGGAGCCAGCGATGCAGAAACGGCCGTATCTTTTGCACCATTGGACGTGGTAACAAATCGAGATGTTTGGGTGGTTGTTTTGCTCCCGGGGAAGGCAATTTAAACTGTTGATAGAAGATTATGTAAGCGGTGGTAGCTTAATGGTAAGGTTCAAGGGGCCTGCTTCAAACTTGCATTTAGAACTTTCAAATCTAAGTACACGTTTAACTTTTCGGCGGTGTTCCATGTTGGTCTGGGGCTTAAAAAGAATGTGCCAACTGTGTTTTTTGCCTAGAATGTCGTAAAAGGCGACTAATGGTTTGTCAGGTTTTGAGTATGTGATTGTCTAGGCGACGAGTTTGCCACTTGTCCCTGCTTTTTTACAATTTTCCATCTAATCCGGCTCATTGTCCCATGTTGGTTTGGGACTTAAAAAATAATGTGCCAACTGTGGTTCTTGCCTAGCATGTCATAAAAGGCGACTAATGGTATATCGGGTTTTGGGTATGTGATTGTGTAGGCGACAGGTTAGCCGCTTGTCACTGCTTTTTCACAATTTTCCGTCTAACCCGTCTTTTTCTTGGCTTATTCTTCATTTATTAGTTAAGGGGGCCTGCTGCTCCTTTGACTTTGCCTACCCCTTCGGGCATTATGGGCGTGATGTTATGTATGTATACCCCAGCTTTTCCATACAAGATCTATGAAAGCGTTACCAAAGCTCCTCAAAAGTATGTTGGTTTTTTGATCCTTCATATACCTTCTTATCGTGAGCAAGAGTACATATCAAACATACAAATACTAAAAGAAACCTTATCTATTATTAAACTTTGTATAATATCCCTTATTGGAACACATTCTCGATACCATTATTACTACAATAGAGCCATTTTTCCTCGAAAACCATCATCCCTCGCTAAGTCTAGGCGACAATTCCAGGTCGTTCCCTGAAAGGTGTCGACGCAGTAATTTCATCACGGCGTTCAGACAGGTCGAGCTAATATCTCAAGTTACTCGTACTAGTACACTTAAGGTGAGATAGATACAGTGAGATAATAGAATACATTGTGTACGTAAGAAGTGTCAGGATAGCTACAGTACAAGATAATTTGTTATGAAGGCTGATTTTGCAAAAGTCAGATATAAAATAATAGCAATATATGTGCGATACCAGTTTTGAAATTACATTAACTCTATATGCAGAAGTGACATTTTTGATTTGGATCTGAGAAATTATTTTTTTAATTTAGGTATTAATGGATTTATTATCCGCTCATTGAAAAAACTAGCCCTAATAGTCATAAATGAATATATATATATCAGTATAAATATAAAAAAAAATGTCGCAGCTTATTGACCAATAGCCACTATTTATTAACTAAACATTTTAATACGTAGTTGAAGTAAAATCCCAGAGCGGTGGTAGCTCAATGTTAAGGACGCGCGCCTCTTAACCGAGGAGTACCGGTTTAAACCCGGGCACGTACCTCTGGATTTTTCAAATCTATGTACGTATTCATACTACTAGCTCGACGGTGAGGTAAACATCGCGATGAAACCTGTAAATTCAAATAACTTTGGATTTGTAACCATGATCCAAAAATTGTCTGGTTCCCCTATCTTAGAGTTACGAAGGTCAGATGGGCAGTCGCTTCAATGTAATTACCAGACTCGCTAAATCCTGGATCATGGTCTAAGCGGACCCCGTCTAAGCACGGGATATAGCGCTAGGAAGATGAGTTGAAGTAAAATCCCAAGAAATTCATAAATCGAATTTCAAAAATCTTAAAAATAAATATAAGTCCGGACTACGTCCTAGAATCTGGAAATTGATATACGTTAAGCGGCTTTTAAGGCAAAGTTACAAATAAAAGTAAAAACAAAAGAATAAATATTCAACTCTCTCTTAGGATAGATGTCGGACGGACTTTCCGTACTGTTCCCAACTTTACTGCACCAGTGTTAACAGCTAGCACGCAACTTGATATCCCCAGGGCATTAAGCTTCAAATGTCAGACAAATATTATGGCGTTTGTTTGTAATTGCCCGTAGGCATGTATCCAGCTATTTCTGTAGATTTGCTTTTAGTTGTAACGTTCCATCTTTGGGTTACAGTGGAAATTTGAGTAAAGCTATTAGGACAAAGGAAAGCTATCTTAGCCGGTATAATTGTAGATGTAATACAAGAAGATGATCTCGACGATTTGAATGTGCGTTTAATTTTGAAACTAAAACCGGGGTAGGAAAGGAATAAGAACGTTTCAGTTAACATCATTTGGGATACGATTATTAACATTTTTTTGTGGAAAAATTGTAAAAGCAAGCTGGTGTGAGAGTCGCATTTGTTTTGTTGATTGCGTTGTTGATTTTTAAATATTATAGTATTTACGATTGATTTGATAATTTAACTATATTTAAAGTACTATTTACGCAGAATGTATTTTATTACAATATTGATACTTAGATTGCTGTATTGACGTTTTAAAATAACTGATACAAAACTCCAAAATCAAGATACTGAGATCAGGCTGCTTAAAATAAAAATATGTATATTTTTATTTTAAGCAGCCTGATCAATAGGTTAATAATACGGTTTCTTCACTAACATTCACAAAAACATAACAAATATTTAAAATACAGACCCTATGATAAACATAACATAACATCACGCCCATAATTCCCGAAGGGGTAGGCAGAGTCACAGGGGCAGCAGGCCCCCTTAACCACATTCAGATAAAAACAAAACTGGGCTAGGTTATATGGAAAATTTTGAAAAAGTAGTGACAAGTGGCTAGCTCGTCGAAAACCCTATGAAAAAAAAAACAATTACACTTTTTACTGACGAATAATTATATTCAAACTCACAAGGCAACAGAACATAACATACCGCATCTGATCACGGAATAATCAAGTTCAACGCTCAACCGACACGGCTGAGCCTCGGGCCGAATAGGGACAGGTGCGTGCGTCTTTGAGAAAAGTAAATTAATTACAGCCGGCTCTCCCGAGACGTGTATTTTGATGAAAGTAGGAGCGTAACGTGCGAAAACCTAATCAGGCTTCCCTTTCAGCGGAGTCAAATGTAATCAGTTAGGCTGGTGGCAAGCTGACGAATTATTTTTGGAATATTGTCTTAGTATTGGGAGGATCTTGTGTTTTTCAAGGGATTTGAGGTAATGATTGAATTTTGAACAAAACAAAACAGTTACAAAAAACATAACATCACGCCCATAATCCTTGAAGAGGTAGGCAGAGTCAAAGGGGCAGCAGGCCCTTTTAACCACATTCAGCCAAAAACAAAACTGGGCCGGATTAGACGATAAATTGTGAAAAAGTAGCGACAAATGGCTAGCTCGTCACCTACACAATCACATGCCCAAAACCCCATATACCATTAGTCGCCCTTTACGACATGCTAGGCAAGAAACACAGATGGCACATACTTTTTAAGTCCCAGGCCAAAATAGGACAATGTGCTGGGTTAGATGGAAAATTGTGAAAAAGTGGCTAGCTCGTAGCCTACACAATCACATTGAATTTTGAAGTAGCCGTCTAAAACAATATTAAGAGCACTTTGGTTGATTTTATAAAGTCATGAGGATTTTCCAGCGGCTCTACCCTTGCGCAAATGGATCTGAGATTATATCGTGTATCCTTTGAGATATATCGAATTTCCTATATGGAAATAGCCGATGTCCTGTAGAGTTCAAACTTTAGGCGAACCGAATTTTATCGGTTAACCATATAAGTGGTAAGGGTTAAGTTGTACACTTTGTTTTCCATCTCATTGATATCTGTGATTGATGAATTGGGGATGTTTTTAATAAAACATCTAGATGTTTGATGTTAACGCCATTGACTAGCTAATGGCGTAACTGTGACGTAGGATATTTTTACCAAAATGATACAAATGCCCTATGTACAACGACGAAGCTTGCATGACAAGATTAATAATTGTGGAAGAAGCAAAAGATATAAGCTAGAACAGCAGCAAATGAGATAATGTTACCTCTGTCATGACGGGAATGACGTGACATTATTATACTCTACAAGTCTTTAATAAAACCATCAAGTACCTACTTCTTTCAAAAAACAAATTCCCGTAGAATATGTAAATTAGACATTAAAATAACGTAGTTAATGCGAAAACCCGATCGGTCCCGCTTTCAGTCCCGAGTCAAATATAATCAGTTAGGGCGGCGGCAGACGTGACGTGATTATGCCACGTCGCCATGTTGATTTACGGTTTTACCGCGGGAATTATAAACACAGATTGAACAGGTGGTGGCGAAAATTAATTCGGGAAATAATTTTCTTTGTCGAAATGTAAGATGAACGAGGCTTCTGCCTGACAAAGTTATTTATGTGGGAGTACTAAATATTTAGCGGTGAGTGCTATGCTCATAAAAGGTGGTATCAGTCGCTAACGGCGTTTTCTAATATATATTTTAACAAATTAAAGACATATGCTTGTTTTTCCCGCGCCCGTGTGGAATTAGATATGTTAGAGAGATAGTTTATCGGGCGTCCTGTAAGCTGTATATTTTTTTCCGGGATAAAAATATTGTAAGAGGGCTTTTTCTTGTTCTAAGTCAAATTTAATAACAAGTTATCGCGATGAAGACGATAATTGCTATATATGTTCAAGTAGCACTAGTTTTTTAAAGTAGCTAACTACTTTAAGGCTGTTTACTTGGATTAAAGTCTAAAAATCTAAACTAATGTATAAAGTTGAAAAGTTTGTTTGTTGGGTTACAACTATAACACAGATGTTAACTGAGCTTTTAAATTTCTAAAAAGTATATTTTTGTTCCGACCGTACACAAGAATCTGATATGTTTTAAGTGGTTGTACAATAGGTTGAGCTAGGAATATTTTTGGGGTCCAGCCCGGCGGCGCCCTGCAGGGGCGGCTCCGAATACTCCTGAGGTATCCCTGCCTATTGTAGGAGGCGACTAAAAGGGCCTTTGGGGTCGTGGGGGTTAGAGGGGGGAGCCCCCTGGCCCTCTATAGTCCTCAGAGAAGCCGACTGCATGTGTTACACTCGGTCCGTCAGGATAGGTACACAGCTGTCTATGTGGTCGTGAAACACCACCCTAGGTGTTCTGGGGGAGAATATCACTCCATCAAGATGGGCCGCTAGGCGGCAGCGCGCGCTGCGTAGACTTTTCGTGATGAATCCCGACAGTCAAGTGGGGATCCCGTTGGTTTTGCGTTAGCGCCCGAAGAACGGCAGCCTTGAGGTTTAGTCGGTAGGGGGACTGGAGATTGCTACCGGTTTCGAGCCCGACACACTCTGTAGGCCCTACTCAGGTCTATTTGGACGGTGCGTAAATGCATTCCTCAAGTACAAAAAAAAAAAGGAATATTTTTGGGGTGAATAAGGAACTTATCATAAAATTATTGTTGTGGGTGGAGTAAGGAACATAATTAGGTTGAGTAAGGAAAACATAATGAGTAGGATGAGACGTCATAGGATGAATGCGCTCATCTCAGAAACTACTGGTTCGAATTGAAAAAAAATGTTTGTGTTGTATCGTTCATTTATCGAGGAAGGCTATATTAAATTAATTATAAACGCGAGTGAAACCGCCTGCACAGCTAATAAACAAACAATCTCGATTGTCAAGCTAGATAAAAAATTTATTTTTCTTTAATAATGCTAGAAATTTGTTTTATTTTTTGTTATGTCGCCGCAAGGTAAAAAGGATATGTCAATAGAAGAACATGATTAAAGTAACGTTATAGAAAGACGTATTTAAATAATCGCACGTATGTCCCCGACCTTATGCCAAGACGGAGAATAAAAAACAAACCAACTGGGAAATTGAGACCGGCGTATGTATGTACATACCTTTGTGAATATGCAAATGTGCCTGTCACTTGCGTATCTACGTGCGATACTTCTTTCTATTGATGGGTTTAAAGGTAATTGGCTGTAAGAATTACTTGTACTAATTTGGTATGTTAGTTAGTTGGTATGTTTTCTGCACTTAGCCTCGTAAGTGGGCCATTGTGAGTAAATGGTCACTGTACCACTACAATGGTCATTCAAACCATTTCAGCTCCGTACAGAAGGTAATTACGGTTTGAGGACGTTTGAGGCCAGCCTTCATTGAAGGAGGGTTGCCTATGAGCCGTGCTCTTGTGTCACTCACGCTGCTGCAGTAATAGTATATGAGTTAGTGTTTCTTCTGCTAACATGCAGCCTTTATAGGAGGCTGTCAACAGCTTCTATTCTGTGTAGGTGTCTGTTTAAATTGTATAGATTGATTTTTATTCATTGTATAGTTTACTTCATAGATATTTACTAACATTTAGGACTTGAATACAAATGACCATGTTCATTACACGAACATTTGCTCTTAGCCAGGTTAAAAAAATACAGCAATTGATTCAATTTGTTAGCATCTCCAACACAAGCGGCCTGTTTAATTCAGTCAATTACGCCAACATTAAGTTATAGTTCATGTAATGCTGCCAGGCAACGTGACGACTCCCAAAGGACATCACTTCGTAGCTGCCGTTTCATTATTAATGCCGACTGGACATGGAAAGCGCCGGGACTGATTACAGTGGCTGAATGCCTGAGGAATAATAATAACTAAGTACTTGGTCATAGTGCCCAGAGCGGTGGTAGCTCAATGGTAAGGACACGCGCCTCTTAACCGAGGAGTGCGGGTTCAAACCCGGGCACATACCTCTGGAATTTTCAAATCTATGTACGTATTTATACCACTAGCTCGACGGTGAAGGAAACATCGTGATGAAACCTACAAATTCAAACAACTTTGAATTTGTAACCGTGATCCAAAAATTGTCTGGTTTCCCTATCTTAGGGTTACGAAGGTCAGATCGGCAGTCGCTTCAATGTAACAGCAGCTTCACCAGACTAGCTTAAACCTGGATCATGGTCTAAGCGGACCCCGTCTAAACAACGCTAGGTAGAAGAGACTTAGTCATAGTGCCCGTATCTAATTAAATATTCCCGGCATTAAAGCAATTAATAATAATAATAAATTTATTTATTCAGACACAAAGATCCAAAATGTTGTCCCATGTTGGTCTGGGACTATAAAAAAAGAATGTGCCAACTGTGTTTCTTGCCTAGCATGTCGTAAAAGGCGACTAATGGTATATGGGGTTTTAGGTATGTGATTGGGTAGGCAACGAGCTAACCACTTATCACTTCTTTTTCATCTAACCCGGCCCAGTTTTATTTTTGGCTTAATGTGGTTAAAGGGGCCGACTGCCCCTTTGACTCTGCTTTTTGGGGATTGTGGGCGTGATGTTATGTTATGTTATGTTGTATTACAAATATCCATTTTTGTTAGTGACAATGATTCTTAATATCTATGTTAGTAAGTACACTTAACAAGGAAGACACAATTAACTTAATTAGCATAATAGATACGGCTGGCATTTGGGTTTGTAATGGTGGTTACCCAGTGCCTCACTAATGCACTATCCCACCTATCTGCCAACACGTTCAAAATACTGTTGGAACTGCCGGCCATTTTGTTCCAGATGGACAATGTCTTTTTCCTTAGTATCGCGTGAAAACTATATACGAATTTATCTATCTATTTAACTATCTGCTAATAACAGCAACAAACAGTAGGGTCAGTATCAAAAGTTTGCTTTACAATTTTAGGCGTTGTATCTAAGTTAAGTCATAGACAACAAAATTAAATGTAAAAAATAAAAAAAAAGCAAAGGGTCTCCATATATAGCTGTTTAGTCAATCTTTCGGCATCCAGTCTTTCCACATGTCCGAACCACATTTTATTTGAATATAGACAGATATAGTCTTCTATATCTATATAATGACTGGCCCGTTGGTCGAGTGGTCAGAGACCCTGGCCACGAAACCAAGGGTCGCGGGTTCGAATCCCGCTAGGGGCATATATTTCGTGTGATGAACATGGATATTTGTACTCGAGTCATGGATGTTTATAAACGTATTTAAGTATGTCTATCCGTTCACCTAGTATCCATAGCACACGCTTATAAGCTTAGTTTGGGACTAGGGAATTAGTGTGCCAGTCTGAAGAAATAATTAATTTATTATTTATTATATATATGTATAGGGGACAGCGCTCACAACTTATTTAATAAAGATAAAATAACAGTTCCTGTAGCTTTAAGCTTCTCACACTAATTACCACTTATCATATCGTAAGGCATTTAAAATACTTCAAAAGCGCATTCTTCCGTCCAACTGTAAACTCCTAATTCATTCCTATAGCTTCATGCTGCCCCTAATTACAAGTAATAGCTTATGTAAAGCTGCAGCAACGCGAGGAATCCTGAGGGAGGCGCCGTGCATTATTGATGCTGCGCGCCGCGCTGAGGAAAGCTACACAAGCGGTATGGAGCGGGCGATAATGTTGCATCTGTGATGACACTACTACTCATTATTAAGTCTTCTTTGAAGATCAGAAAGGTGTCATGAGCAAGTAGCACTATCTCACACAGGTACATACATAATATAATCATGCCTGTAATCCTCTAAGGAGTAGGCAGAATCAAAGGGGCAGCTAGCTCCCTTAACCACATTCAGCCAAAAAAAAATGAGCTGGATTAAATGGGCAATAGTGAAAAAATAGTGACAAGCAGCTAGCTCGCCGAAACAATCACACACCCAAAACCTGATATACGATGAGATGCCATGCTAGGCAAGCAACACAATTGGCACATTCTTTTTAAGTCCCAGACTAACATGGGACAACCCACAGGTCCTTGTTGTAAAACAGAAGGTAATTTACGAAAAGAAAAGTAAAGGTCCCAATATTGAGCCCTGGGGTACTCTTATACAAAGGAGTCTGGAAAACTACTAACTATTTAACATGGTAACCAAAGTATACTATATAGCTTATAACTAAGGTGGCTGAAATAAATACTGTTGCTGTAAGGAATTGCGTTAACAAGGAATACCTCAACAAACTATGCAACACCAACTAAAAGTTATGAAGGAGTGTTCAAAGTATCGGTTTGAGAAGAAGACCGATTTTTTAGGTTATTTTTATTCAATACCAAATTCTCTAAAGGTTAGGTAACATAGCTATTTCAATTTGAATTACACTAACGACACCATGGAAAGTATTGAACTATATAGACGAACTGAATGTTAATAAACTACAAGATCTGTTCTTCATTGTGACTTCTCTGCGTGTGTTAATACAAATATTTCTATTAATACGAAATATATAAACTAGATTGCCAACTGGAAATAATAAGCTTCAATACCCAGTCCTAAATATTAACTGTAAATGTCGCATCGGCTCAGACCTAATTAGCTAAACAGGTGTTATTAGGCTTCATTAGTACAACTCCGGTACAGGTCGACTGTCAATTTTAAGTCCGCAAATTAATATTTGCTTCAGACACGCAAAATGTGTTTTATATAAATACAGTAATATGAAAGTTTATACGAGCTCAGTGGTTCACGACATACGTCTTATACTATGGCTGTCGGTTTGAACCCGGCCACGAACTTTTGGACTTTTATAAAATTTCTTAATATTGATTTATAGATCTTGCTTGGTGGTGTGTAATGAAAGTGTAGAAATCTACCCTTCCAAATAACTAACTAAACTTCATGACGCCACTTCCCTAGCGGGGTAGGCAGAGAGAACCGAACGCCATATGGTACGATCCTTACACACCTCACTCGCCTCTTCAACATTCATGATCCTTTTCATACAATCTCTACGTTTTTTATGGCCCCTAAAATCACCTTCTGTTAATAAACGACCAATCTGGTCGTACAATATCCGAATAACAATGGATGTGTCCTTATCCAATATTCTCGTGATTACGGCAGTCAAAAGGAAACCAATGAAAATAAAACAGCCGGCTGGCTTGTTAAATTCAGGATCATATCCATACGGAGTCTAACTAAGATGTAAACATAACGCTAGTAAGATGATGAATTCTAGACTAGGCTGTAAGATTATAATATATAATTTACACTTTCGGGTTGCATTATCACTAGAATTACAACTAATGGGACTAAATGCGATGTTTATAATATCAGTCCGCTTGTGACCTCGGTCGTTGCAATCATAGATTTAGAATGTTTTGAGTACCTCCTATATCTATGGTTGCAACACGGCCGAAACGTCAAGCTGTGTACACTCATCTATAATATAAAAAATGAATCGCTGAATGTGTTGCTAAGCGCAAACCTCGAGAACAACTGAAGCGATGTCGCAAATTTTTTTTAGTTGTGTTTATTATTATCAAGTGAAGGTTTTTATGAAAGAAAAAATAAAAAAGTAGCACGGAAAAAAAATGGTATTGAAAATCCGAGAACGGGGCGTTACGAAGTGCGCCGAGTCAGCTAGTGTACTATATAATCCATAACGCGTTTAGTGCCTTTAGTAGTGATTCTATAAGATTATAATGCCTAAATTCATGGAAAGTTGATGTATGTTTTAACTAATTTAACTTATATAGTGACCATCTTCATTTAAATCACGTCCAGCATTTAGTTAAACGCGTTCAATACGTCCGGCTTCTTAACTTTCCCATCGTTTTAGTTTTATGGCCCATTGAAAGCCACTACAACTTTTATTATAGCTGGGCGGCGTTATTCACTTCGTTACAACGCATTGTTAGTAAACAGTCTAGTTTCAGTTGATTTATGGTCCTGGGTCGCGGTTCCTGGATCGATTTATGATGAGCGGGGGCGGTCGATAGGTTTTTATTAGGAATTGTTGACAGTTGAGGTTTGTAAAGTCGCTCAGAAGGAAATAGCGGTTAAGACGTGTAAGTAGAAAAAAAAATATGTTGGTCTGGGACTTAAAAATGTTCCAACTGTGTTCTTTGCCTAGCATATCGTGAAAGGCGATTAGATTTTAGATAAGTGATTGTGTAGGCGACGAGCTAGACACTTGTCACCACTTTTTCACAATTTTCTAACCCAGCCCAGTATTATTTTTGGCTGAATGTGGTTAAAGGGGCCTGCCGTCCCGTTGACTGTGACTGTGTGAAGTATTGTATGTATGTACGGTCGGATGGTGGTGCCTGGATCGATTAATGATGAGCGGGGGCGATTAAGAATTGTTGACAGTTGAGGTTCGTTAGGTAGCTAAGGGTGAAATAGCGGCTGAGATGAGTAATCAGAAAAATCAATGGTTTTATAGCATTGTTTTAACCAAAAAAGGTTTCCGAAGTGTGGGCATTAGAATATATTTCACGACAATTTGAACGAAATTAAGTCTTTGAGATGATATAACCTAATTTTCTGCTTATCTTAAGATCGAGCGTTTGAGACTAAATATTTAGATATAGCGTGAATTTTGAGAGACAAATACATTTTAATATTTACTGTAAGAAATAGCTTAATGCTATTTTAATCAGCATTATTAATGATTAACAGTTCAAAAATCGAAGTGAGCCTTAAAATCAGATATACATATTTTTAACAGACATATAAAGATTGACTTTTGAAATCTTACTGAAATATAATAAACATTTAATGACTTGTATATAAAGGCCATTTCCTCAGATGAGCAAGCGTATGTAGTTTTGTAAATAAACACAAACAATATTAACACAGCTTTGAGCCCCGATTTTAACGGAACGTATTTACTTTTTGATTGTACCAATATGCAGTAAAGAAAGGCGCCCCTAATTTATGTAAAAACACACATTTCACTGCGGAGACAAGTGACTTACGCAGTTAAATAAACAAGAACGCTTAATCTACGGGACCCTCTTAAATGTGTCTCCTGTGTGGAATTCTTGCGATGCCGAGCGGAAACCGATAGTATAATGAAAGTAATTTCAGTGAGAAATCTTCAAGAGAACGTACTTACGTAATATAATTATGATGCTTTTAGACGTGTTGTTTGCAGTGGAAATTATACCTGGTTTAAGAAGGATACATTGCTACAAAAGTAGACTTCATTGTCTTTAATTTTGATTTAAAGCACCAAGATTAATAAGCAATCATGTTATTAAAGTAAGAATAAATAAATTGACTGTCGCATGTTGATCTGAGACTTTAAAAGAATGTGCCAACTGTGTTTCTTGCCTAGGCGTCACGTCCCAAAGGCAACTAATGGTATATTTGGTTTTGGGTATGTGATTGTCTAGGCAACGAACTAGCCACTTGTCACTATTTTTAACCGACTTCATTTCTTAAATTTCCGTCTTACCTAGCCCAGATTTGTTTTTGGCTGAATGTGGTTAAAGGGGATTGCTGCCTCTTTGACTCTGCCTACTCCTTCAAGGACTACGGGCATGATGTTAAAAAAAAACTAAAAAAAACGTAATTACATAATACATGATGCCTTTAGCATGTTTTTTTCAGTGTAAATTATATCTGGTTAGGAATACGTTTCTTCAAAAGTGGTGTATATTATCTTTTATTTTCATTTGAGGCATCAAGACTAATAATTATGCCATCATATAAATAAAGTAAGAAAATTAAAATTTAATCCCCGTTACAATGCGGAGACTTGACAGTTTTAATTGACTTGAACTGTTTACAAAATTAATTTGAAGATGGCGTCAGTGATCATAACAATGAAATGTTTCATCCTCAAAAGAAAATTTTATAATCCCGTTTCGCTCATATATAAAATAATGAAAAAATGTTTGCTTAAATTTCTCTTAATGGAAAAGTCTATTATCACGACTTGTCTGTATAAATCCTCTAAAAAACTTAACACGCAAAGAGGATTCCTTCATACTGCCTATCACTTTTACTGTGGAAATAGCGTGAATATCTAAAATGGTTTACGGAAACTTTAGAATAGTCGAATCTGGGTGAAGAAACGCATTAAGCAAACGCATCGGGCTAAAACGGTATTCCATTGTTACAATCTGGCTACCCTTATATTAGAGGCAATTTGTCTCTGCCGGGAACTATAAAAGTACGGGTAGTTACTTGTTTCCAATTTGTTTCTAATTATTTAACACTAATAAGGGGTTTTTTGTAAATAAATTTTTCTATCTACCAGATGGTCTGATAAGCCAATTTTCATCTCATTATAATAATTGATTAGCTTTGTTTGATGTAATCTTAAAAGTGAAATGGCTGTCAATTGATAGCGTTAATCTGAAACTTGAAAATAATGTACCCTGCATACGTAACATATCATTACACCCACAATCCTCGAAAGGGTAGGCAGATTCGAAGGGGCAGCAAGCCCCTTCAACCACATTCAGCCAAAAATAAAGCCGGGCCGGGTTAGATGGAAAATTCTGAAAAAGCAGTGACAATCGGCTAACCTGTCGCTTACACAATCACACACCCAAAACCCGATATACCATTAGTCGCCTTTTACGACATGCTAGGCGAGAACCACAGTTAGCACATTCTCATTCCCAGATCAACATGGGCCAAGTCCCAGACCAACATGGGACTATGTACCCTGCATGTCATAAAAAACGACTAATGGGGTATTGGGTATTGAGTTTAGGATTGTGGTTTAGAGGGACGAGGAAAGTAAGGTAGTCAGACTCAAAGAAGACTCCTTGGAGTATACCTACCCCTTTACAGATTGCGGGCATAGTACGAACGTATGCAATGCAATCATTTATAAAACTCGTATGATTTTATATTGGATTTCATACACAATTAGCTGTTTAACTGAATGCTGAAACCTCACATGCACCTTGACAAGCCAGTAAATAGTCCAACCGTTTTTCGACACTCAACCGAATTACAACTTATCGACAAACATCCGGCACAAGTGCCACCGATATGTAAATGGCTACCATCGATTTCGGCGCAATAAAGGCTTAATTAAAGCGTTGGCACGTAGGCACGTATCGAGGAACGCACCAAATGTTACTGATGAAAACGATAAGCCTCGCGTTAATTCGGCCGAGTGAGAAAATAAATATTTGCTGACTACACACGGAGCGGCCGAGCTGGGAGCAATAGTTGGTAGAATTGCTTTTTACGGAGATACTATCACACCCACAATCCCTGAAGATAGTCGCCCTACAAGAACAGTAAACTTCTTAAACAAATAAAATAAAATAAAGTTGGGTTAGAAAAGTATCGATGCGCCCTGCAGGGGGGGCTCCGAATACTCCTGAGGTATCCCTGCCTGTCGTAGGAGGCGACTAAAAGGACCTGTGGGGTCGTGGGGGCTAGTGGGGGAGCCTTCTAGCCCTCAATCGTCCCTAGAGAAGGCGACTGCTCGTGTGTTACACCCGGCCCGTTAGGATACACAGCTGTCTGTGTTGTCGCACACACCACTCTAGGTGTTCTGGGGGAGAATCTCACCCCCTTGAGATGGCGGCAGCGCGCGCTGCGTAGACTTTTCGAGATGAAACCCGACAGTGGGGATCTCGTTAGTTTTGCGTTAGCGCCCGAAGAATGGCAGCCTTGAGGTTTAGTCGGTAGGGAATTCGGTGTTGCCAGCCGGTTCCGAGCCCGACACACCCTTGTAGGCTCTTACTCAGGTCTACTTGGACGGTACGTAAAGGCATTCCTCAAGTACAAAAAAAAAGGAAAGTATCGATAAGCGGCTAGCTCGTAGTCTAGCTAAAAATAAAATTTGGCTGGAAGAAGTAGTGACAAGTTGTTATTCGTTCCGAAAAGACGCTCTCCACTTGTCCCTCTCGTATAGCAGAGGGCACAGCACGAGAGTGTGCCCACGACGCCGGTCACGGGAACGATCGGCGTCTGATTCCTGGACGGAGTAGATGAGACACGCTGGGTAGCCGAGCATGTCTCGACGTGCGCGCGTGCTCGGTGCTGTGCATCCGCGCATTCAGCCAGAAATAAAATTCAGATGGGTTAGATGGGAATAGTGAACAAGTACTAAAAAGGCTTGTCGCCTACATAATCACAAACCCGACACCTAATACGCTAACAGTCACCTTTTACGACATGCTAGGTAAGAAACACAATTGGTCATCCCAGACCACCACGGTGCTCGAAAAAAATGTATCAAATATATGAATTTAAACTTTTGCGTTGCATTATCACTGGAAATAATACTGACGGGACTAAACGCGATATGAATTATGTAGTGCATGAGTACTTACAGCTTGTCGTTTGGGCCGTGTCGCAACGACGGTGGTCACTTGTCAGTATTATTTCGAATATAATAATATATAGTTGTAAGGAAAGTCCAACTCAGTCTTATTCGCCAATCTTGCCTGCCGTGGCTGTCCCGCGCGAGACTGCACAATGTCGTCCCATTTATCGGGCGGCAGTCAGCGCGCAGGGAAATTTCATTTATCAGCGCGCCGCGGGCGGAGGTCAATTCGACGAATCGTTTGACGGACGCGCCGGAAAGTATGGCGTCGGGAGAGTTGAGTGCGATGAAGCCGTTGATTTCAGCGTCTTTTTTGTTGGGGTGAACATGGATGTTGATGTAAATCTGTGTAAATAAAAATTGATCGCCGAAATGTGTGTAGGCCCATAACTTTCGAACGACTGTATGAAATATAATTGTCGCGATAAGGTTTTTATGAAAGAAAATATGTAAAACTCAGATTAGGGTATTTTTATATCAAATATTATTGGATATTTTATACAGATCAATAATTACCAGTGCAGCTAGTTTATTATATGTAATAGCTGATATAGTATGACATCAGAGGCGATTTATTTATAGAGTATTACCCATATATCCATAGCAACATGCATATGCCTAGAATTTTATATGACCTGCTAGAGGTAAAAAATAGTACACGGCCTTCTTAAAGAAAGAATTCTAAAGTTGTAAGGTGTAAGGAAACCTTAAATAACGTTTGTGTTTAATAGTATCGATAGATTGGTATAAATCGATATATCGAAACTTATCGATTATAAACAACACTATTACATCGCTTTTAGTCTGCTGTAAAGACGTCGGCACCGCATCTGCGTTTCCTAATCTGACGTTAATCTTATGGAATCGATTTGTGTCGCCTGACTTGGCGCACAATTTTTTTTCTCTCTCTTTCAAACTTTTTATTCAAAGATCTTTTTTAAGATTTAACCAACCAGAGCCATGCCAGCTTATAGCCGGAGAGCTGACAGCCATTTTTGAGTACATCCTTGAGGCACATTGAAAATATTATTGTTGATTAGTTGCGAATGTGTGGATGATGAAATGGCCGACCTGGCTGGGAGGTTGCGGGGCGTTAATGAGCTATGAATTTTTTAATTCGCAATTTTTCTCATGCAGAAAATGTTCTTGAGGCACTTTGAATCTTACAGCATTTTAAAGTCTGATGTTTAATTAAACGATATATCATAATGCCAGGCGATTTGGTTGGGATTTAAATGGTGACAGGCGATTTAAAGTTATATTTTTTTGTGCGCATTTTTTCATTTTCAAAATTTTCCATCTAACCCAGCCCAGTTTTATTTCTGGATGAATGTGGTTAAAGGGGCCAGCTGCCCCATTGACTCTGCCTTTCGGGGATTATGGGCGTGATGTTATGTTTTGTTTTTTTTTGTCAATTTTATTTTGATCAAAGATGCTTTAAGGAGTTCGCTGCTCCTTGGACTGACCATAGTTATAGTGGTTAGCTGCTGCCCTTTCGGAGATTGCGGCGAATTTTTATTGTATATATAGGTATTGATCTTCCAAATTGTCGGGTTCCCCTATTTAAGGGTTTCAAAGGTTAAGTGGCAATCGCTTCAATGCAGTAAATTTTATAAGACTTTCTAAATTCAAAAAGCAGACTAAGGGACATAATAACAGTAATGCGATGATTAAAGGATTTTATTTTTAGCAAACACGTCAATAGCTATTAAAAGATGCACGTTTACTAACGATACCTTTACCGCTTGGCTATTGGTATAAAAAAAATGTATATACTCAAACCAAAATATTATATAATTATAATATATAAATATATTTACGTAGGCCTCAAAAAAGCACTTGTAAATCGTCAAGTAATAAGTAAAAATAACAATTTGAATGTACCACCGGTTCAGAATGTCGCATCTACCGAGAAAAAACTCGTTAATACGAATATAAAAATGAACATTTACAGATAATATTAATATTAATACCAAGTCATACAGTTATGTTCGTCGAAGGTTCAGGCATTATTACAATTAAAGCTAAACCGGAGCAGACCAGCCTCTGAAGGTGGCATCTGGAGCTGGTGGAATGTATACGTAATGATTACACTGCTATACAGTCATTTTGCGGAAGGCATACTTGAAGTCGATTTTGTATAAGACGAGTGTGCTGATAACGGGAAAAATACCAGAATGGTCAAATTGACTCCAGTTTTTGAGATAAACGCTTCTAACATTTTCCATAAAATGCTTCAATAAATGGGCCAAAAGATGTATTTAAAATTTATTTTTATTGTTTATCTTTACAAAAATACACAAAAATAATAAGAGTTTGGGGTACCTTTAACTAGAATAAATAAATGAAGATCATGAAAATCTTTTTCTTTGGGATTTTCTCTTATTTACTTTGTCAGGACAATCTCTTTTCAAAGTCCAGCCTGTCATTTGATATATGGCATCTTATCAACACAACAATTATTGTGTATAGATCCCAGCTTGCCTCAAGTACATTTTTTGCGCAAAAAAAATATAACTTTAAATCGCCTGTCACCATTTAAATCCCAACCAAATCGCCTGGCATTATGATATATCGTTTAATTAAACATCAGACTTTAAAATGCTGTAAGATTCAAAGTGCCTCAAGAACATTTTCTGCATGAGAAAAATTGCGAATTAAAAAATTCATAGCTCATTAACGCCCCGCAACCTCCCAGCCAGGTCGGCCATTTCATCATCCACACATTCGCAACTAATCAACAATAATATTTTCAATGTGCCTCAAGGATGTACTCAAAAATGGCTGTCAGCTCTTGGGGTATTACAACGAGTTAACTTATAAGGAGACTTATTCCTATTTACGTTTGTTAAGATTAAAACTATAAAAGATGGCTAAGGTTAAATATTTTTGAATTTCATTATTTCGGAAGCAAATGTTTATACACCTTTGCGATCTTAATTTCAGTAGAATGTGTAACCAGAAAAAAATACAATAATTTATAATAAGTAAAGCATCTTTGTATTTTCGAAATCTGATTTCAGTCTTTGACTGGGAAAAAAGCTGATAATCCACGGCTAAAAATATGAACATCTTGACTACGTTAGCTTTAAAACGACAAAATATTTAATATTAATTTAATCTGTAAATTATAATTTTATATTCAATCTGGCATTGAAAAGAGTAACTACCCAGTTTCCTGCCGGTTTCTTCTCGGTAGATGCGACATTCCGAACCGGTGGTAGATTCAAATTGTTATATTTTGTATCTATTATTTGACGATTTACTAGTGCTTTTTTTAAGCCTACGTAAATAAAGATATTTTGAGTTTAAGTTTGAAAAAAAAAACACATTCAAATCGGTATATTTGTTTGGGGCTCAGATGCCATAGAAAAACTCAAATTACTGTGTCAAACTTACAACGCGTGGTACGTTATGTTTGACGCAGTTCTCATATTGAGATTTAAAAAGATAAAAGTTAGAAATTAGAAGACTTCTGTCCGTAACAGTTACGATAACTGTTTAATTTCGACTGAACAAGTAAAGCAATTTGATAAATCAATTCCAAGCTTCTTTGTCACACTTTGAATTTACAGTCTGCAAACAGGATTAACTGTTAATTAATTGTGGGACAACGTGGCTTATAGTCGCGACTGTTCTCCGTTTGCTATTATTGTTTCGGGAATTCCGAGTTTGAGCTGTGTAGTTGTTCGCTTCGGTTAGTTCAATTTGTTGTTCATTTATTTGTTGAACATTTTTGGATGTGTTGTGTGGTGTTCTGTTATTGCACTTTAGAATTGGACTCGTTCGATATTCAAATATGGTCAAAGTTTTTAAAAAAAGAACGCGGCTTGTGTTGACTACTGGTTCCATTATTTAGATTTATTGAGATCGAAAAAAAATACCTTTTATTTTTAATGTTTTGATGTCTTGTCTGTTAAGAGTGTTATTATTGCACTTTGTCTAGCTTGGAAACAAATTTTTCTATAATGTCACCCATTGATTTGCGGTTTTTATGTATACCACTGAGGTGTCAAACAAGCGTACGTACGGCCTACCTGATAGTACGGTCATATACTTAGCTCTCTTAGAAGTTCAAAGAAACATTTTGGGCACTGTAACATCACACATTAAAACTGCCATACATTACACTTTCTAGTAAATAAACTTATAAGTGCACTCATAAAAAAGAAAACCTCTGACTTTTCAGTCAATTGCATACCTACACAGCAACGTTAAACGCGCTCATCACTTTGATAGGTATTTCGTACTCCATATTAGCACCGGCCTATTCCCACCCCGAAACTAGCAATAACTAACAGCCGAATCACAACTCGGCCGAAGGAATTTAATCAGTGCTGACGTAATTCCGAACTCCGTTGCGACGTAATAACACACTGTTAAATTTTAATCCCGTAGCGTGCCGAGCCAAGACTGATAATACGCTAACACAATAATAATAGAGGAGGTAACCCCTTTACGGGCCATGAAAGGTTTCATTATGTTTTTATTAAAACCGTCTAATGGCACTCAGCGCTGTTTCTCAAAGTTTTGTCTCACGAAACCCCGGCTGAAATAGAATTGCTAGAGCGAAAAGTGAATTAGTTTCAAGAAGTTTCACCGTAGAGATCTTGAAATGGTCGAGGAAATTTTTACGATTTTTGGTATATGACAGAAAGTTTTTCGCTATAAAATACTATATGCAATGTTGTCGTAACATGTATATGTGTCATCATGCTCGTAATCCTCGTCACTACGAGGGGCTAGTCGCAAACAGTGTTTGCAGAGCCAAAGAGGCAACCAGCCCCCTTTAAAAAAGAAAACTGGGCTGGGTTAGATGGAAAACTGTGAAACAGTAGAGACAAGTGGCTAGCTCGTCGCCTACACAATCACACACCTAAAACCCGATATCCCATTAGTCACCTTTTACGACATGCAAGGCAAGGAACACAGTTGGCACATTCTTTTTAAGTCCCAGACTAACATGGGACAAAAGTTCGTAAGTTCTGAAGTATTCATATAATTAAAACAAATATCCAAAAGCTGCTTACCCACATATATACCTTATTAATATTATAAACGCGAAAGTTTGTAGGGATGTATGGATGTTTGTTACTCTTTTACGCAAAAACTACTAAATGGATTTTAATGATACTTTACAATAATATAGCTTATATACCCGAATAACATATAGGCTATGTTTTATCGAAGTACCACGCGAGCAAAGCCGCGGGCAGAAGCTAGTCTACAAATATTTATCACTATCATTGCTAAGTTCAAGCAAATCATTACGCAATTATATTCTAGTCTGGGGTCCCTGCCGCACATTTTGACAACTCGAGTATCGGCAGGCTTGTTTACTTTTCAATTATCAGCGTATTACGGATGTTGAGTGCCATAATACGATCATAGAGGCGGGGATGCTCGATTGAACATAGATTAGTCTTTTATATACTACACATACGCTTATAGTTTATCATTCATGTATACCGCCGTATTCATCATATTAAATCATATAAGGTCATATTAGGTTTATGTAAAACCTCTCTACTTCATTCACAAACTGTCTTAAGGAACCATTTTAAAGGAATTTAGAAATTGAGCAAAAAAATTTTTTACTTTTTATTCAAAATAGCTAATCGGCTGTTCAACATTGGTGTGGAATAAATTTAACCCTATCCAACAAAAAAAAAATTGACATCCGTCTATAATTGACGGAAATATCGGTGAACCCACAAATATTATACATACAGACAAATTGAGAACCTCCTCCTTTTTTGAAGTCGGTTAAAAAAGAAAATCGCTCATTATTTAAATCTTTTAATTTAGCTTCTTAGAATAATGATAAGTAAGTAGGTTAGTGGTTTCGCATTAACTAAAAATAACCTTGTATAAACACAAATCTACTTATATCCCGTTGCTGGTCTGAATAATAATCCTACAATTAGCAAGTCTGGTTATTCCATTGGAGCTATTGCTATTTTATCTTAAGTCTGAAAGACAGTGTCGGAGTCAAGGTAAGAAGAGGCATGCTCCGGTGGTTCGGACATGTGGAAATAATGGATGACGAAAGATTGATTAAACAGATATACTAAGTGAAATTTGAAGGATCTAGGAGCAGTGGAGGGCCCAGGCTCACCTACCACGACCAGATTGGTCGTCTATTAACAGAAGGTGATGTTAATAGACGACCAATCATAAAGATCGTAGAGCTTGTATGAAAAGAATCATGAACGTTGAAGAGGCGAGTGAGGTGTGTAAGGATCGTGCCATATGGCGTTGGGTTCTCTCTGCCTACCCCGCTAGGGAAGTGGCGTGAAGTTTAGTAGTAGTACTTAGTTAAATATTAGATAGGTGAATCAGACGATCCAGAGATCGATTATGATGGGTTTCCTCAGAATGACATCCAACACACCCAAATGTATGGGTTTCCTCAGAATGACTTCCCTAATCGTCAATATAGTGGTATAAGTCCATACGTTATTTTTTTTAACTGAAGGGAACGGGTTTAGTATCAAACAATATTGCTCAATGTTACCGTTGTTGCTCAATGTAATGTTATGTTGTAATTGTTATGTGAGTTGCTTTGCGACAAACGACACACGTAGTTAACAGAAATTACCTACCATATGCATCCCATTATCAAACCATTATGCGCTGAACAGTTTGGAACCATAAGTTATCAACAATTGACGTTTAATCCTGAATTGTTCCGAAAAGGATCTGTCTATCTCCTAGAGTATTCAAGTATGCATGTAAGACAGACAAACGCAATACAAGACTTTTTTTTTTTGCAATATTTCTAAACATCTATACATTTCTTGAGACCCGCAAGAATTTGATCAAAGACTAATCCCAGTTCAATCAAGCTTCCCCGCCTCTATGATCGTATTATGGCACTCAACCACTTTAAGTCAAAATTAATACTGGATTGCGTTACATAGAAACCTGTAAAAAAGTAGTGGCAAGCGGCTGGCTCGATGCCTAAACAATAAAAAAAAAAAATTAAGAGTCTATGAACGCGAAAAAAAAGTTAATCTATCTTTTCGTATCGACAAGTCGTTTCGGGTCTGAAGCGAGCGTTCGCGTCGGCACGGCTAGGCACAACCCCGAATTTATGGCTCGTATAAGCAGTGCCGCTTTCTTATCACGTTTTCGACTCGATTAGAACAAAAGACGGCGAGCCGGGATCGCATTCGCGTTCATTTCCATACTATTAAGCGCGCGGGTGTCGAGACGGGATATCGAAGGCGATTCGTTTTCGATAATTCGTCTGATTGAATGATTTTCGGCGTCGTAATTTAAATTAGAATTTGTAGATGGGTTAATTGTGGTTTGGCTTTGGGATATTTACACGGACTGGTGAATTGAAGATGGTGAAAATGTTTGGCATTTACGAGTTTTGTTTATTCTGCCTTAATAGACATATTGTACTTTCTTACTAGTAAATACTGTAAATATAAAAAGATAATGCCAGAAGTTCCATAGTAGTTTAACCCACCTCAAAAATCGTTTTACACGAATGCAATAAAGTGTTTCGTATAGCTGTTTAACTACTTATGAAGGTATGCAAGTTAAAAACTCTTTAGAAGTTGCGGTTTTTTTTGATAAATTGTTTAACTATTTTAGTGGAATTTTGTAATAAAGTAAGCAGAACTTGATAATTATAATAAAGCGCTATTTGAAGTGAAGATAAATGAAGGCATGGGATAAAAAGTCACCTAAGTATATCTTTTTTGGGATGAAAAATTTTGATGTGGAATAAACCAACAGATTGACAACCACTAACATAACTTATGCATTTTTAATATCAGCAAAGGTACACGTACAAACAAAAGTTCAAAATAAACAATATGTTTGATTAAAACAAAACAAAACGTGCGGAGCTCACACGAATTTGAATTTCAGATACCCAATTATTACATTTCAGTTATTTCACAAATTAATTCGGTTCGCTGGGTCCCATCACTAGTTACGATATCGAGGAAATGGTAACACGGAAACCATACGTTTGGGCTCACGTTCAAATTGCCAAACTGCCACTCGAATGTGGCCCTTGTTTCAGAGCAAATAAGGTTCTATGCATAACGTATTAACCTACGGCCTACCTAAGTGCAAGTAATGAAATTCAACGGACGGTATTATCAAGATAGGCGTGTTTGCATACAGTAGTATGGTTCCTCAGGTGAATCGGGAATTCGACAACAACATTTTTAAATTATAAAACACTAACAATAGGTAGTACTATCATTTTCTATTTTTAGTTGGTAAGATTTTAAGATGCTTGAAAAGTTTAAGTGCTTTTATTTTTCATATTGTATGTTAGAAGGTGATGTTAGGAGTCATAAAAACCGTAGAGCTTGTATGAAAAGGATCATGAATGTTGAAGAGACGAGTGAGGTGTGTAAAGATCGTGCTATATGGCGTTCGGTTCTCTCTGCCTGCCCCGCTAGGGAAGAGGCGTGAAATTTATTTAGTTAGTTATGTTTACTTTGCCATCTCGCTCGTTTCCCCATTTTGAAAATGGAGTCTAAAATTTTTTTTAAATTATACTGATGCTATTGCAGTTCAATCTATGTAATGTTTTTGGGGAAAGGGAACTAGATATGTAAATTGTACATTATATTTATTACTAGTTAGCCATATATCAAACACGCGAAGTTAAATCAAATAGTAAGGGTTTTTTTACATTTTCCATTTTTTTTTCATTCTTGTTTTTTTATATGAAACTTTTAAAAAGTATCATAGTAATCTTCTATAAAATATTACTAAAATGACTAAATGCATTCTCAAGTTATTACGTGAGAAATGAAAATACGAGTATACTTTCTTCTTAAAAAAATAAATTAATTTGAATCAAAAACCCCCCCACTTTTATGGCGCATATCTTTATTCATGGAACACCTACCCATTGTTCCCATGTTGGTCTGGGACTTAAAAAGAATATGCCCAACTGTGGTTCTTGCCTAGCATGTCGTAGTCGTAAAAGTCGACTAATGGTATATCGGGTTCTGGGTGTGTGATTGTGTAGGCGACAGGCGCTTGTCACTGCATTTTTTACAATTTTCCATCTAACGCCTTTATTTTTGGCTGAATGGTGGTTGAAGAGGCTTGCTGCCCTTTCAACTCTGCCTACTCCTTCGGGGATTATGGGCGTGATGTTATGTATGTACCTACCCATGCTACAGTTCTATACTTAAAGTAAATGACATTCCAAGCTTAGGACGTATTAAGTATCCTTCAATTAGACCGCAAAAGACACGCAGTTGTAAATAAACTTGAGCCTTTGATCTTCACCGCTCATCGGCTCGGAGTAAACAATTAAAATGGCTGTAATTTATCCGGTTCTCCAATTAGTGCTGGCGAAATAAATTTATCCGACGGAAGAGCGAATTTTATTCGACTGCCTGACATTTGGTGCAATTGATAAGCTTTAGTCTAGAGTGGTAGCTTAATGGTAAGGATGTGCACCTCAATTGCGAGAAGTTCTGGTTGACTCCAGGGCCTCTGGATTTTTCAAATCCATAAATTTGAAACACAGTGAATAGTACATAGGGCAGAAAACATAGTGACGGAAACTGCACCTCCAAAATAACTACGAATGTGTATGTAGCCGTGATCTGTGTGATTACGAAAGTCAGATAGATAGTCGCTTCAATGTAATTAACAGACTCGCTTCCTGGACTAAGCAAAACTCCGACTGAGCACGGGACATAACGCTGGAAAGATGATGATTATCCTTTGGTTTCTGTTATCTGTTACATAATAAATAATCTTCATAGCGTTATGTCCCGTGCTAACATGGGGTCCACTTAGTTAGATCATGAGCCAGGATTTAGTAAGTCTGGTAATTACATTGAAGCGACTGCCGATCTGACCTTCATAACCCTAAGAAGTAGAACCACATTTTTTTGGGATTAAAATTACAAATCTAAAGTTGTTTGGCTTTGCAGGTTTCGTCACGATGTTTTCCCTCACCGCCGAGCTAGTGGTATAAATACGAACGTAGATTTGAAAAATCTAGAGGTATGAGCTCGGGTTTGCACCCGCACTCCTCAGTTATGAGGCGCGTGTCCTTACCATTGAGCTACCACCGCTCTCAACACTATTACATTATAAATAAGTTCATTTTATCTTTAGAAACCTGTGATAATGAGATCTATAGCGGTTTATGGTGGAAAGACCACTCTGTAGCCAAATACTGTTACTCTGTTGTACAAACATACATAACATCACGCCCATAATCCCCGAAGGGGTAGGCAGAGTCTAAGGAACAGCGTTTTCCTTTAACCACCCTCAGCCAAAAATATAACTGAGCTGGGTTAGATGGAAACTTGTGAAAAAGCAATAACAAGTGGCTAGCTTGTCGCCTACACAATCACACACCCAAAACCCGATATACCATTAGTGGCCTTTTACGACATGCTAGGCAAGAACCACAGTTGGCATCTTATTTTTAAGTCCCAGACCAACATAGGGGTTAATTACTCTGTTGTGACTTGTGAATTTCTTAAAAATATGTTCTTGTTTTTATCTGTTTTTGTCACTTTAGTACTGATATTATGCGTGTATTTTGATTATATATCTGCTGTCTATTACATTTTATATTAGGCAACATGATGGAAAATGGAAAGAGAGTAACATACAAGCGTTTAAACTTACATAGTAAGAGACGCGTTTTGCGCTATAAATAACGTCACGAGATATCAAATTTGAGCATTAATTAAGATAAAAGCAGCACTAGATAATTTCTTAGCACCAATACGAACAAAATCGCTACTCTCATGACATGGACCAAGTCGCATATTGTAATGATGAAAAATCCCATCGAAATTTTATTCGGCCATTTTCATATCCGTAACACCCATACATTATTTGAATCGAAAGAAAAAATATTTATTTTAATATAATAAATGAAACCTGTATAAAAGTTTCAGATTCTGAACTACACAGAATTTAACATTTTGTATATTAAATGAATGAATGATCTTTATTTACATAGGCTTCAAAAAAGCACTTGTAAATCGTCAGAACAAAATATATATAAACTGGTTGATAAAACAGATTCTATCGAGAAGAAAACGGCAAGAAACTCGATAGTTACTCTTTTAAATGCCAAGTCTGAATAGCTATAGGTATTTTTAATTTTTTGTAGGTACTAGGTATTCTTCATTCTTCAACAGATTTGTAACATGATTCTAGAATAAGCGGATCTAGTTGCGAATCTCTGATGTATTAGACGATGATGATGTAAAAATAGGACCATGGTTAATTGGTTAGTCATCTGAGTGTGTGGGTTGCGTCATGGTGATTTATCTTAAAGAATATCTGTAAATAACTAAAAAAAAAAATCTAAGTGCTCGTATTTGAACCAAAACTTGTCGCATCTGAGGCAAAGTCACATGACACATCGCCATTACTACTCTTAACAAAACATACGTACTTGACCCCACATACACCGGATATTACGGAAACGGCAGTTGCAATAAAACTGCGTGTCTGGGCTGCGTCATGTCTTAATTAGGCCACTGAATTATTGTATGAGTTACGGAGTGCGCTGGAATAATGTATGCAGGCGAGCTGGAGCGAAGATCGACCAATTCGAAAAAGGTCCATATGCGATTGACACAGCGGTGTCATAAGCTCATGGTGTCAACTGACGAAAGACCCTTACACAGTACATATACAAAAAATAATTTATTGAGAGTTAATCGGCGTCCGAATATTTTTACATTATAAAACGAATCAATCATATACTTTTATGTAAAAATAGAGGGGTTTCAGTGTATAAAAAATATTATTTTCTTAATTTTTGAGAAAACCTTTAGTTAATTAAAAAGGGAAAAATGATTGCAATATTTGAAATTTGAAAAACTGTTTTTGATATTTAATTTATATTTACTTTTTTTTTAATTTTTTCTAATATTTTGATTATTAAGGATCCTGGTTTTTAATTTCTCACAATCATTTGTTACGTTGGTAGGATAATATTTCCAATAGGCTACAGATTGTTCATTTATCTGCAGCATATGTATTTTGCCTAATGTATTATATATTGTAACTACATATAATTATTTTTTTTTTTCCTAGGGGCGTACTACGTAAGTACAATTTTGTTCTTGCAGGTTTGAGTATGCAGGCAAAGCGAGGTTTTCTAGAACACAATGCGTTTAAACGTGAAATATTGTAACTGATATTTATTATGGTGAGTATGTGAAGAAAAGAGTTTTATTTCATTTTATTTTTCAATTTTCTTTTATCATTCATTCGATCGCTATCTAAATGGCCTCTTCGAATAAAAATTCCTTCATAAACACACCACCCTGCGCCTTTACAATAAGTCGGAAGGCACATCGGATGCACCGAGGCCATGCAACATTCTCAACCTTACCACCCACAGAATACAGTCCACACCATCCCTCGCGAAATGAATTTCCGGACCTTCGCCGTCTCCATTATAATATCTGCAGAAGGAATCCTGCTTATGAGCACTTTGTCTTTGAGCCGTTGTTTATCAACATTGCTCGGATATAATAAATTCTCGTTTGAATAACAGGATAGGTAGACATTTGCATAGTAAAATTCGTCGTCGAGGCATCCGCTTGTTTTCCACAAAGGAATTAATTACAGGCGGGAAGCTTAATATGGAAGTTTAAAATGTAAATACGGTCTTTGGATTAAGTTATGTCCGACGAATCCTTGTGATGACTTGCTTATTTATTTAGGGCCACTTACGAATCTTACACAATGTAGACGTATAATAAAAGTTAACATAATAAATGCGACAATAAGATTGACGTGGCAGAAATCGACATATGGCTTGATTGGTGCATGAAGCAATGGGTCTCGTCGAATGAATAGTGATCGGGTTCGACCCACATCCGGCCAAATGTCTGTTGTTATTTAGGTAATTTGGGTGTCAAACGCTTAAATTTATTCATAAATTCTTGGCTGAAAGACTTAGGTATTCATGCAGGCAAATATTTACGATTGACCAATGTTTGATTTCTGTGCAAGGTAAGGCAAATATTTAGGCTGTTTTTAACTTCTGTGCAAGGTGTTCTGTAAATAAAAAAAATATAATTAAATCGTTACATTAACCCAAAGTTACAAAAATATATATATATATTTTACGCAAACCGACGTAACACAAATGACGTCACACCCTCTCTCAAGTGCGCGAGACCACTTGAACTATAAATTATTCGCATCAGAAATAGAAGGGAACGTGTGAACGATCATTTTTCTGCCCACCGCCAGGTAAGTAGGTAGACGAACCGCCGCGGAACTGGACCGCGCTATGAGGTACGGCTGTGGCGCCGTATCAGCGGAGATTACATAAACATTGGCTGAACTACTACTAATAGATACTGCAGCTTTGCTCTAACGTATCACATTCACTATTTCGTTTATATTTATAGCAGATCATCATCATCATCATCCTTGCCGATTTCGTCTACGGCGATTAGGTTATGAATCTCTTTTGTCTCTGTTTGGCCCTCACATAGCTGACGTACCCAATCTTGACGGCAATATATTATATTAGACATATACATAACAGTTGGCCAGTTATTATGGTACCCTTTTCTTGTATTTGCATGAGTAAGATGCTATGTGGTCAGGAATATGTGACGTTAGCTATGCATAAATCAAGGAGAATACATATTTATTATTTACTATAATAAAAATAGCACTAAAAATAACATGAAGCCCATAATCGCCGAAGGGGTAGGCAGAGTCAAAGTGACAGCAGGCCCCTTTAACCAGTTTTAGCCAAAAATCATACTGGGCTGGGTTGGATGGAAAATTGTGAAAAAATAGTGACACTTAGATAGATTGTCGCCTACAAAATCACATACCCAAAACCTCTTATACATTTAGTCGCCTTTTACGATATGCCGGGCAAGAAACACAGTTGGCACATTATTTTTAAGTCCCAGACCAACATGGGGCAACAGAGATATTATTAATGAATCACAAATTAATTACAGAAAAGTCTCTTAAGTCAAATCACAAACGTTGGCTTTTGCCACTTGATGGGTTAATATCATAACAATATCTAAAAACTACCCTTTAAAAAAAATAAAATTACTTAAACGAACAACTTCTCACCCTAAACGCTATGCCTTCTTTGTTTCATCGTGGGGAAATTTAACGCTAGACAGATAGTGATTTAACAGTTTCATTTCGATATATTATAATCTACCGAAAAATAATGCATTAAATTGTAAGCAGTGTGTTACGGTGTCCCATGTTGGTCTGGGACTAAAAATAATATGCCAACTGTGGTTCTTGCCTAGCATGTCGTAAAAGGCGACTAATAGTATATCGGGTTTTGGGTGTGTGATTGTGTAGGCGACAGGTTAGCCGCTTGTCACTGCTTTTTCACAATTTTCATCTAACCCAGCTCGGCTTTATTTTTGGCTGAATGTGGTTAAAGGGGCATGCTGCCCCTTTGATTCTGCCTACCCCTTCGGGGATTATGGGCGTGATGTTGTGTATGTATGTATATATGTGACGGTTCACAATCTCTCGACAGTTTACAATCTCGCGAGATAGATTAATAATCTAACGGTATTTACAAATTTAGTAGTTAGATAGTATATTTAAATTTATAAAACAGTTGTTACAATAATTTTCTTTCTGATTTCAATACACTTTTAAACCGGATTCCGTCCAGAAACGAAACAAAGTGCTTCATAAAAGATGTTGCTCACCCAAAAAACGCCGACCCATTAATAAAATTACGTCTTATTCCGCTATCAGCGAAACCCCGGCCCATTTTCAGCGGCCTCGAACTGGGAGCGGAATGTTCAAATTATTAAAAGGGGTCACTCGCCGCGTTATTAATCCCGCGTTAAACGATTTCGCCCGGTTACCGACCGCGGTTGTCCCGGCCCAAGGAATTATTTAACCCGGCGTTGAAGTGTTTAATGCAGTTTTTACGAAATTATGCTAGCTGTAATTTTTTTAAAAAATTTTTAATACACCTTTTTTTTTGGTGGTGTTCATATTGGTTTTGCTTTTACAATTGTTAATTGACTATGAAATTTAACATATTAATTTTTCGTAGTAGATGGTAGGTATAAGAAAGCCTATTGTTAAGCATTTTAAGACAGAAGAAATTTTTTTACAAATTCCGTTTAATTACTAAAAAAAATTATGTTTTTTAATAATTGGATATCATTCGGATTGGATTTAGTTTGGTTAGTTTCTAAATACATGAAATGGTTTTTTCCTAAGTTTCCTAGTTTACCTAACAATATATTTTATATTTATGCGTGTTTTATGTATTCGCACTACGCGTTGGAATACGCATATATTGTGTTTAAGCAAGCTTGTTATTTCAAAAAGTATTTCAAATTATGGTGCAATCATAAAACTATTGATCATACACTATAAATAAGCATTTTTCATTATATTATGAACAAAATATCATCTATATTTGCATTTTTTTTTTGTTTAGTTTTTGAAATTGCAAGATAGATTAATATTATGTAGATTTTTATAATTACAAACATTTGAGCGCGGTGGTAGCTCAATGATAAGGACACGCGCCTTTTAACCGAGGAGTGCGGGTTCAAACCCAAGCACGTACCTCTGGATTTTTTCAAATCTATGTACGTATTTATACCACTAGCTCGACGGTGAGGGAAAACATCGTGATGAAACCTGCAAATTCAAACAACTTTGGGTTTGTAACCATGATCCAAAAATTGTCTGGTTCCCCTATCTTAGGGTTACAAAGGTCAGATCGGCAGTCGCTTTAATATAATTACCAGTCTCGCTAAATCCTGGATCATGGTCAAAACACGGGACATAACGCTAGGAAGATGAATAATTACAAACATTTATTATGTAATTAATTGCATCTTAATAATGATACATATAAATATTGGCTTACAAGTAACACTATTTATAAGTTCTAAGCTTATTTCAGTTTCAGTTTATTTCCTTCATAACCAAGGAGGCTATTATAACACTAGAATAAATTTACCTCAAAACTTATTTATGAGCAGTGCAACTTGCGCCATACTTAAATTTTAAGCTTTCTACTGAAACTTAGGTCTTCAGGTCTTTTCAGACTACAATAAATAAATAAATAGTGTATAAATAATCGCACACTTTTATATATTAGACGTTTAATGTATTATTGCTTATATTTTGCTTACTATAGTAATTTTATCAACTTTTAATATGTACGTGGATTTTATTGTTAATGGTCATTTTTTATTATTATTTATTATGAAAATAATTATTGTGTATTTTATTATATTGAACAATTGGGTGTATATGTACATAGGACAACGTATTTTTAATAGTTAAAGTTTTGGTTACCCTTCTGAAACAGAGACTGGTTAAACTGGACCTAAATGTATTGTCTTATAGAAGAAATTTGATATTATTTCAGTTTCTGGGATAAAAAGCCAAAATTCCTATGAAGCTTGGTTAAATAAAGCTGAAAAAGAGCTACTATCTACTCTAGACTACAAAGATCAAACAATTAAAAATAAATACCGTCACGCGAAGACATTCCGAAACCGGCACTCCAACGTCACTGTCACACATCCGTCTAACTGTAACCACCAATAGGAACACAGAACACAACACCAAAAGCGCAGCTGCGCACACGACGCGCGCGCCGACACTGACTCACGCGCCGAAACACCCTTCGGTTCTATTTTTTGAATTTCGAAATAGGAACAAAAGAAGGGGGGAGGCGAGCGCCCTGCCCGCCGTTCCGTTTTAAATTTAGAAGTCAGTTCGTTCACTCAGGAAAACGCATAAGGGATTCCTAAATTCCCGAACGTTTATTACAGTTAAGATAATGAGCTAAAAATAGGCGTCCGGCCTCCTGATCAATAATGACGATTCCGGTACCCCGTTGAGTGATAGTTCCCATTCTCATTAACGTACTGATTGGTTATGGATGACGGGAGCATACGGCTTAGTTTTAAGTTGGATAGTCTTGTTCGTCACCGTCAGCTTCAATATGTCCCGTTCCTGAAAAGGGTCCGCTTGGTTCGTGGTAGTAGATTCAGCGAATCTGGTTATTAAAAATCTTTAAAAATATAAAGGTCAGATGGCAGTCTTTTTAACGTTTTTTAACATTTTATATTCAATTTATTCAGTACCTCTATAGGCTTATAGACTGAGGTACTAAATAAATTGAATATACATCCATAGTTATTGAAATGTGCAGGTTTATATTGTATGAGCCGTGAATGTTAGCTATAATTTGGACTCGTGCGAAGTTGAACTTGCAAAATAAAGCGGTGTTGTCTTAAAATAAAACAAACTAAGTATTACAGAAGTTATTATTAAAAATACATTTATAATAATTTTAATTTAAACTAAATCAAAACAAATGTATTAATTCATCGATTTAACCTTCTTCTTTAATTATACTATACATACATAACATCACGCCCATAATCCCGAAAGGGTAGGCAGAGTCAAAGGGGCAGCAGGCCCCTTTAACAACATTCACCCAAAAATAAAACTGGGCTGGGTTAGATGGGAAATTGTAAAAAAAATGCTGACAAGTGGCTATCTCGTCACCTACACAATCACATACCCAAAACCCCATATACCATTAGTCGCTTTTTACGACATGCTAGGCATATTGATAATATAATCTCATACATAAGACATAATAAGTAAATGGTTTTAATGGCAAATTTTGCTCAAAATTTCACTACGCCTAATAACTTTTCCCAAGCGAAACAATTATCCCAAGGTTCGTTTAAAATAATCAACATCAATCGACCATGGGTAATGGCTATGTGGTCGTTCTGACTCTCCCCAGCGCACTCGTAAAAAGAGATCGTAAAATTGAAATTTAGTGGGAAATCGTGAAAAAATTTAAGGATATCCTACTTTGGACTTACCGTTTGGTATGTGTTGAGTAGCATATTGCGCTATTTGACTGCCTCGTTGATTTAGTAGTAGCATGCGCCGCCTAAGGACCAAGAGGTCCCGGGTTCACACCCGGGTCGGGACAAAAATTTATAGCTGGGTATTTCAATATTGAAATTACTCAGTAACAGCCCGGATTCAGAAAGTTGGCGGTTTATTCACCCCCGTGCCTCTGAAGGCACGTTAAGCCGTTGGTCCTGCGTCTGACCTCTCTCCGGTCATGTCGAATTGCCGTCTCACCGGACTATGAGAATGAAGGAACTTAGAGTGCACCAGTGTTTGCGCACACACTTGTCATATCTCATAAGCAGTTGGCTAATCCTCCTTGAGATTGGCCGCCGTGACCAATATTGGTTAGGAGAACATTATTATTGCGCTAACTCAATACCTAGTACATTGCGCTGTATTTGTCAACTCAATGCTCTTAAATGTGTTAGTACATAGCTACTTCGCGAAACTGGTAGATTGCAAGGGCCAATGTTTAAAAAATATAAAAAGATTCTAGTCGTGCGATATAAAGTGTCATAATTATTTTTGATTTTGGTCCTATTATATACATAAATACATTTTTTATCACTCTGGTATCGTGCTTTTTCTTAATGAAAAACTACATTAATTGCTTTTCTCTCCTAATCCTGACAATGTATTCGTGAACATTGATGTATAGCTTAGTAGATAGAATGAAAGAAACTCACTTTAGAATTAATGTGCACAACATAATATTTACTTAGGTAGGATAATTAATAATAATCCCCTTAACGTATAATGTTAATTGACTTTTAGCGAAGTTGAGAGGAGACTGAAGTCATAGTTTATGAGGCCTCTTAAATGTGTATTGTTTATTTGTCAAACATATAAGTACAAATGTCCATGTTCATCACACGAAACATTTGCCCCAACCTGCGACCCTTGGTTTCGTGGCCAGGGTCTCTGACCACTCGACCAGCGGGCCAAGTGTTTATGTGGTAATACTAATCTAAAAACTAACTAACCACTAATATTATCTATTGTCATTAACACATGGATTATTTGATACTTGTTGGCTGACGCTTTCAAAGCGCCCTCGTAAAAACTGATCGTAAAATACAAATAAAGATCAAAGTAAAATCATAAAGATAGGTAGTACTATTGTTGCTTGTAACACAATATCACGCCCATCCCTGAAGGGGTAGGCAGAGTCAAAGGGGCAGCAGGCCACTTTAACCACATTCAGCCAAAAAAAAAACTGGGCTGGTTTAGACGGAAAATTGTGAAAAAGTTGTGATAAGACGCTAGCTTGTCGCCTACACAATCACACACCCAAAACCCGATATACCATTAGTCGCCTTTTACGACATGCTAGGCAAGAAACACAGTTGGCACATTATTTTTTAAGTCCCAAACCAACATGGGACAATGGGCTGGGTTAGATGAAAAAATGTGAAAAAGTTGTGACAAGTGGCTAGCTCGTCGCCTATACAATCACATACGCAAAACTCCGTATACAAGTCGCCTTTAACGACATGCTAGGCAAGGAACACGGCACATTATTTTTAAGTCCGAGACCAACATGGGACAATTGTTTCTTGTACGTTTATATTTTAAAATATATATATTTCATACATTATTAAATTCCTTACATGTATTGTTAATTGTGTCTAAAGAATCGATATTTAATTAAATGACCTAAAATACGAAGAAAAGACTATTAATTTTATATATTTTTAATATACGAAATTTTAATGAAGATATAGTTATTTTGTCGAAAGCTGTTGTCAGAAGAAATATTTTAACGTTTGACCTTTTATTGTTTTTTTTTCAGTATTACAGACCCAATGATATTGCATTGTGTCTGAATTTAGGCATACGTTAAACAAATTTTTGCTCAGCCGGGTGTCACCGTATGTTTGTAAACAGGTTAATTGCAATTTTGACACGAACACTCAAACAAAACTAGTTAAATGAAATCATTAATTCCATTTTTATTTTCAGTGTTTTTCCGTAAATACTTTCAAAGATAGAATAGAACAGCTTTATTCTGAAAAAAAAAATAAAAGAACTCAGTGAAAAATACAGAACTTCATACAGTTCCATAAAGTCTCATCAAATGTTCATAGACGAACTTCATCATTTAATATTCCTTTCAAAGTAGCCTGTACCAGAAATGTTCTACCGGAAATTTTTGATCTGTCGCGACGCCTGAAATAGCCCGTTAGTCAGGACAGTCGCAGATTTAGTCCCGAGTCTAGACCGGACCAGCTGAGCGCCGTCGGGAATGTCTGCGGAATTCGCGGCCCAAGTAGGGGGTAGGCTGACATTTTTGGATTTTGATGCGACGTATTCTCTTTATGTAGAACACACAACAGATGATGCTAATCATATTTAAACGGCTATGGCATAAATAAAAGGGATAGTTATGGTTTTAGCTGTATATATGTGTATTAATATTGATCCATCTCTTATATATATAAAAATGAATTGATGTTCGTTAGTCTGGCTAAAACAGGGAAACGGCTGGACCGATTAGGCTGATATAAGTTTTAAAATATTTGTAATCTTCCAGGGAAGGTTTGTACGGTAAGAAAATATAAAAACACGGCAAGGAAAATAACAAAAAATGAAAATCCGAAAACGATGCGTTACGGAGTGCGCCGGGACAGCTAGTATATTATTTAAAGCTAGTTTTAAAATTATTTCTATGAAAACTGACAGTGATGAAAGCTTTAAACTTAACAAAACATTATTGTACTTAACTTTGTGTATAATATGCTTAAATCAAAATCGTCTACGATAAATATTGAACAAATGAAATCATTTGCATAAGATAGTAAATGGATAGTAAGCGTCAACGTTTAACGCATTAATTATACAACGTTATGTGATGATTTTATTTTTAAGGTAATTTTTGTGGCTTAAGTAATGGCAACACTGACATTTGGTTCCGGTCATTCACTCTTTAGAGTGCGGGATGGCAGATAAAAACCAAGTGTCAGGACAGACGAGCTCAGTTGGCTTACGAGTCTTGACCCGGATACATTAATAATTAGTTGATTGCGTGAAGTGAACTTTAAAAAGTGTAATAGTTTAGTCTTCATTAAAATCAATAAAGGCGTGCTGGTCTTGAATATTGAGTGTTCATTTTAGTTATTACAGTTTCATTTTTATATTAAAATTCTTCAGCGACTTCACAACGAGCGGCAGATTGATTACGTAAATCAAGTTCTGGCAAGCGACGTCACTTGTTATGTCCTCTTCCTCCAAAATTAATTATGGCACAGAAAAGACTCAAGTTTATTAATTTTCCGTCCATACGATATTCATATTTAATGACGGCTCAGATTTTGTATTGAGTAATTTCGGAATTAACGATCACTTTTGTTTGATTTCTTTATATTATTTTGCGATGAGGAGATTAAATTTCCTTTGTAATGGATGACTGATTGGGACAGATCATTAAATAACTGCACATATAGGTTCTAGCAGTTTTAAAACAGTTTTATATTGGCAACTATGCCTTAATGGTACGTGTTGAATTTGCGAAATGTTTGAATTGAGAATAAATCATCATCTGGTGATTATCTCATTAATATGAGAATATAATGATTAACGCTGAGAATATTCTTAGCATTAATCACCTTGGCGTTTTTAGCAGTAGCTTGTGTCTAATTATCTCACATCAAAGTTATCCTTTTTCCGCAGATAGTTTCCGCAGGGGACACGATAAACTGTCTATAACACTTCGAAACTTACGTGAAGAGAGCCACAAGTAAAAGTTAGTTTCGTAAAAGGATAAAAAAAAAATTATGATGTTTTTTGTAGGACGTCTTTTATTCCAAATATTCATTGATATTAATTGATCCACATGCTGCGATGTAAAATATAAGAACTCTTTAAAAAAACTACATATTTCATAGACAAATGCCTTTAAAGTACAACGCGAAAATATGTTAATAAATAGTAGCAGGAGTTAAAGTGCTTAACCACAGATAAATATTCCCATTGGATAAAAAAAAAACATTTAACACTCTAGAATGTGTCTTCATCACATTAAAATTGCTAATTGTTACAGATCGATCTAATCGGGAACTACATCGATAACTTTCGAATTCGTAAACTGCAAGACACAATCTCGCTTCATATTCATAAATCGTGGCGAGATATCGCTCCTCTAAATCGAAGCGATTCGGCGATTCGTCGCATCTACTAATCAAAGACGTCTTTTCTGTAAACGTCAAAGCAGTATTGGCTACAGATTTAGATCCCGGATATCGGAGGGGACACTCGACTTTTTCTTGGCGTCGACTGGGACTGATGGCTTATGGCCGACACGGATCATGAAGGATTGGATTGAATTTCTTAAGCTGGAAGTGACAGAGTTTATTAAACACGATAATGACAAAATCCTTGTCCGTATCTATGTTTAAGAATATACTGTTTTTGCTCTATAAAATTATCGTATATAATTAGCTTTTGGATGTAATAGCAGTTCAATATAATAACAATTTATTCATTTGTACGTAACTAGCTATTGAGAAGTCAGTATACTTGATTTGTACTGTGTATACAAAAACGCAAGGCAATGCATGTGATCAATCGATATTTTAAAATTTATCTTGCTATTTAAGATCAATATGAACTGTAAATACACGTATAGTATTAACAAATGTCTCTGATTCAATTTAAACGCTATATATAATCCATTTAACAAGCGGTGGCAGCTCAATGGTAAGGACACGCGCCTCTTAAGTCTTAACCGAGGAATGCGGGTTCAAACCCGGGACGTACCTCTAGATTTTTCAAATCTATGTACGTATTTATACCATTAGCTCGACGGTGAAGAAAAACATCGTGATGAAACCTGCAAATTCAAACACTTGTAATTGATATAGTAATTGACACTTAATTTGTAACCATGATCCAAAAATTGTCTGGTTCCCGAAGGTCAGATCGGCAGTCGCTCCAATGTAATTACCAGACTCGCTAAATCCTGGATCATGGTCTAAGCGGACCCTGTCTAAACACGGGACATAACGCTAGAAAGATGATATAATTAATTTAATAATTTCAGAACTACACTGTCCTTTTCCAACTGTACCTAAAATATAGGTATTTTTATTGTTTTTTATTTTTAATACAAAATAAAAAAAAATCGAGGCCACATCCAGTATAATCAATTCCTACCGACATCGAGACCGGCACTCAATACCGCTTTTTTCCTTCCCCTTTCCTCTTTTTTTGTCACGCCTCATGTATTAAAGTGTTTAATTTGTCCCCTACGGGATAAATAGCGGAGTACGCCCCGCCCTAGCTGATCAGCGAGTGATGGATAGCAACTCGAAATGAGGGGTCGTGATTGACATCTCCCGACTGATGACGCCACGAATAGATCTGAGGTTCACTGACGGCTCTATTTGTTGCTGGTGTTTTTTTAAATTTTTTTGATAATATTCGAACTTGTGGCAGCTAGGACATTGTTTGTGTGTGGCCAGTAAGCAGATTGCCTGGCAGCAATTAGATTCAATTATTTTTTCGAATAATCTGGACTAGGGTCTACTAATAGAAAGGCTCATGACTGTAAATGGCAATATAATGTGTCGTAGTCCAGATTTAGACTAATACAAAAGACCTCTTTGACTAGACCATTTTTGTTCTTTCTACAATTTGAAAGGAGAAAGCTAATGGTGTTGGATTTTTATAAAATAATGCCGATTTTACTATTAATACACACATATGTGGATGGGTAGGACATAAACAATAGAGGATAGAGGTAAGCTCTGCATTAAGAGTTGCATAACAAATGTTCCGTCCACGGATTTGATCCGAAATGCCTAGGAAGCAGGCGTGTTATTCAGCAAGTATTTAATCAAATATTGTTTGGGCACTAAGCGTTTACAGGGTGTATTTGAGTGTAAAAAAAGCCCCATTCCACATAAATGACTTGACCAGGCCCCGTAATTGGCACTACGCCGAGATCATCAAAACTTTTATTCCCACAACCAGTGTCGCTTACGCAAATTTTATTCATATTTTATAGACAACATCAACTCTTAAGGGAGCATAAAGAGCGCAACGTAAAACAGGTAGATGATTTATAAGGGAAGCCCGAAAATGGCGGGGGAAATTGTTTTTTCGCTTCGATAAAACGGTTTTAATTAAAGGCTACATTTAATGTCATCTGCGGAGGAAAATCTAAATGAGACTTGACTTGGAAGAAATTAGAGATATATTTTTATACGGGTGCCATTATGTTTACCATTTTAAAGACGTGGCTTGTTCGTGTTGTACATAACTAATACGGCTGAACTTACTATTATTACTAAATGACGGTAGAATTTTTAGTATTGACGAGACTTGAGTACAAAAAAATTATTTACAGTTGAATGCTGTTAGCGGAGATTTGTTTAGTATTAGTCCTCGTTGTTCTGGGACTTAAAAATAATGTGCCAACTGTGTTCCCTGCCTAGCATGTCGTAAAAGCGGCTAATGGTAAATAGGGTTTCGGTTAGGTTTAGGATATGTGATGTGTAGGCGACGCGCCAGCCGTGTAAGCAATCATTGACACTTGTCACTACTTTTTCACAATTTTCCATCTAACCCAGCCCAGTTTTATTTTTGGCTGAATGTGGTTAAAAGGGCCCGCTGTCCCTTTGAATCTACCTACCCCTTCGGGGATTATGGGCGTGAAGTTATGTATGTTTAGTTTTATTTTGAGTTAGAGAATTACTGTATAGTAATACTCTGATAATTACCCAAAAGTCAAAACGACTCCTGAGTAGAAATTAGATAAATTGATTAAATCTGCTCGTATCTACTCTATTCTATCGATCACTGACTCGTTGGTAATGGTAGCAAGCGCCGCTAAAAGGCCAAGAAGTCCCGGATTTGAATACCTGGTCGGTCCAAAAAAATATGGCTGGGTATTTCAGTAATTCTCAGTCAGGGAGTCAGGGAGGTTTATTACTCCCGTGAAAAAAACGTCAATAGTCCTGCTCTTGACATCTGCGGTAATGTCATAACTGGAATTTTTATTTCTTTTAGGATGTTATTTTGTGTCCTTAGTGGTCCTCCATCTATAGACATAATAAAAAAAAATACATAGACATTAATGTTGTTAGACATATTAATATTAATTAACATTACATGGTTGTTCTAAAAATTTAAAAAGCACTGATTACTAAACTGATATCAGAATATTTAACGAATGACAAGAGCCCATTACTTAAGCCCCTGTCAAACTGCACTGTTATGTGCAGGTGACGTCACACCGAGTTGTAGCTATTCTCGGCCTCTATTTTTGTTCTGCAAGCACGACGTTGATGGATGTTATAATCTACCCACTGAAATAAGGCTGGACAGCCTGCAGCGAACTTTATTCGTATGGCTTATCCCTAACAGGGTTAAGCGGTGGCTGCCATTGGCACCGTTTTTTCGAAGCCTTGATGGATATCTGTTGTGTCTGTTACTCTGGTGAGAGCTGGTTTAGTGGGTATACCTTGGCTATTTCTGTTTTAGCCGAGGAGGAGATTTACGATTAGGAGACTCCTTGGAATCCTGTCCTAGTCCTGTCCTAGTGATACGTAACTCCTTTCCTTGAAAAAAATAAAGTAATGGGTGGTATTCCCGTTGATAAGACAGCGTGTGTGAAATAGTAGTTATTTTAATGTTTCCTCAACCGGACTTGTAAAATCTAGTATTTGTATTTTAAAGTATGAGTAAAATGGGAGTGGATCAAGCTGGCCGTCATCATGCTAACAGCTGACCGGGACGTATGGAAGACGAAGACATGCTGCGCCGACCCCAGATGAACTGGGAGAAGGGCAAGAGGATGTATGTATTTGTATTTCAAAATGTATTAATAGATGACGAAAATATAAAAAATCCTCTAAGTTTCAATGCTATTAAATTTATTATAATTGAACCTATTTTCCCCTCTGACAATAACTGAATCTCCTATAAAGGTTGTTATTTACCCGAAAGGAAAGTAAATATAATGCTAAACATATTGACATGGGTACAAATTGGGAACAGGGGCGACCCGATACAGATGACTAGGTCCTTTTTAAATAACATTCCACTGGTATTTGGGTTAAATTAAGTAGGTTAGGTAATCGTAATTAATATGGCTTGTTTAGGAGAGATGGCGATTTAAGGTTGAATAATAATGGTTTTTTTGTGAGTTGAAATTCGTAGTACCTAATAAATTCCGAAATTTAACTTTTAGTTAGCCTAGTGAGGTCTTAGAAGGTTCAGATTCAAAAGAACATGACAATGCAATGAGATTTATAGGTTTTTAAAAACTTAATCGGTGTACTTTTTTTAAAGGTTGATTCGATTTTCAAGTTCATATGCATTCATAGTATCAATCTTTTACTTACATAATTTTGACTTGAAATAGATTTTGTATGGGCGTACGCTTTTAATGATTTTATACACTAAAAGGTGGCAAATAAGCTTAAATGAGTTGCCTTATCTTAAGCAGTTTTGGTAGCTTCCCCCCCGCTGAGGAATCGATTTGTCGTACCGGGGGGGCTTAGTAGGCCCTGGGGGGTCGACCAGGGCTGAAGCGAAGAGAGACCCCGAGGTGAGCCGCAACTGCTCGACTAGCAAACGAGCAGTTGCGGCGGTCCGGCCGTATACAGGACCCCCTGCGGCCGGACCAGGATTGCCGAGAAAGAGGAGGAGCTGAGTGTCTCGTTGCTCGCCTCCCTATCCTCGGCAACCCGACAGGGGCGCGCTGGGTCGCGCTGTGGTGGGTCGCAGAGGGATTGAGCGTCTCGATGCTCTCCCTCTGCGACGACAGGGCTAGGCCCTCAATCTGGGTCGCCGGGTGGAAGGCGGCCCCTTCGACGAGGCGCTCTCCGCGTGCCCCTCTGGCTTAGCAGAGGGCACAGCGCGAGAGTGGGCCCACGACGCCGGTCACGGGGATGATCGGCGTCTGAATCCTGGGCGGAGTGGTTGAGACATGCTGGGTGGCCGGGCATGTCTCGACGCGCGCGCGTGGCTGCACAGCATCGACCACCGCGGCGCGAGCATAATTAAAAAGTTATGTTACATTGCAATAATAAAGTAGACCATGCAAGAATTAGAGCTTAGACAGTAGATTCCTATCATTAAAAAAATCTTCAATACTTAGCCCGTTTTCTTAAAAAAAAAAATCATATATGATTTGAATGTATGAACGGCCATTTGAATTACTTTATCTGGTAACTTATTAAATAACTTAATGCATAGCCCCCTAAAAGAATTACTGCTTTTATGAAATACGTGTAAAAACATCCATGACTCGAAAAATATCCATGTTCATCAGACGAAGCATTTGCCCCTAGCGGAATTTAAACCTGTGACTCTTGGTTTCGTGGTCAGGGTCTCTGACCACTCGACCAACGGGCCAGTCAAAACTCCTAAACTAAATGTGTCTTCTGAATTTTCATGAAAAATAAATATATTTATGAATAGATACTCGGTTCTCTCTGCCTACCCCGCTAGGGAAGTGGCGTGAAGTTTAGTTAGTTAGTTAGTTAGATACTCGTAATTGTTGTTGAATTAGCTATACGTAAGGAGCGTTTTCGAAGTGATGCAAAGATCGACCTTGTTTGAAAAGAATTATCATTCTTACACGTGGCTGTTTTATTGACTTGTTCTCTGGAGAGTATCCTTGGAAATAATTGCTTACACAAACTGTTTATTTGGTGTGTTCAATGACTACCTGCTAGACGTGGTATACATACATACCTACATAACATCACGCCCATAATCCCTGAAGGGGTAGGCAGAGTCAAAGGGACAGCAGGCCCCTTTATCCACATTCAATAGTATTCACAGTAGTAGTTATCACCGAGGATAGCTACAACTCGGTGTGACGTCACCTGCACGTAACAGGGCAGTTTGACAGGGGATTAAGTAATAGGCTCTTCTCATTCAGACGTGGTATGACATATTTATCATGCATACATTTCATCATGCCCGTAATTTCGAAAAGAGTAGGCAGAGCCAAAGGGGCAGCTCCATTAACCACATTCAACCAAAAAAAAATATTACCAGGCTGGGTTATATGGAAAACTCTGATAAAGTGGTGACAAGTTACTAGCTCGTCACCTACACAATCACACACCCAAAACCAGATATACCATTAGCCGTCTTTTACGATATGCTAGGCAAGAAACACAGATGGTACATTACTTTTATGTTCCATACCAACATGGGACTAAATAAGGGATTTAATTAAGATACAAACAAAATACAAAGAAGCTCTAAATCATCACCTATAAGATATACTACAAATCTAAAAGACGTTGATTTGAACCCTGTTTCTATAACCGGAGTTATCATTTAATTTCTGCCCATGCGCCAAGAGTTGTGGGTTGTGACGAATACTTGTGTTTGTTCTGTGTCTAGGTGTTAATATCCATATTTTTTAAAGTATATATTTGTAATACCACTGTTGACTCTGATTTCCGTAACAAGTGCTTAAGCTACTTACCTCGGCGTCAGATCAATGTCACATACATTGATCTGTAGTCAGATATTTATTTAAACCCATGGATCTATTTACCAAAATACTTAGTAGGTACGTAATCTTGTATTATGGACACTATAGATATAACGTACGGTGGCGCTAAGTTAAAGCTTACAAGCTTATATGTAAAGTTTAGGGCGATAGGAGATTTAGAAATTACGAAACTTAGTATTATATAGTAATATGCACCTGCATATTAATAAGTTTATAATTAAGGAGAAGATCAAATTACTTAACCCTCCAAAATAAAGTATATAAACAATGTTCTCTATACAACCCCCATTCTGAAACGTCTTCGAAAACCACTTAAAGGATTGGGAAGAAATTTTATACACCAATATTTTCGTCCATTTTGGCCCATGTTGGTCTGGGACTTAAAATAAAATAATGTGCCAACCATGTTCCTTGCCTAGTATGTCGTGAAACCAACTAAATAAAAGAATGTTCCAACCATGTTCCTTGCCTAGTATGTCGTAAAACCAACTAAATAAAAGAATGTTCCAACCATGTTCCTTGCCTAGTATGTCGTAAAAGACAACTAATGGTATATCGGGTTTTGGGTATGTGATTGCGTACGTGACGAGCTAACCACTTATCACTACATTTTCGCAGTTTTCTATATAACCCATCCTAGTTTAATTTTTGGCTGAATGTGGTTAATGGGGCTAGCTGCCCCTTTGACTCTGCCTAACGCTTCAGGGATTGCGAGCGTGATATGTATGTATGTATAAAAAATTTCAACCTTAAAAAATAACATGTGCTACTTTTCATTCAGGAATAAATTATAGTTCCGGCAGTAGATAGATACTAAGGTTAAATAAAACCCAAAAGAAACTCAAATATATCAACAGCAAGAATTATCTCACCAAATTAGTCAGTCGCCGGTCGCCTTGAATACAAAACAATTAACAGGAATGGTCGTAGCGAATGAAGCCATTTTTATCAAGGAACGTTTCTTTTCGCCGCTGAGGGAGGAAATTATTTTGATTGCCTTGTTAACGGCTGACATAATAGGGATGATGCTATTATTTTTATTTATTTACGCAATGTATCAGGAAAGCCATTGTCAGCTAGTTAGTTTAGCGAGATTTATATTCGTAGCATCACGCTTTTTCCCCTTAGACCCTCAGGGTAAAGATCGTGACACCTTTCGCTTCTTCTACACTCATTAATCTTCCCATGCATCGGGTCGTCGGTTAGGGTACTTTTGCCCTTAAATTGTATTTAATATTTCTCCTATTTGCTTATAGAACGTTTATCATGGTTGTCCGCTCCCATTGGGCTTATCGATACCATTATTTCTTACCTCAAGTCAATTGAGAGGACCACACCGCAAAGATGCCATATTTCTGAAGAACGTAGTTTCAACACACGCATAGGTACATATATCGTCAGTCGAGATGTAATTGCTAATACATGCAAACTGTCAAAGTTTACAACGGAGCGACAACAATCTTCTTGTAAAACTAACTGTAATACATTTATTTTTTCTAGAATAGCCTTCCTCGATAAATGGGCTACCTAACAGTGAAATATTTTTTTAATTGGACCAGTAGTTCCTGAGATTAGCGCGTATTATTGTATATAAAGGTAGATATTAGTATTGATAAAAGTAATTAAACCTAAATTACCATCGGAATTACTATTTGAAGCTTTGTGCATCGACAATTTTACAAAAAAGAAATAGTTACATGACCTGCTATCATAATCAGTTTGACGATATACAAATGCCTATCAGACCCGTTATCCTCGAAGAACAGCTAGCTAGCTCTTTTCATTGTTCCCGTCTCCGTTTTAATGCACTAGTGTTCTCTGTTAACATATATATATAACATAATGCCTCAAATCTCTGAAAGTGCAGGCAGAGTTCAAGAAACAATAAACCTTAAATCACATTAAGCCAGAAAAATAAGTACAATATGAAAAAGAAAAAAAAAAAGAAAAGTGGCTAATCTCTACGTCTACACAATCACAAACCCAGTACACCATCAGTGGCATTTTACGACATGCTAAGCAACACTTAGTCCATTCTTTCGAGTCCCAAACCAACATGTCCTATTAACACCAGACAGAACACAAATGCGAGTGGGAAATGAAAGAAACAACACAATTAAGGCCGGATACGGCGCAGGCGGCAATTTTTCACGGTGATATTTATCGGCGGTGACGGAGGCGAGCCCTCAGGTCGGCGGACAATTAATTGTGGCCCGTGTTGTTTCACGGTCAGTGTTTTGTACATTTTTCAGGTTTAAACGACGTGTTGCCGGATTGTGTTCCATTTTAGACAACGGTCTAAAATGGAACATTGGAACACATTGTTTCGTGGAACACGAGAGTAATTCATTCATGCTGTATAGAATCGAGTAATCATCATCATCTTCCTAGCGTTATGTCCCGCGCTTAGACGGGGTCCGCTTAGACCATGCTCCAGGATTTGGCGAGTCTGGTAATTACATTGAAGCGACTGCCGATCTGACTTTCGTAACCCTAAGATAGAGGAACCAGACAATTTTTGGAACATGGTTACAAATCCAAAGCGGTTTGAGTTTGCAGGTTTCATCACGATGTTTTCCCTCACCGTCGAGACAGTGGTATAAATACGTACATAGATTTGAAAAATCCAGAGGTACATGCCCGGGTTTGAACCGTCTACTCAGGTCTACTTGGACAGTGAAAAAAAATTACGGATGTAACTTTGCGCTTATAGCATTAGTAACGATTAATATTACTAAAATCGTCGAAAACCTTTTCAAATCCCTTTCAACCTACGCCTACTTACCTATACAGTCCAAATACTCAAAAGGCTTAAAAATAACTCCCCACTTTGACTTTCACGTCGAAAATCTGTAAAGGTCTAATTCGTAAATATATGCGTACATTTAAAGGTATCGTACCGCTCTAATAAACCTTTCCACGTCGTTTGAGCTCAAACTATCGACACTAAGGGACAGTCGGAGCTTCAAATTTATTGCGCCCACAGAGGATTGGTCCATTTCTACGGCACGCTAGGGTAATGGCACACTGGTGGGTTTTAGGCGTTTTTTCGGCGGAAAATATGGCTGCGAATGGCGTTTTGCGCAGTGTTGGTTGCAGGCGTTAGTCTCTGCGGTTCTTCGGTTATGTATGCGTGAATAAAAGATAAGGGATTTGATTCGCTTTCTCCCTGGTTACTTTATTTGTAGAATAGATAAGTTACCAACAAAATATAACCTACTTAAATATAACGAAGAAGAAGAAAAAAGAGGTATTCGCTTTTGATTTGGAAGTATCATTATATAACCCTTTTTATTTAATCAGAACATGGAATTTTGTCCGATGTTGGTTTGGGACTAGATTAACAAAAAAAAACGACTTCAAACACATTTAAATTTACTGAGGTCAAAGTACCTAATACGTATTTTAATACTTATAATTTTGAAGTCGGTGCCAAGTAAATGCTTAATTGGTATAGGTACAATTATCGCTTAACAGATACATTTTCGGTGATAATTTATATATATCACAAAGTCAAGTCATTGTTTAAAAAAAAATATATATATATATATATATATACGGTCGAATTGAGAACCTCCTCCTTCTTTTGAAGTCGGTTGAAAATAGCGAGAAGCTTGTTAGTTAGTTAGATAGATTAAAAGGTAGGCATGTAATCCAAAAATTTCATCATGTAATCATCTTCCTGGCGTTATGTCCCGTGTTTGGACGGGGTCCGCTTAGATCATAATCCAGGATTTTGTGAGCCTCGTATTGAAACAACTGCCGATCTGACCGCCGTAAGCCTAAGATAGGGGAACCAGAAAATTCTTGGATCATTATTACAAATCCAAAAGTGTTTGAATTTGCAGGTTTCATCACGATGTTTTCCCTCACCACCGAGCTAGTAGTATAAATACGTACATAGATTTGAAAAATCCAGAAGGTACTTGCTCGAGTTCAACCCGCACCCCTCGGTTATGAGCGCGTGTCCTTACCATTAAACTACCACCGCTCTTCCAAAAGTAGTTTTTAATAATTTTAATTTCTTCTACATTTTATACAGGCCTACTGTCGCTGGCAAGTACCAATGTGCTCACATCCTTACAAAACATTACCAGAGGTTACCTCAACCCCGTTCGAAAGTAATGTTTATTAAAATCGGATTTAAAACTCTATTTCCAGACCACTGCTTCACAAACGGGATCTCAAACTGTTCAACAATTACCGTCGAGTTAGCTTTTAATATCTGTTTTTTCATAGTTCGGTTAAAAAAGCTTTTGAAAAATTATCTTTAGGTAAGTACAAAATGTTTGGAAGATAAGCTAGAATGTTATGTTGATAGGATATCGAGAGTTGCTTATTGAAATATTAACAAGGAGAACTCCATTAGGCAGTTTACTTTTATCATAATACTAGCTGTGCCCGCGGTTTTACCCGCGTTTATGGCTAATGTTATATAGACTATAGCCTTCCTCGATAAATCAAGCAAACAAACAAACTATTCAGCGTTATGATATTATGTGTGTGTAAATATATAATCATCATCATCTTCCTAGCGTTATATCCCGTGCTTAGACGGGGTCCGCTTAGACCATGATCCAGGATTTAGCGAGCCTGGTAAATATATTAAATAAAAAAATATATATAAAATATGTAAATATATAATATTAAATATCAATTATATTATAATATTATAGTATAGATTACCACAATACCTTAATTCCAAACTACCTAATTAAAACAACCAACATGTTTGCAATCTTCTAGACAAAGTCCGAGGCGCATTGTATTCTTTTAACCAATTTTAGCCAAAAATAGAATTGAGGTTTGATTTGTTTTGAAATCGGGAAATTGTGAAAAGTAGTGACGAAACTTTGATACATAGGTACATAACATCATGCTCATAATCCCCGAAGGGGTAGGCAGAGACAAAGGGACAGCAGGACGCTTTAACCACATTAAACCAAAAATAAAACTGGGCTGGGTTAAATGGAAAATTGTGAAAATGTAGTGACAAGTACACATCCAAATCACACACCTAAACCCCATATACCATTAGTTGCCTTTTGACATGCTAGACAAGAATTACAGTTGGCACATTCTTTTTAAGTCCCAGACCAACATGGGATCAACATGGAATGAAATTTTGATGCTAAGTTAATAAAAAAACAAGGTTTGTTTTGAGCAGCAAAACTAAAATCGGGTTTAAAAGTGATTTATTTTCGTTTCTGACCATCCACATAGAATTTGCCCATAGCAATAAAAAAAACTCCTTAGAACCCAAATAAAAGGTAACCAATCGCACCAAGAACTACATAATATGTGGGTTATATCTACCAGGTAATATAACACATTCATACTGTTATTCTAGGTCATAAAGTAATTGGGTCGCCATTTTTCTTCGAAACCCAAGCGGGCTATATCATTATCGGAGATTTAGATAAACAAGGTTTGTGTTTCCAACAATACTGCCCTGAGGGTTCTCGTATATTAAACACACATGATAATGTGACATTAAGAGGGGCTAGGAAAATAGCGGCATTTACCTTTTATTTTATATAAAGTCTTACTGAAAATTTAAATATTACACGTGTTATTTAAAATTAGGCTTATTTAGATGATGACGATAATGACTAGATGACTAATGACTAGATGGAAGGTACTCCGCTGATATAGAAAGAAGAGTGAATGCAGGGAATAGGGTGAATGGAGCGTTAGGAAAACTTTTAGGCAGCAAAATCTTAAGCCAGAAGGCCCAGCTCGCCATACACAATGCGGTGCTGATTCCTACGCTAACATATGGAAGCGAGAGTTGGGTATGGCAGAAAGAGCATGAAAGTAGAATAAACGCGGTCGAGATGCGTGCGCTGCGGAAAATCTGCGGTGTATCGCTCACAGACTGCGTTCGGAATGATGATGTAAGAAAGAGAGTTGGTCTGAAGGACAGCGTCGGAGTCAAGGTAAGAAGAGGCATGCTCCGGTGGTTCGGACATGTGGAAAGAATGGATGACGAAAGATTGACTAAACAGATATACAATGCGAATGTGGAAGGATGTAGGAGCCGCGGGAGGCCCAGGCTCACCTACCACGACCAGATTGGTCGTGTATTAAAAGAAGGTGATGTTAGGAGTCATAAAAATCGTAGAGCTTGTATGAAAAGGATTATGAATGTTGAAGAGGCGAGTGAGGTGTGTAAGGATCGTGCCATATGGCGTTCGGTTCTCTCTGCCTACCCCGCTAGGGAAGTGGCGTGAAGTTTAGTTAGTTAGTTAGTTAGTTATGACGATAATGATAGGATCGTGGAACAGGTGTGTAAGGACCGCGTTAATGGCCTTCTGTTAACTGTTACTTAGTACAGGGAAATCGGCGTGAAGTAAAGTTATTATTTTTAGAAATATAAGACAATTAGTCGATTTTCAAAATGTTAATTCTCCTCGCGTCGTGTTTAACATTACTAAGAGTCGTGACTCCCCCTCTGAATCACCTTCTCTCTGACCATTCTCTTCCAGTTGTTCCGGTCTTTAGCTTCGTGGAGAGCCCTGTGAAGCATGGTGTTTAATGAGGATCTGATTTGATCTGACCATCGCGTGGGGCGCGCCCTCTTGGTCGTTTGCCGTCAGCCGTGCCTGTCACCATTAGCTGTTCAAGGTTGTGACCGTCTCTTCGGGCGAGTGGCCGAAGAACTCCAATATTCTGCGGAGACAGATGGTGAACAGTCTAGTTTTGGCATTAAGCTCACGAAAAATTTTAATATACCTAACCTATTAAATGTGTTTAAAATTTATTTGGCTAATTAGTTTAAAATGATGTTCCGGTGAATTGCTAAATAAGTAAAAAATAAGCAAAAAAGTATCATAAAACACCACCGTTCGTACCATGATTGGCCACAAATTAGCAAATCTGGTAAATATATTGAAGTGATTGCCAATTGTAGCCCGTCAAAAGCTCTAAAATAGGATATAAATTATTTTTCAATTAAATTAATAGAAAGATTTTGATAGATAAACTACATTACTCAGATTGATCGGACTCTGAGGTAAGTAGCTTAAGAACTTATATTACAGTTATCGGAATCAACAGTGGTATAACAAATATATTATACATACTTAAATATTGTTATTAACACCCAGACACAGAACAAACACAAGTATTTATCATACGAATGTTTGTCCTGGATGGGGATCGAACCCACAACTCTTTGCGCATGGGACAGGGTCACTACCGAATGCGCCATCGAACTAGTCAAGTCAAGTATCTAGGCGACGAGCTAGCCACTTGTAATTTTTTCACAATTTTCAACTTAACCCAACTCAATCCTATTATCGGCTGAACATGGTTCAAGGCGGGTTTGTCCCGCTAGGAGCAAATGTTTTGTGTGATGAACATGGACATTTGTAATCGAGTCATGGATGTTTAAAAACGTATTTAAGTCTGTCTATCCGTTTACCTAGTATCCATAGTACAAGCATGAGCTTAGTTTAGTATTAGCGAATTTATATGTCAGTCTGTAGAACTTATTATTTATTATTGGCGTAAATTCCGCTCATTTCATAGCCCTTTACCGAGGTCATCAGTAATAGCAATTACATGTCTGTTCTGGGACCCGAGCGTTGGTAAACACGTCTTGGGCACACTGTTCCCTCAGGACTCAATGTTAATCGACCTCCCTGACTCATCATTAACAAAACGGGGTGATTTATAAGGCAGAAGAGTTTGTAGGCTTAATGTTTTAGGACTTGCTTTTTAATATAAAAATAATATACATATAATAGGCATGTATGTAACTGATTTTTACTGTCGACAGAATGAAGAAAGAAGCCATGTATCCTGAATTCATTATATTTAGCATTGTACATTACATGTTCAATATTTTTCTAGATTAGTTTCTTTACTTTACTAACCATTAATACCTAGTGGCTTGTCAAAATATGGAACAAACTTACGTATGTTCGAAAACATTCAGAAAGTTCCAAACTATCAAACAAATTTGTGTATATGTTTAAGAACATTCCTCAGAAACTTGCAGGTACCAAAAATATAAATATTGCCCGAACGTCCTCCCAAAATAAGGCTAAGTTCCCACCCAGCTGGAGGGGATAGTGTAAGAAACGTTTTCCCGGGCGGGTCACATTTCAAAAGGCAAGTATTATGAATAATAAAACGCGTTGCGGGAAGTTTGTCATGTGCCTCCTGGCGTCTGTTACGTGTGGAGATGGGAATTGTATGGTTACGAAAGTCTAAAACCAATAGAGAGCGGTGGTAGCTCAAGTGGTAAGGACACGCGCCTCTTAACCGAGGAGTGTGGGTTCAAACCCGGGCACTTACTTTTGGATTTTTCAAATCTATGTCCGTATTTATACCACTAGCTCGACGGTGAAGGAAAACATCGTGATGAAACCTGCAAATTCAAACAACTTTGGATTTGAAACCATAATCCACGAAATTGGGTTACGAAAGTCAGATCAGCAGGTACTTCAATGTAATTACCAGACTCGCTAAATCCTGTCATCGTCTAACCACGGGACATAAGGCTAGGAAGATGATGAAAGTCTAAAACCAATGAAGCGGTTCTAGCTCAGTCAGTGGTGTTGGTACAAACTTGGGTAACCTGGGACGGGGATTATTGGACACCGGCTATAATTCCAACAAGATTATGAACAGACTTATAAACTGATGATGTATTACCATACATCAGGAAATAGCGTGTCAATATATTTATTGACACGTTATTCCTGGTCCAAATGAACTCTTTCAAGAAATTTTTGAAATCGGTTTATTACGTAAAATTTTCTTTTACTGTTGCAAATTTGGTAAGCAGCTTATATAACACAATTGTTATTTTGTTAATATGTAGTTATAAGTCAAATACAGTAGTATAAGCGCTAATATTACAACATAACATAAGCGCTAATGTTCAACAATAGATTTCCTAAATTTAAAAAAAAAATAACAAAATATGTTATTTGCTAACAGACTTCACCCAACTTGATTCTAATTTTCTTATTGCGTATCACTGAAATTGTTATGCCCACCTGTAAGTGAACATGTACATTAGAATAACTAACTAACTAACTAACTAAACTTCACGCCACTTCCCTAGGGGGGTAGGCAGAGAGAACCGAACGCCATATGGCACGATCCTTGCACACCTCACTCGCCTCTTCAACATTCATAATCCTTTTCATACAAGCTCTACGATTTTTATGACTCCTAACATCACCTTCTTTTAATACACGACTAATCTGGTCGTGGTAGGTGAGCCTGGGCCTTCCGCTTCCTTACATTAGAATACTTTGTAAAAATGCTATGATTGTTTAATGTTTATAATGTTGGTGTGCTTTATTTAAATAAATAAACATATCAACACATATATTGACATATACCACTCATATCTTAAGCTTGTACCTTCCTATTACTTTACTGTGGTCAACTAAAAACGCTTCACAAAAATTCCAATAAGCAACAACATGCATAAAATCCCTTTCAATTTTGAGATAACATTTTACAAAGTTTATAAACTGGAAACCACCTGAAAGTTAGACCGGTATAGGTGGCTGTAGTTCGGTCTTAAAAGAACATCTGGGACCGGTAACTTATAGGCGAACTTTGGTGTAATTCCGGTCTGATCTGGCCACACCTCGTTCTAAACTTGAACTTAGGTCAATTTTGCATATTCGATAGTGCCTCGAAATTTGTTAAGATATTTCAATGCAGTATTTACACAGACGCGACGTAAGGAAGTTCTGGTTAAGAAAAATATCATTTTTGTAAAAAAAGATATTAACAAAAATATTATTTTTGTAAAGATCTATGTCTTAAGATAAGTATTTAGAATAAATCTTGTGAAGCATTGGCTAAGCAAAAAGTCTTAAAATTTTAGTTCTAACTTTATAGAAAAATAAACAAAAGCATCAAAAGTTATTTGTCTATATTGACGGTTAATTAATGATATTATTACATACATACATAGCATCACGTCCATAATACCCGAAGGGGTAGGCAGAGTCAAAGGGCAGCAGGCCCCTTTAACCACATTCAGCCAAAAACAAAACTGGGCTGGGTTAGATGGAAAATTGTGAAAAAGTAGTGACAAGTGGCTAGCTCGTCGACTACACAATCACACACCCAAAACCCCATATACCATCAAGAAACACAGTTGGCACATTCTTTTTTAAGTCCCAGACCAACATCGGACAAATTATATTATTAACACTATAAATGTAAAAGTTTGCGAGACCTTTTAAATTTATATGATAATATATAATTACATATCATATATTTTTTTATGAAAACACAACATCACCAAGCCTATTCAATAGTGTATTCTCGTAGTACATCCCATGGGAAAATAGAGATGAAATAATAGAAAATATGCTCTTTGGTTTAATACTGAGGTCTACATATAAAAATTCACGGGCAGCTTATTTTCCATACAGATAGATCTAAAAACTATTTTATCAGATTCGCCCAAGATTAGAACTAGACAGCGCCTCCGAAGAGAAACAATGTATTTGAGCTCGTTTTAATTTTTTTAACTTCGTTATTGGCAAACTTGAGGTTTCCCGAGCTTAGGAGAGCACTCGTGGGCTCAACTACTTCGCAGTTTGTGGCTCAAAGTTTGGGCTACTTCCAGCAATGGCAATGTTGAGCACTTTTACGTGGTCTCTTTGTATTTAGTTGAGCTCTTTTATGCTTTAAGTTTGGTAATGCTATTGAATTTAATAACAATTAATAGAAGGAAGGAAGGAAAAAATATTGTAGTCGAATAGTTTAAGGTTCATTGAATTGTGAGATGCTGATATGAAACTGATAACTCTCAACGACATTGGGTCGGGACAAAAGAGTTTAAGGAGCAGAAAACTCCTAAAACTACGTTTAGACATATGTTAAAAGCTTAGACATGAACATACGTGTAATTATGTAAAATGACAGGTATGGTTTATGTATATCTGACAAGCTCGATGGCGCATGCGGTAGTGACCCTGCCCCATGCGCCAAGAGTTGTGGGTTCGATCCCCAACTAGGACAAACATTCGTGTGATGAATACTTGTGTTTGTTCTGTGTCTGGGTGTTAATATCCAATATTTAAGTATATATTTGTAATACCACTGTTGATTCTGATATCCTTAACACAAGTGCTCAAGCTACTTACCTCGGAGTCAGATCAATGTATGTGATGTAGTCGGATATTTATTTATATTTATTTATTTATTTATGTATAAGTCTTATAGAGAACCGGGCCGGAAGCTATTTTTTTTTTACAAAGTGTTTTATATACTTTTTTTAGATAGACATATAAACGTACCCTAATAGGTGATACTATTATTCTGAACAATGTTCAGGATTGAACTGTTGCACTAGACTTTAATGGAACACCGCTTGAGGAGGAACTGACTTTATTGGTATCTCCACTGAGCTTAAATAGCTCCGAGGAAGACATTGTTCTACATCTATATATATAATTTGAACTTTATTTTTCTTACACCAATAAGGGTATATTACTAATAAGATTGCGTAACAAACTATAAGAAGGAATACCAGAACGAAATATTTCTGCCCAACAAAACAATACGTAATATGTCAGTGACTTTCGAGATTTCTTGCCCCCTTCTTCATCTGGCATGTATGACTATTGTCAATAATTTAAGCTCGGACTGTCCTCTCGCCATCGGCTGAACCTTTGTCAACTGTCGATTTATTGTGCCAGGATTCGATATGGAGTGTCGTTCGGACACATTAGATATTTCGAGAGAAATGATGACAGCGGGATGTGACTGGCTGGCAGTGAGGTTGCGAAATATGTGTTACGAAAGAGGGATGTTGTTGTGGAAGTTACCTACTTTTATATAAACAGTATTTATATTTTATGTTTTTTATTATATAACATACATACATGCATAACATCACGCCCATAAAGACTGGCCCGGTGGTCAAGTGGTCAGAGACTCTGGCCACGAAACCAAAGGTCGCGGGTTCGAATCCCGCTAGGGGCAAATGTTTCGTGTGATGAACATGGACATTTGTACTCGAGTCATGGATGTTTATAAACGTATGTAAGTATGTCTATCCGTTCACCTAGTATCCATAGCACAAGCATAAGCTTAGTTTATATATATATATATATATATATTTAAATTAAGCGTAATGTTTAATGATACTTTCAGGATTAAGAAAGATCTTGAACCACATTGTGCTTATCATGGTCAATGTAGGGAAGTGGCGTAGAGTTTAGTTAGTTAGTTATGTACAACGTACATATTATGTAACTCTCTGAAACCAACAGTAACACTACTCGTATTACTCGTTGACTGGCTCGATGGTGCATTCGTGTGACCCTGCCCCATGCGCCAAGAGTTGTGGGTTCGATTTCCACCCTAAACAAACATTCGTGTGATGAATACTTGTGTATGTTCTGTGTCTGGGTGTTAATATCTAAAAATGTTACCGTCTAAGTGACGTAAAGCGTCCCATTTCAGATCTTTGATCTTTATCTGTATCTTTGTCGTTTTTTGAATACTAGATAAAGTAAAAAACACGTATTCAATATTTTTTGATAATCTAACTTACGGACTATAAAAAAAAATATTAAATACCCCGTGTCCTAATAAGCTTCGCAAATCAATTGCTCACCTAACTAATTACGCAAATCCTACAAAATATGCCTAGTTATCCGAACACTTGCTATACCAAATTGATGTTATATCCAATTCTGTTGATTCATCACCAAGCCAGCGCACGCGTGTTTATTCTTGCCAATTACCTCCAATAACGCTTAACTGAGATAAACATTAATGTGCCAAATTATTAAACCCAGCGCACTGTCAATATTGAACTATATTCGCGCATTATTACTAAATTGTCTTCGGGTATACACTTCTCTGTTGTAATAACATTACTATTACCTAAGGTAATCTTGGCATGTTGAATTAATTAAACATATATGGAGGTACATATAGTACAATGGGGGAATTTGTCGAAGTTATGAAGGGAATCACACGAGAACGTATCGGTAATAAGCTGCCATGGAGAATATAGTCAATAGAGTAGTTATGTGATTGAGTTTGAGATTAATATCGCTGATGTTGCAGAATGAGATTGCAATCGCTGCAAGCTGATTGGCACACCAGATTTCACGGGTTTATAGCTGCTACAGGAACTAGCTGTTTCCCGCGACCATATTCGCATGGGATTTAAGAAATAAAGAATTCTGTGTTCCTATTTAATTTTTTTATCACAAAACGTAATCTATACATACAAACATTATAAAACTGAAGGGCTAAATTGTTTGTTTGTTTGCTTGAACGCGCTAATCTCAGGAATTACTGGTCCGATTTGAAAAATTCTCTCAGTGCTACCTAGCCCATTTATCGTGCAAGACTAAGGCTATATAATATTAACCATAAACGCAGGTGAAATTGCGGGCACAGCTAGTATTTAATAACAAGAGCGATTTATTTATAACGGAAGCAAAGATTTTTGGTTGAAAGAATTATTTTATTTACTAGAAATCTAGTCTTGCTAGAAATCTTAAGAAAGTCATGACAGAATATCGCTATGTAGCCTTTTTTTTATTAGTAAAAGCCATGACTCCTCGTGCCTCATCATCATCATCTTCCTAGCGTTATGTCCCGTGCTTAGAAGGGGTCCGCTTAGACCATGATCCAGGATTTAGCGAGTCTGGTAATTACATTGAAGCGACTGCCAATCTGACCTTCGTAACCCTAAGATAGGGGAACCAGACAATTTTTGGATCATGGTTACAAATTCAAAGTTGTTTGAATTTGTAGGTTTCATCACGATGTTTTCCCTCACCGTCGAGCTAGTGGTATAAATATGTACATAGATTTTTTTTTTAAATCTAGAGGTACATGCCCGGGTTTGAACCCGCACTCCTCGGTTAAGAGGCGCGTGTCCTTACCATTCAGCTACCACCGCTCCTGATGACTCCTCGTGCCTATTTTAAAGAAACAACAAGATTTCGGTCTTTGAGCTATATGGTATTAGGGGGAAAATATACTAACTAAGTAACTAAACTTCACGCTGCTTCCTTAGCGGGGTAGGCAGAGAGAACCGAACGCCATATAAAAATAATGTTCAAGGAATATAATAAATGTAATTTATTGAAATTATGAAGGTAATATGGCGTGGCCGATCAGTTAGTTAATGAGCTAGTCGTTAAATCTGATTTATAACGGCCATTATTCTTGTCTGCTTACTGGTAGTGTTATAACGTTATGTTATTAGGTATTGATCATTTGCTAAGTTGCTAAAAATAACCTTTATTATGTTTTGTCGAGTTATTTTTTGGCGCTATGTCCTGTTCCGGACCGGGTCTATTAGACCGCTATTTTAGGATAACGTAATGTCTACATAACCATAAATAATAATGAAATCTCAAGTCTACACCTTAAAAAATAGGTGTGAAAATGGTTTATTATGCTACCAACAGAATACTAATAATTAAAACGAAAAATTATCAGGATGATTAATACGACGTAGCAATGCCACAACTGTCGCTCTGTCGTAGCTAAAGAAGGCAGGAGAAACAATCCTATTTTTTTTATAAAATTTCCACTTTAGAAGGATAAATTATTGGCATTAAAAGAAGCGAATAAAATGTTTTACATGACAACAAATACCTTAAGCAAAAACACAATACAAAATAGTTTATACGCGAAACCAAATACTTCAATACGACGTAGCAACGCTACGCGAAGTTGGTTACTGGGAAAATCTAATTGCTTCTTTAAAAAGTATGCTTCAGCTTGCTATAAATCATAAGGAACATAAGTAATAAGTACTTTACTTTATTGAGCGTAAAAAAACAAGGTTACATTACATACATACATAGGATATAGTCAATAGAGCAGTTATGTGATTGAGTTTGAGATTAATATCGCTGATGTTTCAGAATGAGAGTGCAATCGCTGCAATCTGATTGGCTTACTAGATTTCACGGGTTTATAGCAGCTACAGTAACTAGCTGTTTTCCGCGACTTTACTCGCTGATTTGAGAAACAAAAAATCTGTGTTCTTATTTAATTTTTCTATCACATAACGTATACATACATACTAATATTATATCAGGAACTACTGGTATACACATTGAAAGAAAGAAACAAAATGTTTTATTAAGAACTAAAAACATATGTTAAACTCGCTGTGCCCGCGGTTTCATCAGCGTTAAGTAAATGGTAAAAGTGTCTTATCGTAATATTATGTAGCCTATAGCCTTCCTCGATAAATGGACTAGTTAACACTAAAATAATTTTTAATTTAAAACCGTTAGTTCCTGAGATTAGCGCCTTCAAACAAACAAACTCTTTAGCTTTATATATTAGTAAGTATAGATTACAGATGAAAGCACAATATAAAAATCAGACTACCACGTAAAATGATATGCGTCATCATCTTCCTAGCGTTATGTCCCGAATTTAGGCGTGGTTCGCTTAGACCATGATCCAGGATTTAGCGAGTCCGGTAATTACATTGAAGCGACTGCCGGTCTGACCTTCGTAACCCTAAGATAGGGAAACCAGCAATTTTTGGATCATGGTTACAAATCCAAAGTTGTTTGAATTTGCAGGTTTCATCACGATGTTTTCCTTCACCATCGAGCTAGTGGTACAAATACGCACATAGATTTGAAAAATCCAGAGGTACGTGCCCGGGTTTGAACCCGAACTCCTCGGTTAAGAGGCGCGTGTCCTTACCATTGAGCTACCACCGCTAAAAAAAGATATGCGTGGTCAAATTAAAAAAAATATATATACACGTTGAATTGAACCTCCTCCGTTTACATGCAGAACAAAACTGACGCTCCCACAGCAATGCTACAAAGTCATTTTGTAGATCAAAAGGCTCCTGAAAAAAATCCAATTTCTTCTTTAAAGAGCCTCAAGTAGCTAAATCATAGGACGCTGAGGCCCCAAAGCAAGTTATCTGTAACATTGACAAGCTCCAACAATGTGGCCCCGCTCAGCACGCAACACACGTATTCTATTTCAGTCTGCGAGTACAATTTTTAAGTCCGCGACTCAAGTGATGTGTATAAAGTTTGTACGTGCGAGGCCGGGTCTCACGGGCCGGGAATCCGTGTCGGGGGACGTCGATTCCGGGATAAAGGTGAATGTTTGGAACCGCTTGTGGGGTGCCTGTACCAGGTTTATTAGACTTTTTGATGGATGAAGGTTAAGTGTTCTGGTGACAGGTGTATTGTGACGGTGGAGGGACAGTTATATTCAGTTCCAAAGTTTGTACGATGATAATTAGGATTGGATTGGCCATGCCATATTACACATGAATTTTCTTGAATGTAATTGTCTTCTTGCTCCGTTTCAAGGCAATATGGCATCGGCGCAGTTTGTAAACTTTTTGCTTACTTACTTTTGTTTTTGTTGTAATAGAAAATTTAAGTTGCTCGCAACATTGTCAGATTTGTTTTAGCCACCAGATGGCGCTTGTAATTTTTCCCACACTTTTTGCTTTTGTCATCTTGTTAATATTCGTTTTTTATCATTGTAAATATGTTAATAAACGAATATTAACTAGAATACATAGTTTTCACACTTTTCCATCTAGCCCAGCCCATTTTAGTATGTTGGTCTGGGACTTAAAAATAATGTACCAACTGTGGTTCTTGCCTAGCATGTCGTAAAAGACGACTAATGGTATATCGGGTTTTAGGTATGTGATTGTGTAGGGGACGAGCTAGCCACTTATCACTAATTTATCACAATTTCCCATCTAACCCAGCCCAGTTTTGTTTGTGGCTGAATGTGGTTAAAGAGGCTTGCTGCCCCTTGGACTCTGCCTACCCCTTCGGGGATTATGGGCGTGATGTTCTGTACATAGTTTTCTCTGTAGAAAAACCCATAATCTAATAGTTTTCCCTTTCAGTCATTCCATTGATTACAATCCTATCATCTTTAACACAATTCACTTATCTTATTATTACTCGCCCTCTAGTTTTTGACCCACTAAAATTGAATTCTCATCATTTTCTTCGTAACTTGTGCTTCTTCTTCGTTATAATATGCAGTGGCGGACTAAGCCTGTTCTAGGCCTGGGGCGGCAAAGGGCTGTACAAGGTTCCTCGTAGGGATACAAGCAGTGTTGCTTGACCGAAATGGGGGGGGAGGTCCAATGTGTGAGACAATGATTACAGGAACTTGGAGATAATATAAGGCCCCCCAGGACCAAAGAACTGGGGCGCACCGCGCCTTCCGCCCTCCGGTCAGTTCGCCACTGAATATTTCTCTTTTTATGTTATTCATAGCAAGACCAACGGTTTCCTTTCATGTCTCCTAAATCCTATCACTACTGTCACTACATGTAAGCGTGTTTCTTGATAGTCATAATTACTGAAATTCTATACTTTTATTATTTACTATTATTATAGTATGATATGAAGAACGAATGAGCGATGGTAGCTCAATGGTAAAAACACGCGCCTCTTAACCGAGGAGTGCGGGTTCAAACCCGGAAACGTACCTTTGGATTTTTTAAATCTATGTACGTATTTATACCACTAGCTCGACGGTTAGCGAAAATATCGTGATGAAAACTGCAAATTCAAAACAGCTTTGAATTTGTAACCATAATCCAAAAATTGTCTGGTTCCCCTATCTTAGGATTACGAAGGTCAGATCGGCAGTCGCTTCAATGTAATTACCAGACTCGCTAAATCCTGGATCATGATCTAAGCGGACCCCGTCTAAGCACGGGACATAACGCTAGTAAAAATATGATGATGAAGACCGAATGGATTGTGTAAATTTGTTTGAATGCAGATAGTAGATCTAAAATAGTTTGCATCTGATTAAAAAATATGTGTGTAAATTACAACTGAGCAGGATGGCTACGCAGCTTTGGTTATCATGCTGCGTAATATTAAAAAAAATATATGTATAAGTATTTGTATATATAAACTTAAAACTTATATATAAAGCTGAAGAGTTGTTTGGTTGAACATTTGGTCAATCTCAGGAACTGGTCCAATTTGTAAATTCTATTTGTGTTGGTGCATTTATCGAGAAAGGTTATATAACACTAACCATAAACGCTGGTGAAACTATCCATTCATCTTAGCCCATTGTCACATGTTGGTCAGGGAGTTAAAAATAATGTGCCAACTGTGGTTCTTGCCTCATCATCTTCCTAGCGTTATGTCCCGTGTTTAGACGGGGTCCGTTTAGACCATGATCTAGGATTTAGCGAGTCTGGTAATTAGATAGGGGAACCAGACAATTTTTGGATCATGGTTACAAATCCAAAGTTGTTTGAATTTGCAGGTTTCATCGTGATGTTTTCCTTCACCGTCGTGTTAGTGGTATAAATACGTACATAGATTTGAAATCCAGAGGTACGTGCCCGGGTTTGAACCCGCACTCCTCGGTTAAGAGGCGCGTGTCCTTACCATTAAGCTACCACCACTCCGCTCCGCAACTGTGGTTCTTGCCTAGCATGTCGTAAAATGCGACTAACGGTATATTGGTTTTTGGGTATGTGATTGTGTAGGCCACTTGTCACTATTTTTTCACAATTTTCCATCTAACCCAGCACAGTTTTGTTTTAGGCTAAATGTGGTTAAAGGGGCCTGCTCTCCCTTTGACTTTGCCTACCCCTTCGGGGATTATGAGCGTGATGTTATGTATGTATAGTATGTAATAAATTGAAGAGGCTTGCTGCCCCTTTAACTCTGCCAAGGGGTAGGCAGTGATGATGTATGTATGAAAGTAAAACCGCGCGCATAGCTAGAAAATTATAACTAAGCAGCATGGTTAGTATGATTCCATAACTTAAGTTATAATGTTGCTCCACAAGAAGCATCTTCGATGTGAATGCACCATTAGGAAGCGTCATACAACCTGACGCGAGACCTAGCACAAACATTTCTAGCTGGAAGCACACGGGGTGGGATTTGAGTGCAAAATTTTATTTAAAAATGCCAGCTCACGTAGAAGCGACGTACTTTTGGAAGGACCCGCTCTGATTTTGTATTTAGTTTAAAAATTTCACAGTGTAAGGGATTTTGAGTGGATCTCTTCGGATGAACACAAAAATGTTACGAAACGAAACAATGTACACAGTTGCTTTTTATAAAAGCTGGAAGATACTGTTTTATATTTGAACTAGCTGTGCCAGCGGTGTCACCCGCTTTTATGGTTAATATTATAAAGACTATATCCGTTATACATGATTTCTATGTAACTTTAACCATTAAGGCTGCACACGCGACGGAAGCTTAAAAGATGGAGTAACTTCTCCCGTTTTCCCAACATTTCCCTTCACTACTCTGCTCCTATTAATTGTAGCGTAATAAAAAGTATACTATAACCTGCCCAGGAGTATGAATAATAATTGTACCAAGTTTCGTTAAAATCCGTCGAGTAGTTTTTTTTCTATAAGGAACATACAGACAGACAGACAGACAAAAATTTTACTGATTGCATTTTTGGCATCAGTATCGATCACTATTCACCCCCTGATAGTTATTTTGAAAATATATTTCATGTACAGAATTGACCTCTCTACAGATTTATTATAAGTATAGATATATGGCAGTAGCAAATTGCGTGTTGCTTCATCTCTTAAATACATTTAGTAGATAGGTATAAAACATTTATGTCTCTTTGTTGTAAAAAGATAGACTGACCTTATTAAGAGCAGTAGGTTAAGTGAATTAATCTTTTTTGTGTCACCCATATCTTTTGTTCCAAAATGAGGGTTTTAGCGGTCAAATATTTCAGCTAAATGAGCTACGTTAGCGTCAGACGTGATTCTCATTAATTAGGTGTAAAATTATGGTTCAAGACGTGAAATTCTGAATGCTAGAATGACTTAGAACATACTAAATATGGATACGTTTATATCATTAAATAATTAAATATGAATATCCGACTACAATACATACATTGATCTGACTCCGAGGTAAGTAGCTTAAGCACTTGTGTTACGGATATCAGAATCAACAGTGGTATTACAAATATGTACTTAAATATTGGATATTAACACCCAGACACAGAACAAACACAAGTATTCATCATACGACTGTTTGTCATGAGTGGGAATCGAACCCACGACTCTTGGCGCATAGGGCAGGGTCACTACCGAATGTGCCATCGAGCCAGTCAAATCATTATAGGAATAACAAGAATTTTCTGTAATGTATAAGTAATTCATCATTTAATAAAAAAAATCACACTATAATAGTACAGCAATTTCAAAGTAATAATTTTGTAGGTAAAGCGTTATTTCTATCTAAATATCAACATGCTTCTAACAGGACTCGAATCAGTGGCCTTTTTTTTTCTGTTGTGGAAACTCCCACGAGCCGTCGTGTGTCGGACTTGAAGCGACTAAAACCCCAACGTTGCCTCTCGCGGCGCAGTTCCAGAGGAGCCGGTATCCCCACTGCCGGGACTATACGGCAGCTCCTCCAGATGTGCGCGTGCCGCGCTGCGCGGCCCACCTCGCGCGGCGGTGGTCGATGTTGTGCAGCCCACGGTCGTCAGTCGTCTCGAATCTGTGGCTCTCGGTTTTATGGCTAGGATCTTTAGCAACCAAGCCAACCTGCTTTTCAGTGAAGGAATCAACGTTTACAGTGACTAAGATTAAGATAAGATTTTTACATCAGATAAATCTTTTATTTCTGTTGTAAAAATCTCCGTAGTTTACCGACCAAATGTCCTATTTATACTTGTTAAGACAACTTCAAGGTCTAATACCAATACACTGTAATGCACCGTACTGCAAGGTGCGATGTACTGAAGGGTGCATTTGCGATATTATACGAGTGACACCCGAAACCCTTGTTAGCAACATGTCGACGCGCCGGGTTAGCGCGTCATACGCCGAGGTGACTGTTGTTACAATACGCGACACAGTACAGGGACCAGTAAGTCTAATAATTTTAGTATTTACTTTATATAAAAAGAATGGGAGAACAAAAACATTTAGTCTATGATCCTTAAGTTGGTGCCTATCGTTCTGGTTTTATATATTTTTTTAGTTTTTATAGAGTAACTACCGAGTTTCTTGCCGGATTCTTCTCGGTAGATACAACATTCCAAACCGGTGGTAGAATCATATAGCTGTGGCTTTACCGGTATTTGACGATTTATAAGTGTTTCCTTGAAACCTATATAAATAAAGAATATTTTTACTTTGACTTTGACTTTATTATATTAATAAAAATATTTAGAAGCCTATGTCTAATCTCACATATTATACCAACTATTGCTGAACCAATGGTATATAATAAAAATCCGGAGATACCATTTAAAATATACTTATATATTAACTTTAAAGGTAGATGTAGTATCATAATTTACACATACATACGTACATACATAACATCACGCCCATAATCCCCGAAGGGGTAGACAGAGTCAAGGGGCAGCAGGCCCCTTTAACTACATTCAGCCAAAAACAAAACTGTTCTGGGTTAAATGAAAAAATGTAAAAAAGTAGTGACATGTGGCTAGCTTGTCGCCTACACAATCACATACTCAAAACTTGATACACCATTAGTCATCTTTTACGACACACTAGACAAGAACCACAGTTGGCACATTATTTTTAAGTCCCTGACCAACATGGGACAATAGCCGGATCATAATTTCATCATCTTCCTAGCGTTATGTCCCGTGTTTAGACGGGGTCCGCTTGGCCATGATCCAGGATTTAGCGAGTCTGGTAATTACATTGAAGCGACTGCCGATCTGACCTTCGTAACCCTAAGATAGGGGAACCAGACAATTTTTGGATCATGGTTACAAATCCAAAGTTGTTTGAATTTGCAGGTTTCATCACGATGTTTTCCCTCACCGCCGAGCTAGTGGTATAAATACGTACATAGATTTAAAAAATCCAGAGGTACGTGCCGGGTTTGAACCCGCACTCCTCGGTTAAGAGGCGCGTGTCCTTACCATTGAGCTACCACCGCTCTAGCCGGATCATAATTTAACCTTAACAAAATGTTGTTTGTTGGCTCAGGGCACCATTTTGATAGTGGTTCCCTAGGATTATGTCATTGGTGAAGAAGGTTATCACTATTATATGCACCCGTTAGATTACATTACAATATTCGTTTATAAGTGATAAATGCCAATCGCATGCAGCACGCGGCTTTTTCTTTGTACATAGACTATTATGTTGCTCTCTTTATTATTCCCATTCAAATCCAAGTTACTGCTTTTTTTTACACTGTGCCGGAAACACACCAGAATCCCTGTCATTAATATTCGAACGCCGCCCCAATCAACGGTTCCCATTTAATTTTGCAAAGCAAATTATCGAAATTCCTCACCGTGACCGGATCACGGCCAATTACCTTGATCCCTTTGACAACTCGTCTTGGTTCTGATTATAATCGTCATAATCTATGCTTCGAGTGTTTTTAGGAAGTGATGAAGCGATTGTGGACTTAAAGACTTTTGTTGATTTGTAGTGATTGAATAGTTATTTATTTATTTGGACAACCAACAAGATCATAAAACTTAAAAGCTAAAATTTACAGAATGAGTATAAAAGAGTTGGTACGGCCTTAAATACAGGTTGCCACGGAAAGCACAACCAAAGAATGTTGGGAGCATAAGGCATCCCTTGGTTTAAAAAATGTACATACTAATTGGTGAATGTTGAAAAGTAATTCAGCTAATCGATTTTTACTGGTCAGACCAGTAAAAATCTCGGTAAAATCGATTAGTTGAATCGATTTAGGTTTAGGAGATTAGCTGAAACAAACAGACAAAAAGAATAAATAAATTCTCCAGATTGACACACAAAATGCCCTAGTTCCAAACTAAGCTTATAAGCTTGTCCTATAGATACTAGGTGAACGGATAGACATACTTAAATACGTTTATAAACATTCATGACTCGAGTACAAATGTCCATGTTCATTACTCTGACCACTCGACTAACGGACCTGTCGAAAAGAGAGACAGGACAAAAATCTTGAAACTTAGTTTTTAGTAAAAGTATCGTATGTGCTTATATAGTTAATAAGTTGTAAGCTGTTCTTTTAAAAAACAAACAGACACTTCAACTTAACTTAACTGCATAGATGTTCCTCAAAAAAATACTTAATCTAAGTAATTATCGTCATTACATCGCCATCGGTACCGCCGATAATACATCGTCTTCAAACGCAATCAATCTTCCACAAAGCCCGCTAAACGCCCCCCGACTACGTCACAGCGCATACGTCATCGTATATTATGCACGCAATTTGCAAATATCCTGCTACTAGGGATGCATACGATATACATTTTAAAAAGTAAATAAATCTATACATGAGTGGCTCTTTTTACAAAAATTACGCGGGCGGAGGAACATGCGATTGGGCACAGTCAAGCGATGACACAATATCTATATATTATATAGTTAGTAAGCGAATATTATTTATACTTATCTATTTTTGTGTGTGTGTATGTTTGTAATGAATAAACTCAAAAACTACTGTGCCAATTTCAAAAATTCTTGCACCATTGGAAAGCTACATTATCTGAAAGTAACATAGGCTATATTTTATCCCCGTATTCCTACAGGAACGGGAGCTATGCGGGTGAAATTATTTATAAAGAGTTAAAGTTTGTGAGGTTTGTAGAATCTCTGGATCATATTATTTGTGGGTGTCATAGGCTATATATTAATAGGCTATATTTTGTCCCCATTTTCCTACGGGAATGGGAGCTACGCAGGTGAAACCGTGGGGCGCTGCTAGTAATAAATAATTCGTTTGAAATAGTTACATTAAATTCATAAAAAAAAACCAGTGGGCAACCAGCGACCATATCAGTTATTAACAACGACCTGAAGATAGAAATCCAAAGTTGTTTGAATTTGCAGGTTTTATCACGATGTTTTCCCTCACCGCCGATTTTTCTAAACATCATTGCACGTCCATTATTTCATCGATTTTATTCACGACATTTGCAACCCTACCAACAAAGACGCGATGGGGAGAGTGGGAAGTCCCACAAGTGTCATTTAAGCACTAACTCAATACGGACCAACTTAGACACTAGATTGTCTCAAGGAGATATAGGTTCCCTAGATAACGTGTCGTCGTAAATTGGCATTTCAAATTTAGAACAAAATAATGTTCTACCACATTTGTCTTGTTAGGATATACTCCGGTTTATTTAAAAACATACCTACCTATTACATGTGCACATAATCGGGTTATTGCATTTTTAGAGAATGAAATGAAATATTGATGAAAACAATTTATATTGTCCAAAAAAAAGAGACACAGTTGGCACATTTTTTTTAAGTTTCAGACCGACATGGGACAATGTGCTGGGTTAGATGGGTAAGTGAAAAAGTAATGTTAGGCAAGAAACACAGTAACCCATTCCAGTTTTATTTTTGATGAATGCGGTTAAAGCGGTCAGCTGTTCTTTTGACACTGCCAACCCCTTTGGGGATTATGGGCGTGATGTTATGTATTTACGTATGTTAGTATGTATGAAAAAAAATTACATTAAGTGTTCCTAATATTTGAATTTTGAACCGGAGAGTTTGGCAAGAAAGGGACATTTCGGAAAGGGAGTATTGCAAAAACGATATTATTTGTTAACTTTTTCTTGATTTTTGACCATTTGTCAAGCCATATGTACTATCAACAACTGATCTACATCTACTACAATTGATCTTAATGTGAATAATGATAGAAAATCTACAATAGCACGACAGGAAAATCTAGATAACATAAGTTTTACTTTTATCAGCCAAAAATACGAAAGAAAATCGTTTTATCTCCAAGAGTCCTTTTATTTACAGAGACATAAAGATAACAAAATACCGACGACCTTAGCTCAAAGCGAAGTCTGAAAGTAACATTTGAATTCAGGGCAAATCACTCTTCAATTTTCTTTTCCTTTATAAAATACCTCTTCAAATAGAATCTACTTAACTCAATTCACATTGTATAATCCTCAAGAGGTGACCGTTTGCTCCCAATTTCACGGCTCATAATGCTGCTCCCAATTTAAAATTAGGATTTCTGTCAAACCCACACGGCCCATGTCTTAATAATCTTTTCATGTGACGTAAGAACTTAAATTGTGAGGATTTAAAGTTGGAAACGTTTTCTCTGTGGAATGAAATATAATTTTAGTACTTACTGCTATTGGGACGAACTTTAAGTTTGATGGAATGTTTGTGTTGAAATGTGGGCTTTTGGGATAAGACCTTAAATACGTCGTAGTCCTACTTGTAAGTTTGTATTATATATCTTATTTTATACCACTAAATATGGGAAATAAGCAGGGCAAAAATTGTGGAAGCGCCAAGTGCGCGTGGCAGTGAAGCCACAACTCTGCGTAGTAGCGCCAGACTACGCGCAGGATGCTTGTGCTTATTCCTGCTAGTGTAAGGGTTATAATTGCTCCAAAAATACGACGCCATCTATTGACGACAAGAAAAGTTTTCTTAACATTTGAACGTGGATTACACAAGGTCTTATCTAATTTTATAGAGGTATTAAATACTTACAATATACATACATAACATCACGTCCATAATATCCGAAGGAGTAGGCAGATAAAGGGACAGCAGGCCCCTGTAACCACATTCAGCCAAAAAAAAAACTGGGCTGGGTTAGATGGAAAATTGTTAAGTAGTGACAAGTGACTAGCTTGTCGCCTACACAATTGCATAGGTACCCAAAACCCCACATACCATTTGTCGCCTTTTAGAACATGCTAGGCAAGAAAAACAGTTGGCACATTCTTTTAAGGTCCCAGACCAACACGGAACAAAGTAAATTATTAAACCGTTTTTCAAAAGAATGAAGGTATGTCTTTTGATGTATAACTATTCAGATAAGCTGTTTTTGACTAAAATAAGAAAGGACAATCCTGCTCATTGCTTATCTGTATAGTATAGTGTGTGATTATTGGCGTATTCGTGTGAGATAGGCTACAGCAGTCCTCATACAAATTTTGTGATATGCCATTTTTACTAGTTTTTTCTGTTTTGTGGAAATAAGCATACTGCTATGGACTTGCTGTTGTAAAACCTACATACATAACATGACGATAAGGATTGTGAAACCTGAGATATCAAAAATGCTGCACAAGACTGATTCCCTTTAAGATTAGAAAGATTAAACGGCAATCACTTCAATGAATAGACTCGCTTCATCCACAAAATAGGACTACGATTTTAGAATTACAAAATAGCAATTGCAGTATATGTATATTACTCGGAATCTTCATTCTCAGAAACGATCTCATCTCAATCTCATCATGTATTCTTGGCTTATAATAAATGTGTTTTCTCAGAAGCAGATATAAATGCTTTGTAACCATGGCAAGAGTAAGAAATCAATATAAGTATCATTGCTTATATTTTAATGTGCGTTTTGAAACATTTTCATCAGGAGGATAATCTTTATGACGCTGCTTTTCATCATAATCGTAGATTTTACGATGAAAATAATATAAAATGTTATTTATTTATACAGGTTTAGAAGTAATTGATTGAATGATAAAAAGATTTTTTAAACAAGAATTTAATTACTATAGGTTGATTTGACTAAGAATAAATACAATAATTTTCTAAAAACCATAAATATAAAGTGTTGAAATCTGATGCTGTTCTTTATATTAAGAATACCAAAGCAACTCTTTCTATCTGTCTATCTCTTTGTATGACTATCAGTTAGTTTTTCTCGAAATAATCAAATGAAAATAGCTCTGCCATTTTCTTTATCCCTCAGTAAATAAAACAAAGATACCGCCTTTAACTTAAGCAGAATCGTAAAATATCTCCCCGAAACTTAGACAGACGATGACAAAAAACAGTTTCTTTCCATCCGCCACTTATCATAATCTTCGGTCAACTGTAGCCCTCAGTTCGGTTCATAAAATAAGCCGGTATCTTTCGAGGAAGCCTTAAAAAGGCCCTTTACAGGGCCTCGTCGCTAAAGATTACGCTACAAAAAAAGAAGGCGTAAAATGAAAATTTATAGCCTCACGGACACAATTTATTGTTCAGATTTCAAACGCGTAAAAAAAGAAATAAAAAATAAGAGCAGCAATTATTGCCACCCACTTTTCTATTTTTATATTAAAATTTGTTTTCTTTTTTTTTGATTCCGCGAAAGAAATTGGATTTAAATTGAAACAAATAACGGTTCGTATTGTGGACTTTCTGTCGGCGCGATTTGAGATTGGACTTTTGGTGACAGGATTTTTATTTATTAGCGGCGTCTGTTTCTCTCGTATTTGTCCCAAAATATTAAGGTTGAGGTGAAATAAGGATTTACTATAAATATGCTTAAAATGTTCATAAAAATTATTGTGTGAAAGATGATATGAGTGAAATGGAAGTGGATAGCTTGATGACGGCTGACCGGGACGTATGGAAGAAGAAGACATACTGCGTCGATCCCAGATGAACTGGGAGAAGGGCAAGAGGTTCATAAAAACGGTAGGTTGTGTCGTCTACCCTCGTGTTTTAGACCTTACTTGTTTTTAGCAATAATTCTCATTAAAAACCGAGATACAATTGAAAATTAAGACTTAGCTATTCTAATATTATATTAAACCAGTCACATCTATAGTTATCTGAATATTAAGGTTTTTTTGATGTTCCCTTACCTCTAAGCTAGAGGTTTGAAGATACGCTAAGCTATTCGGATTATTTGCTAACTATTATAATATTTATTGAATATATAAGTCAACTCATTTGTCTTATCGTTATTCACATAGATAATTTTAAAAAATGCCACTATATGTACATATAAGGAGTCTGTAATTAAAGGGAAGGAATGACAAAAGGAATTCAAACGGACAATAGTTGGAATGAAAGTTCCAGTGTAGAAATCTCGTTAAATTTAGAATGGGATGAATGGAAACGAGCATTTATGTTGATGGTAAATATTAATGATGAGAAATACAATATATTTTTAAATCAGGGTAATTTTTTAAGTGTGGTAACATTTTATTCCCAGAAAAGGAAATAAAATGATGATACAATGCTTAACATTATCAAAGTTATTTGCAATCTATCATGAATCCACGTATTAATAAAAATTAACTTAGTTCTTGTGGCATCCAAATAAATCCTTAGTTTGGTACTGTCGTCAAAAAAAATTTTTCAGTGTGTGGTCAAAAGAAATTATTTTTTTTGGGAATTTATTAGCTTACCACCCTAAACAGTTGAATAACAAATGCCATCATATTTCAATACACTATGACACTTGGTAACTTAAAGGAAAAAATTGAGGTGAGAAATTTAACGGGAATCAATACATATACCAACAGATTAAATTTGCACCGGCTTGTTCTTGCAACATAGCACACACTTCCTAGTGTCCAGAATTTTCCACACAAAGAGCTCCGTGTAAAAGTCGACGGACAACGTACGAAATTCAGGTAGCCCAGCTAACTATGTAGTCTATGTACGAGTTCCACCCGACTTGATTAACGCTCTAAGTGATGCTGCGAGTAATGAAATTCCCGCGTGTGACTAGCATCAAAAGGCATCGGTGTTGCCTGACATAGTTTTACTGGACCCACGTCGGTTCTGATGTTTCCGAGTAAAAATTTGTCGTTGATGGAAAAGCTGTTTAAAAATATTTCCTATGAGTGTTTAGAGATTTGGCCATGAAACTAATGGTCTACGGCAAGTTAAAAGATTGAAAAAGCGTTTAGTCTGCCTAGTCCTTAGAGATTCGGACTACAAAGCCAATTTGTATTGACAGGCAAACGTCAAGTATGATGAACATGGGTCTTTGTACTCGTATTATGGTTGTTTATAGCTATTTAAGAATGTCAACCCGTTACCTGATATTACTATTGATCTTTAGCACAAGTATAAATTCGCAATCATAATTTATATTTAAAGTATATTTCTATTAAATATTGTTACCTACATCATCTTCTTAGCGTTACGTACCAGCATTATTCCTCTAGGAATGGAATACAACGTTTAGAAAATGAGGTATGTTATCCTGAGATGACGTCTGTGTCTTATTATCATCAACACACCGCTTGCCATCGACAAAAAGCTAATCCATACAGTTTGTTACCGATTCTTGGCATACATAAAGTCATGCCTTTTTTCCATGGGATGTAGGCAGAGATCACATCCTTCCATTCTAGGCAATTTCTTCTACATATATACGAGTACTTAAACTTAGGTTGTGTAATGATAGGTCTCACTGCCAAGACTTTCTCTAGATACTAAAAGGACTATGGTTTTCCAAAGGGTTCACAAAGTTATTTGCATGACCAGCAACGCATTTTTGTGAATGCCTCGGTGTTGCTAATGTGTATATAGACTGCGCAAGCTGTTTACCATCACAGCACCCATGACACCCTCCATTCGTGCGTAGAGCGGGATTTCGGAGAGTGGGTCTCTGAAGAAAGGCCTCTGAGAGTCCAACACACCACCCTCCCGGGCCGGGTGACGATGCGTAAAGTAATTCCCCGCGACAAAAACAAAGACTGCTTCATCATCATCCCCTTGTTCTTCTCCCATGTCAGGCGTCGGTGCAGCATGTCTTCCTCTTCAATACGTCCCGGTCAGCCGTGATGCTTACCGTCAGTTTATTCATGAACATGTGTGTCGCCCTTAGTACTACAAAACCAATTCTAGGTTAAACGAGTCTAGTTATTACTTTGAAACGTCTGCTGTCTGGCCTTGATTTGAAGAATATGAGTTATTGCCTAGGTTTTCTGAAGAGATTTCTACATAAAATATTTTATTATATATTTTTTTGTATAGATTTCAGCATTACCAAGAATCAAGAATTAGTATTATATAACTATACATTATTATAGACTCCTGTTCTTTGCTAGACATAGTTATATGTTAATAATACAACATTAAAATTATTTAACCGGAAAAATACAGACAATAATTCTATACATTATCTTACAAATAAATCAACTCACTAACTAAACTTTACGCCACTTCCCTAGCGGGGTAGGCAAATTAAAAAAAAAAATTATTCCTTTCGCACGACTCAATGCGCGATTTTAGCTTTTGCTTAGCTTATCTGCTTATTTATAATACGAACAACCTTTGTGATACCTTTAAAAAATGCTTTTATTTTGACCAACGAATTAATAACCACCGTATTTCGCGTTTAGTAACATTATACTTGTTCCTACGCGCTTAAACAATTCGTCCTTTTTATTCTTTCAAAAACCCCCTTTCACGTGAGCGTTGCGATATCACAAATAGCCGATCGGAAAACTCTCCGGAATTCTCTGAACGCTTAAAAATTTCAGAAACTCCCAAATTCAGGGGTGACTTTTTCAACTGGTGATCTCTCGCTTCTTTGCGCTAACTGGACTCTCTCATTTGGAGTGGTCCGGGGGAATTTGTTAACGTTTCCTAACAAATAAGTGGCTAGTTTGGTTTTGTATCTACTTGTGAGTCATTAGCCCGGACGTGGATAAAATTTGTAAGGGATATCATGTGGTGAATTATTCAGGTATAATTAATTTGAGTAATTGAAAGCATATTAAAAATTGTCTCACCTTTTTGCGCGTTAAACTATTTGTGGACATCAGAAATTTAAAGATCTTTTGGAACACTAAATAAAATTACTTTTAAGCCACCACTGCTTTTTAGTGGTGGCTTAAAAGTAAGGACACATGAATGAAATGCGGTGGTTCGAACCCGGAAATGTATTTGTAGACGTCTACGTCCAAGATTGGCAGAATCTGGCGACCAGTCGAGTGCTGTGGAAAAAATTGGGGAGGCCTTTGCCCAACAGAGGGACAACGCAGGCTAAACAAAAAAAAAATATGTTTGTACCAATAGCCTAGCGATGAAGATACCTGCACTTTTAAATGACTTTATGACTAGATCGATGGCGCATTTGGTAGTGACCCTGCCCTATGCGCCAAGAGTCGTGTGTTCGATCCCCACCCAGGACAAATATTCGTGTGATGAATACTTGTGTTTGTTCTGTGTCTGGTTGTTAATATCTAATATTTAAGTTTATATTTGTAATACCATTATTGAATCTGATATCCGTAACACAAGTGCTTAAGCTGCTTAGCTCGGAGTCAGATTAATGTATGTGATGTTGTGGAATATTATTTATTTAAATCACTATGGCCATGATTCAATTTGTGTCGTTAATCAGAATTCTTATCCATCACATCCCTACTAATACTATAAACGCGAAAGTTTGTAAGTATTGATGGATGTTTGTTACTCTTTACGTAAAAACTACTGAATGGATTGTAATGAAACTTTTCAATAATATAGCTTATACATCCGAATCACATATAGACTATGATTTATCGATGTACCATGAGAGAAAAGCCGCGGGCAGGAGCTAGTATTAAGTATGAGAAGAAATTCCTCTTTCTACTACTAAATATTATGTAGATAATATTCTATCTATGCCATGTGGCATAGTAGGTACTGACTGTCAAGAAAGTTTCAATTTTTTTATTTAATTATAGCTAATCAAATTGTACATTGTTAATTTTCGTAATTTTCAATCAAGTCTAAATTAATGAGACGCCTTCAACAATTTACTGATAAGTTCCGCGGTTATATGACTTATGGAATTTAATAATCGAATTAATTACAATTACGCCGCGACATCCTATCAATTAAAACGGTTAATCAAAATGTATTATTATTTAATCAAATCTTAATTAACGCCAGTGGCGCTCTCTCCTCTTTTGAACTGGAGGGAAATTTCAACTTTTTGACAGTTTTGTCTTGCGACCGTATGGTTCAAACGAAAGAAATTGGTTTTTTTTTAAGGAAAATCCTTGTAATATTAAATTTCCGTAACTATAAACTACTATACTAAAAATTTGCACTCAAAATTTGTTTGAGTTTAATAAAGAAATGTGAAAAATTAAGCAGTGAGAAAAGGCTAGCTGATCGCCTGTAATTTTTTCAAACCTAATACCCAATCACGGAATCGTAAAACAAAAAAGACTTCGCACTGTCATACTACAGCTTGAAGTCATTTTTATGCATGTGTGAGTGAGCCTTGCGGATACCAGATATCAGATATTTGGAGCGCTATGTGTCAATGTGTGATGCAAGTTGCTTGTTAAATTGGAGCTCCGTAGATGCCTTAACGTCTAGTTAGTGCCGCGGAGTCTTTCTTTTTTAACTAGTCTGTGTAACCAATATACTATTGGTCAAGAACAAAATATGTCTTCTATGTGCAAACAAATATGGGACACATTTTATATAGTTTTTTATAATAGTGGTCACAATTTCAGTAATCAATATTTGATTAACCAACGTGGTCTAGGATTTAGGATGAGATCAGATTAACATTAAATTCATTCAAAAGAGTATTAAAATGAATAAGTCTGGCCCGTTGGTCGAGTGGTCAGAGACCCTGGCCACGAAAGCAAGGGTCGCGGGTTCGAATCCCGCTAGGGGCAAATATTTCGTGTGATGAACATGGATACTTGTACTCGAGTCATGGATGTTTATAAAAGTATTTAAGTATGTCTATCCGTTCACCTAGTATCCATAGCACAAGCATATAAGCTTAGTTTGGGACTAGGTTATTGGTGTGCCAGTCTCAAGAATTTATTATTTATTTATTTATTTAAGTAACAATTACAAAATTACTAAATGACATTTCATTTCAATTTACATTTAACTGGTACTCACACACACATAAATACATTGTATAAACTATTTTAAACTTACCATTGAGATTTAACAAGTCCAGCGTACCACGACAAAATCCGCAATAAAATTGGGGATTGTTCCCCAAGTTGTAGTGAGCACTAAGAAAAATCGCCAAAGCTAGGACTTACAGTAAGCCCAGTATTCAGTATCATTAGAGGTAAAAGCCGAGCATTACTCGTAAGCGAGTGGACCGGATAAAGTGAATGAATGAAAGACTTCGCTAAGTGGTACATTATTCGTGGTGCCCTGACGCTGCGAAATATTCTGTGGTATACCGGGATAGTGTAGTTTTACTTGTAGGTTTTATTAATAAATAAATAAATTCACACCAATTCCCTAGTCTCAAATTAAGCTTGTGGTTGTGCTTTGGATACTAGGTTAACGGATAGACTTATATATATTAATCAATATCAACATCCATGACTCAAGTACAAATATCCATGTTCATCACATGAACATTTGCCCCTAGCGGGATTCGAACCCGCGACACTCGGTTTCGTGGCCAGGGTCTCTGACCACTCGACCAACGGGCCAGGTCAAATAGACAATGAATAGACACCAATTATTCAAATACCATTCTTCAAAGTTAGATTATTTAATATAAATTACTGAGTCCATATTTTTTTTTAATTTTCCATTTTACCCAGCCCGGCTTTATTTTTGGCTGAATTTGGTGAAGGGGCATGCTGCCACTTTGACTCTGCCTACCCCTTCGGGGATTATGGGCGTGATGTTATGCATGCATGCATTTTTAAAGTGATAATAAATATGTACCTAATAATGACATGAACTATAGTTTGGATACGCGTGATATAGGTCTGTTACAGGAACTATATCATACTAGCTTCTGCCCGCCGCTTTGCTCGTATGGTACACCGATGAAACATAGCTTATGTGTTATTCTAATCTATAAGCTATACTATTGTAAAGTTTCATTAAAATCCTTGCAGCACTTTTTTCGTGAAAGAGTAACAAACATCCACAGATCCATCCAACCATACAAACTTTCGCGCATATAATATTAGTAAGATACCCAGCGAGTTGACCTGACGCGGTGAAATATCCTGCAATGTGTATATACATATTTAGGTAGGGTTTATTAATACATTAACTATAGTCTAGTTCTCTCTGCCTGGCCTGTTAGGGAAGTGGGGTAAAGTTTTAGTTAGCTAGTCCCGTGAAATTGTGAATGATACTGACTCTGTAGTGTATCCTGTGGGATTTATAACTTTTTCCGGGTTTAAAAATGGCCTTTATTATTAGAGTTTAAAATTCGTGGCGTGTCAAATTGTATCGCTATCAGTTCACTAGTTTTGGATTGACGTATCAGTCCGCAGAGGTACTCGCGCTAAATCGTGGCTCACAGGAGAAGGGTCGAATTTAATCAGGAAATTTATTCCACTAGTTCGATTGCAAGGGTCATATCGTGAGAAAACGTGCAAAATAAGAATAGTTATTAGTTTAGTTCAATTTTGAAAAATGTTTTTTTTTTATAAAAAAAAAACTTGTTTACGCAAATTTCGTGCTTAAATGTAAAAAGTATTATGGGGATATGGTTTGTTTTTAATCTATAATATAACAATGAATCACTCAATTGTGTTGCTAAGCGCAAATCTCGAGACCAGATGAACCGATTTCGCTAATTCTTTTTTAGTTGTGTTTGTTATTATTAGGTGAAGGTTCTTATGAAAGAAAAAAATTAAAAAAATTGCACGGGAAAAAGAAGGGTAGAAGTGCGCGGGGTCAGCTAGTATGGTATAATTTTTTTTTCTTTCTTTCGCATTGTTCCACGCTCATTTCCCTGCCTTGGGCCAAAAAGTTTGTAATAAGAGTTTTGCTCTCAAAAAGTTCCTAAGACGCCCTTTGTCACAATAGAGCCGTTCGGAGTAATGGCTGTTACTTAACTACTTCACTGAATAATTCATAAGTTTGTCAATTTATTGTTGTTTTTGAAATAGCCCTTTCCCATGGTTTGATTGTAAGGGAAGCTTGAATAGTGGACTGACTACTGTTATAAAGAAATGTTCTGGAGTAATTACTTGCTTTTGTATATAGCAAATGAAAGAGCAGTGGTAGCTCAATTGTAAGGACACGTACCCTATAATCGAGGGGTGCAGGTTCAAAGGCACGTACCTCTGGCTTCTTCACACGTATTTATAGCACTAGCTCGGCAGTGAAGAAAAACATCGCGATGAAACCTGCAAATTCAAACTTTGGATTTGTAACCATGCTCCAAAAATTGTCTGGTTTCCCTATCTTGACTGACGTTGGTCGAGTGGTCAGAGACCCTGGCCACGAAATCAGGGTCGCGGGCTTGAATCCCGCTAGGGGCAAATGTTTCGTGTGATGAACACGGAAATTTGTACTCGAGTCTGGATATAAGCGTATTTAAGTATGTACCTACATATATCCGTTCACCTAGTATCCATAGTACAAGCATAAGCTTAGTTTGGAACTAGGGAATTGGTGTCAGTCTGAAAAAAAAAATTGTTTATTATTTAGCTTAGGGTTACGAAGGTCAGACCGGTAGTCGCTTCAATGCAATTACCAGACTCGCTAAATCCTGGATCATGGTCTAAGCGGACCCCGTCTAAGCACGCAAGCTATGAAGATGATATTGGTTTAGAACATTAAAAATGTGTATATTGCTCATGTATATTTTGACGCTGAACTATCGAATTTCTTGCTGGTTTCTTCTCGGTAGAATCAGCATTCCGAACCGGTGGTAGATTCACATTGCTCTTAAGATTTTGTAAAATTGACGATTTATAAGTGCTTTTTTTAAGGTGCTATATAAATAAAGACATTTTGAATTTGAATTTGAAATGCAAATGAAGGCCGATTCAGTTACTCGACTTTTGGTTGAGGATCAGCGCACAGCTCAAAATACTGGACTAAAAATCTTGAAAATTTGCTCAAAGGTCAGTCAATGTCTAGATTTTAATAAAGTTAAAGTAAATACAAGTTATTATTTAAATCTTACCCGTCCCACGTGATACGCTCATGTATATAAAATATATTTCAAGTTTTACAAGTACTTAATCCGTTATATAGTTGTCCAATATTGATCTGGGACTTAAAAACAATGTGCCAACTGTGTTTCTTGCCTAGCATGTCCTAAAAGGCGACGAAATATGGGGTTTTGGGTGTGTCATTGAGTAGGCGAGGAGCTAGCCACTTGTCACTACTTTTACACAATTTTCCATCTAACCCAGCCCAATGTCCGATGTTGGTCTGGGACTAGCATGTCGTTAAGAGCAACTAATGGTATATGGGGTTTTGGGTATGTGATTGTGTAGGCGACGACCTAGCCACTTGTCACTACTTTTTCACAATTCTTTATCTAACCCAGTTTTGTTTTTGGCTGAATGTGGTTAAAGGGGCCTGCTGCCTCTTTGACTCTGTCTACCACTTCGGGGATTATGGGCGTGATGTTATGTTTAAATTCGTTTTATTTATAGACAGAAGTCTTGGAAGAAAAAATCTCAAGAGGTTTAAAACATAACCTAATAAAATTAAAGCGCGTATTTAATTTACACAAAATTACCCTCCCAGCATAGCTATTTGCGAATAAAGCCCTATTACAGTTTATTTACCAGCAATTAAGACTCTAATGATACAAATAGCTGTAATTAAAACCGTAAAATGTAATTAGGTACGAACATGATAGTCATTGTTATTAAAATTATGGATACGGCCAAATCCAAACGAAATAAAATTGCTAAATTACATTTGTTACAATGTAATACCCCAGTAGAATAAAATTTAACATAAACGGTTTTGGATGTGAATTCTATAAATGAATTCATATCCATCCCAGATTAATTAAAAAAAAACATTTTAGTGCTTGGATCTTCAAGAGTTTGAAAGCTTTATAATTTTAATTTTGACATAGCAAATAGACACCTATATATTTTTTTTTATTTAAGTAGGTATTTAACTACGGATATTGTTTTTTTTATGAAATTTAAAAAAACTATTAAACTTTAGTTATCAATCTACACAATTTTTTAACACATGGTGTACTGGCCACGCTTTTCAACTGTTTGTCTATAATTTTTTATCCTCTGCTATTTCATCACCATGTTCCTAGCGTTATGTCCCCTGCTTAAACGAAGTCCGCTTAGACCAGTCCAGGATTTAGCGATTCTGGTAATTATCATGGTTACAAATTCAAAGTTGTTTGGATTCGCACGTTTCATCACGATGTTTTCCCTCACCGCCGAGATAGTGGTATAAATACGTGTAGATTTGAAAAATCCAGAGGCTCGGATTTGAACCCGCACTTCTCGGTTATGAGGCGCGTGTCCTTACCATTGAGCTACCACCGCTCTCACCTCTGCTATTTTATCAGACCGAAATTCGCTAGTGGACTGTTTAAAAGTTCTCATCAGTTCCGTACTTTGGCTTCAAATGAAATTGAATTTACTATCTAAATGAAACTAGCTCGGGAAATTTTGTGAGCAGAGAGGAATTAATGTTTGTTTTAGTGGAACGTGGAACATCACGAAATATGAGACCTAATATAGAATATGGTGGTCTGAATAGCTAGCATGGAGGCCTGGCTACTAAATAGGATTGCCTAAATATGTGGGACTAGGCAAAGGAACCAGAGGAACTCAAATCAGGTAATTTTGATATTGATATTGTTTTCCCCTGTTGGTTTTGGGCTTAACAAGAATGTACCATGCCGTCCTTGATGATCTTACCTAGCATGTCAAAAGGTGTCTAATGGAGTATTAGTATTAGGTTTCTAATTATGTAGGCGAGCTAGGCATTTGTCATTAAATTATACTCTGACTTCTTAAGTTTTGGTTATGGCCAAAAGTTGCTCAAGTAGTTTAGCACCAAACTTGGACCTGAAAGAATCCAAGGTCCAAGTTTACTCCTAAACTTCTGATCTTATTATAATGAAAAGGCTGACTATCCATCATATTCAAAATATCAGGAAAAATGATTCTACACCGGTTCGGAATGTTGATTTTTCCAAAATTATCCCGATAAGAAAAGCGGTTGTTACGCTTCCTTAGCGAAGGCTAGCTCGTGATTTATTTTTGTCACATCTTTATTAATATGCGAACTATGCGCTCGTACTAAAAGTGTAAGTACTTCCGCCGAGCTAGGTGTTGCTTGCTCGGGGACCTAGGCCCAACTAACCGTCGCGGTGCATTGTATATATACTTAGTGGCGAGAATAACTTCGTCAGCGCGATGCAGGATTGTATAGCGTTTCTCTATGTTCGGTCGACGTAATTTGTTTACGTATTACTGGAGCTATAAACTCGAAATCTTGTAGCGCAGTTGCCACATTAATATACTTTAGATTAATATTATAAAGCTGACGAGTTTGTTTGCTTGAACGCGTTCAGGTCCGATTTGAAAAAAATATTTCAGTGTTAGATAGCCCATTTATGGACGAAGACTATAAACTATATAACATTAACCATAAATAATAATAATAAATTCTTTAACCTGACACACCAATTCCATAGTTCCAAACTAAGCTGATACTGGTTCTATGGATACTAGGTGAACGGATAGACATACTTAAATACGTTTATAAACATTCATGACTCGAGTACAAATGTCCATGTCCATCACACGAAACATTTTCCCCTAGCGGGATTCGAACCCGTGACCTTCGGTTTCGTGGCCAGGGTCTCTGACCATTCGACCAACAGGCCAGTCAAATGCGGGTGAAACTGCGGGCACAGCTAGTATTAAATAAAAGTAAATTTAAATTCAGCATACAGCGGCAGCAATTTCCATATATAAAGTAGGTAATACTACCTACGTCATATACCCATGTAAATTTTCATACAAATAATGGTCATAGAAATGTAATATTTTCATTTGTATTTAGTTTTTCCGGGATAAAAACAGCTTTTGTGTTAATTCTGACATATGCCCGTTTAAAAACATAAATCCATTCAAATCGGTTAAGCCACGCATGCGTGATTCAGCAACAAAACTGAACATCGCTATTATCTTTGAAATTTATAGCATTAGTAAGTACTTATATAAATCTAGTGATTCATGACACTTTGTTTTCAAAAATCCAAGCTTCAAAGAGTACGATACAAAGTCGATAACTCGCATTTTTTCGGTATACTTGGAACGTCTCATATAAATGTATGACGTAGTTACGTCTCACTTAGTAAAATAAAAAAAAACAGCCAGTTTAATTATTAGCGAAATAAGGTTAAATGGACCTGCTGTCCCTTTGACTCTGCCTACCCCTTCGGGGATTATGGGCGTGATATTATGTATGTATGTAAAAAAAACAGCGATGGAGCCCCGGATTCGCGCGGTCAGATGCGAAGAGTGTTCTGACGTGTTTCAGTTAAAACGTCAGTTTTAACTGAAACTGAACAGGAAAACACATTAGGAAGATGAAGATCTTTTCAAATCGTAAACATTGAAATATAAAATTATACAAATAAAACTGAAGTTATAACTAAATCTTATATGCCTACTTAACATAACGCCCACAACCCCCGAAGGGGTATGCAGAGTCATAGGGGCAGCAATACCCTTTAACCACATTGAGCTAAAAAATTGTAAAAACTTAGTGTCAAGTGGCTAGCTTGTCGCTTACACAATCACATACCCAAAACCAGATATACCAATCGTCGTCTTTTACGACATGCTAGGCAAGAACCACAGTTGGCACATTCTTTTTAAGTCCAAGACCAACATGGGAAAATTAGCCGGGTTAGATGGAAAATTGTGAAAAAGTAGTGACAAGTGGCTAGCTCGTCGCCTACACAATTACATACCCAATACCCGATATACCATTAGTCGTCTTTTACGACATGCTAGACAAGAGACACGGTTGGCACATTCTTTGTTAGTCCCCGATCAACATGGGACAACTAAATCTTAACTTGAAATAAAATACAGTTAACTTTTCAAACATACTTTTACTCATGTTTTTAGTGTTACAAAATCTGGCATGGCGCTAAATTGCACACTTAATCTTATACAGGCCGAAATGAATTATCTTCCAGGAAAAAACGGATGGAGTCACTTAACTTAAAGTTGCTGTCGCCGCAACACTTACGTGATATACGAGAAGCTGTTGCGACGAGCTTGGGAATGTCTCTTTTATTAAATTGGTCGTTGGTACTTTAAAACTGTCGCTATCCCCAAGTTGGTCCGGTTAATAAAAATAAAAAGAATTTGCCTTTGGTGTCCTTTGCTTAGGGGTCATCCATAAACTTTCATCACACGAATTTCATAATTTTTGTGCCACCTGCCTTGTGTGAAATCGATTATTATGATAATAATAGATTTTGAAATGTGATGTCACGAAACTTAGAACCCCTCCTACCTCTTGTCACACCATGTAACAATTCGTAGACCCCCTTCCTCTCGCTTTACGTGTGACGTAATTTATGGATGGCCCCTAAGCATGTCGTAAAAGGCGAGAACGTCAAATATTGTGATCAAGTAGGCGGCGAGCTAGCCACTTGTTACTACATTTTCATCATTTTCCATGTCCAACTCAATTCGAATTTTGATCTGTCTTATACGTTAGACTGCTTGGATTAAATCCATGGTTGCCATATTGCATTAACTCCTCTTACGTTGAATCTAGAGACTAAGGCGATTCCTAGGCAGTATAGGCTAAAGTCACAATAACCATATCAAGCTAGGCCTTTAAGCTTAACAAAATAAATAAAAATAATGTTCGTCCTAAACTTAGGACGTGTTATTATAAAGATATATCAATTCATTCGGACATGTGGAGAGAATGGATGATGAAAGATTGACTAAACAGATATACAATGCGAAAGTGGATGGATGTAGGAGCCGCGGAAGGCCCAGGCTCACCTACCACGACCAGATTGGTCGTGTATTACCAGAAGGTGATGTTAGGAGTCATAAAAACCGTAGAGCTTGTATGAAAAAGATCAAGAATGTTGAAGAGGCGAGTGAGTAAGAATCGTGCCATATAGCATTCGGTTCTCTCTGCCTACCCCAAGAAGTAGCGTGAAGTGTAGTTAGATAATATATATCAATTCAAATTGATTCCACAGCAGCCACTCATAGCGATTGAATGTGAAGGTTATGGTATTTCAAGAAGATACCAGACAGGATAACGCATGAAGCATTGGAACAGGTGAAATAAATTGTAAATTAGGATGTGTATTGTAAATTTAGAAGGGATGAAAGGTATTCCGTTGGTTTTGAAAGAAGACTTTAGTGAATAGCGTGAATGGAGCGTTATGAAAACTTAAAGTAAAAGTTAGTCTTTACCACAGACCTCAGAAAGTCTTTACTGCCTAGAAGTCAGAGTCATACCAGAAGACCCAGCTCGCTTTACAAATACATACGAACAACAAGCTCGTCGCAACATCAGGCCGTGTGAGGCACCTCCTCGGCGCAGTCAGCACTTCCCGCGACACGGTGTCACGCGAACTTTCGATGGAGCGGGGTTCAGTATTTCCTTGTCTCATACGAGCGAAGCCCGAGTTAGCAACTCCTTGCATTTAATCAACGGTTGCCTCATTGTATTCACTAACATGTTGTATGGCTTTGCATTTAAATAAATATCCGACTACATCACATACATTGATCTGATTCCGAGGTAAGTGGCTTGCACTTGTGTTACGGATATTAAAATCAACAGTGGTATTACAAATATTTATTTAAATAATAAATTGAACACCCAGACACAAAACTGACACAAGTATTCATCACACAAATGTTCTTGTTCTGTGTGGAGATCGAACTCACAACTCTTGCTGCATGGGGCAGGGTCATTACCGAATGTGCAATCGAGCCAGTCAAAAAAAAATAAGGCACTAAAGTAAAATGTCGTATATATTTCACTATTTGAGATGCAATATGTCTTAATAACTAACAAAATATATATATGTAGCAGTGGCGTAGCTAGGTGACAAAGGGCCCTAGGGCAAAACATAAACTAGGGCCCATGGGCGTACGCAGCTTTGGGTCCGGCCCCCCCTACTACAGGGAGGGCACTTATATTTTTCTTCCTACGTTAGACAAAGTCAAACGAAACTCAAATGAAGAGATGTGCTTATCAGGTTGTAGGGCCTCCCCAAGCTTAGGGCCCCGGGGCACTGCCCCGCCTTGCCCCTGGCTAGCTACGCCACTGGTATGTAGTAACTCTACACATTTAAATACTTGCTATCATGCATGTAATCCTCGAAGGTAGACGGACTACCTGAAACAGCTTGGACTTTGCCTACCTTCAATCTTCAATCAAATACCAAAATTGAATTACCATAATGGATAAAGTAATGACAGTGGCTTCCTACACACCAACAAACTCAGTATGGTAGACAAGGAAGATAATTTAATGCCCCTAAAATTACATAGAATGTTTACTTAGGTGTATATTATCTTACCTACATCAATTCGCAATCAATCAATCAATCTTTGCCTAAATTGTAGAAAAAAAAAAAATCTATTTTGCAACTCATAGAATACAGATAGAAAATCAAACTGAACTAAAATAATGTTATTCTGAAATATAAATACTTTCTACACCTGCTATTTGTTTTAGAGTAAAAACAAACACTACCAGCCTAGCCTGCCGAAAAACAAAAACAATTTATGTATCCAAACCGTGACCTTTGAACACGCGTGATTATGTATACCACCCTGTCGATACACCCCCGCCCCCTAGTAATTAATTTCATCCAGTTCGGTCGCAGTATTACCTTCCACCACTATTGATATCAGAGGTCACAAACCGTTGCGAGCGGAGTGAATAATAAATGCGATCGAAAATCAATCTCTGCGTACATTGACGTCGATGTTAGTCATGGATTTTGATATAATTTACTGTTGTTTATGTGAGTAATCAATCAATGATTATGAACGAGATGGATTATCAACTAAATCATTTTGAGTGGTGGCGTTGCGCGTTGCCATGGTTTTAAAATAATGGGCTTTAATGCTATTTGAATAGGGAGGCAAAGTTATAAGTCAGATCTCCTTCGGACTTTCAATCTCGCTGTATGGTATAAACCTTCTCCGTCTTTCGCCGGATCACTAATATTTATTTACTAGTTTCTACCTGCGGCAGCGCCTCGTGAAATTTAGTCTATGATACGGACTCTATGTGCCCTGAACGATTTATATCTTTTACCGGAAATAAAATAGTCCCATGTTGGTCTGGGACTTAAAAATAACAATATTTTTAAGTCCCAACCACAGATGGCACATACCATCTGTGGTTCTTGCCTAGCATGTCGTGAAGACGACTAATGGTGTATCGAGTTTTGGGTATGTGATTGTGTGGGCGACAGGCTAGCCACTTGTCACCACTTTTTCACAATTTTCCATCTAACCCAGCCCAGTTTTGTTTCTGGCTGAATGTGGTTAAAGGAGCCTGCTGCCTCTTCGACTCTGCCTATACCCCTTTGGGAATTATGGGCGTGAATTTATGTATGTATGTTATATATGTAAAACAATGACACAAATAATGACAGATCAGTTTTTGCTTCATGTACAGATTTCATGGTAAGTAGTGAAGCTGTTAATAGTGTTTCTATATTATATAGCCTAGAAACCTTTGCATGGTCATCCTCTCCAACAGTTACATAGTCTGATAAAAAAGAAAATTCTTTATTTGTTTTCCTCTGTTTATCTTTATTGTGCAGGGTGTTTATTCGTGGGAATGGATCAGCTTACGCCATGATTGTCAACGTCTATGGTCAGCTGTATAGGTGTTGTCAAAAGAGGTCTTATAATGCTGGACGCCATAGTATCCTAATTGGTCACAGACTGGGAAGGAATTTACTTATTTTTATTGATGTTTTGTTGTTTAATTTGTAATATTCTTAATTTGCTGTTTTCTTTGTTCTCTATCTTAGACTTTATCGACAAAGTTGAAGGTCCAACACGAAGGCATTATACGCATTTCAAAAAAAAATTAATTTATTACTTTTTTATTATATTAGAAGGAAGAAGACAGCACCTATTTTTATACTTAGTGAAAAATGCCTTAGGTATAAAGAATACCGTATTTAGCACGTTAGCACTTCATCACGAAATCTCCAGCTGATTAAACGCGATTATTTTTTTTATCAGTAATTACAAAGTACTGTTCGGTGGTGTTGTAAACAGTGTTAAAAAATTTAATAAATCACAATAACGAAGTAAGGAGGAACTTACTTTTGACCTAAACAATTGTGAATAATTTTAAAACAATAAAATGTGCACACGTAAAATTAAATGCACATCGATACTATTGCATTCCCACTGTTCCATCGAATCAAATGGAAAAACGGTGAGCTGTGAAGCGAACTATACAACGGAGTCGCTAGCCAGTCGCGTTGGAAAATATCCTTCAGTCAGGTGCTGGGTGAAAGAGTTGCTATTTTTGGGCGGTTGCTGATTTTGAGCCTTATGAATGAACTAGCTACATGTTTGTAGTTAAAATTGTTTTGTGCAAAATATAAGAAATAGTGACTATCGTATTGTTTGGGTAGTTAACCTTACATCATGCCATAACATAACGATATGTAAGCGCTCTGAGGTATGGTTTCATAAGCGTTTGAAAGAAAATAGTTTATCGTAAAACGTTCAGAAATAGCATTTTAGCATTAGGTTTATATAATCCAAAAAGATATTATCTATACATCCTACTGAATAAAAATATCTACAGACAATATTTATCTTTCTTCAACTGATCTCAAAAGAAATTATATTACCATGTAATTAACCCTGAACTTTTAGATGCAAATAATATAATTCGCCTATAACAAGAACATAACAGGATTAAGTACACAAAAGCGACTCGTAACAATATCCAACGTTCGCATAAACGTTTGCTCTTCAATTTGCTCGGCAACTTTTGATTGACAATAAGTTGCCGCAAACAAAAGGGCATTAATACCGCAGCAATCCTCGTTACGAAGTTCGCGCACTCAACGCGGAAGTTTCTGGTGAAAACCGCGCGACGTGACTCGGGGTGGGGATAGCGCGGAGAGTTTTACTAGATGTGAATTTATTATTGCATTTTGACGAGTTAAAAATAATTAGGTAGGTAGTCACGACCAACATTTGGATGCGACGTCAGTTTTGGAATGAAGCACTTTGTCATAATCTGTTGGTGCCGGATTTCTTCCCATCGAAAAATATACAATATCTCTCAATATATACAACAATTTATAATAATAAAATAAATACAACAAAAACCTGCCGTTTAAACTAAAATTGAGAATTAAACACATCAAAGTAATCCCAATAACATAAAGTATGCTCGCCAATTTACATAAACGTTTGCTCTCCAATTTGCTCGGCAACTTTCGATTGACAACGAGTTGCGGCAAACAAAAGGGAATTATACCGGCGCAATACTCGTTACGAAGTTCGCCGGGAAGTTCGCGCACTCACCGCGGAAGTTGCTGGCGAAAACCGCGCGACGTGACTGGGGTTGGGGAAAGCGCGAAGCGTTTTATAAAAGACTAACTAACTTATAGTAAAATTTCTTTAAATTTAACCTTCAAATACTCTGCAACCAAAATATGAAGAGAGGCTTCATATTTTGGTTGCAGAGTATATGAAGGTTAAATTAAAAGAAATTTTACTATAAGTTAGATTTATAGAATTTTATACTTTTTACTGTTTGATTGCGTGGTCAACATGAGTATAAGTGACATACTAATTATACTAATTGATGTAAAGTGCTAAAAGTGAATGTAAGTGATAGGTGTAAAAAAAAATCTAAATATAAGGAGTTTTTTTTTAAATAAAGTTAATTTCTGTCGATTTTTTATTTTGATACATGAAGTTTCACTAGTTACAAGTATTTTTTAATGAGGTTATAGGTATAACTATTAAGAGTATTTATTAAAATTTGTCTAGATTCCCTTAGTCCAGGATTATGGTCAATGATTCCTTCCAGTAGCAGTTCTTAACTTGCATTAATGACGTCAGTCTTTTAGTATGATATCGACGCATTCCTCGCAAACTTTGTTAAGAAGTTGCCGTACTTACTGAAGTTGAGACGTGCTCGGTTGAGACCGCGAATACGTGCCTTGGATTTTCGGCAACTTTTCCTTTGGCTGGAAAAATAAAAATTATGTATTCATAAACACATTTTAGTGGCACAAATCATGAGGAAACGGAAAGTTTTAATATTCAGAAGTGATGGAAAGTTTTTTGGGATACAAAGCGTGTTATTATGATTCTTCTCTATTGTGCTTTATGTTTCTGGTTGGAGTTGGCTTTGATAATGATCCTGGTTTAGCGAGTCTGACTGTTATATTGAAGTGACTATAGTTAAACTCAAACTAAAAATATCCATATTTACGTAGGCCTCAAAAAAGCACATATAAATCGTCATGTAGTAGGCACAAAATAGAACAATTTGAATCTACCACCGGTTCGGAATGTCGCATCTATCGAGAAGAAACTGGCAAGAAACTCAGTCGTTACTCTTTACAATGCCGGATTGAATATAAAATTAAAATGTACATATTATATTAATATTATACCAAGTCATACAGTTAATCTTCGTCGAAGATTTAGGCGAGTATTATAACCTACAATTAAAAAGGTAAACGGGAGCAGACCAGCCTCTGTTGTATGAAGTATAATTATGTCAGCCATAGTTTAACACTATTGTGTAGTGATATGACATGAAGCGTCAGAAACAAATCAGTTCCATAAATTTTGTATAGAAAGAAACGTTGACTGTCTTGATGTCACATTCGATAGTGACCCTGTCCAATGCCCAAAGAGTTGAAGCTTCTATACTCGCCCAGAACAAAAATATTCAATACTTGTATTTGTTCTGTGTCTGGCTGTTAATATTTGATAGTTAAGTATATATTAGTGATACCACAGTTGATTCTCGTAAAATCATTGATTCCATAAGTAATAATAAGTACATATATCCCTAACATCATAATCCGCAAAAGGGTAGCCAGACTCCAACCAACTTGTTAAACTACACTTAGTCACAATTCACAATGGAGTTGGGTTAGAAATTGTCAAAAAGTAGTGACTACTGGCTAGCTTGTTGCCTAACATAAAACCCAATTTTAGTCATCTTTTACGACCTGGTAAACTATAAACACAGTTGGTACATTATTTTAGAATCCCAGACCATGATTGTTTACGAAGGAATACTTATAGTCTGATACCTATTATGACCAAAAAAAAAAAAAATTAGGAAAGGCATGCTTGGATGGTTTGGGCATGTCGAGAGAATGAATGACAGAAGATTGAAGAAATAAATATATAAGGCAAGTGAAAATGGAGCCGTTGGGAGGAGAAGACCTGGACAGACTTTCTATGACCAGATTACTAAAGTGTTAACAAAAGGTCAGGTAAACAGCACCCTTAACCGACGAGCGTGTATGAGATGACTTAAGAATGTAGAAGAAGCGAAAGGTGTGTCAGGATCGTAGCAAATGGAAGTACGTGATCTCTGCTTACCTCCATGGAAAAAAGGCGTGACATTATGTAATGCAAAAAAAAAAAATGAATCACGTTCGAATTTCAACCACTGGGTGACCACAGATGTATATTAACGTCTCTGTTTAAAAATCCATTTTCTGGCACTCTTTCACGTCACAGCAATAAAGTGTGAAATCGATAAGTCTCAAAGCTTACCCCGACGTAGTTCATGTTCAGTAATGTGAGTAGGAACTTACGACACGGCACAACAATAAAACCATATGAGAAATGAGTATTGGAGAAATCCGATATGATATTGCGACGAAGTGTTATCTCAGACTTTCGGCTATTGTACCGTTAATTTAATACTTCTATACCAAAGCCATGAGCTGTGACAATAGTAGTGTCTGATAATGTTGATGGCGTTAGGAACATATATATTTTTGTTGGAGCGGTCGAAATATTACTGTTTCTCAACTGCGAAGAAAGGGAATTAATAAAATAATCGTGTTTCAATAAGGCATAGAACTGATTCAAGTAAAATACATGTCAAAGTCAAAGTCAAAACATTTATTGCATTTATACAAATAAATTAGTTGGTGATACAAGCTGCCAGTACATCATGTTACTCTTTTGGTTGTAGCTCATGAACGTGTAATAGTGTTTGTTTTTTAACTTATCATTAAAGTAAACACTCAAACTATAGTAACATTTGGAGATTAAAAATAGTATTTTTTTTTTCTTAAAAACATTTACTTATATTTGACTTCTAGCCTTAGTTGATTCGGTAAATGGTTATTATGGTATTCGAGAAAAAAAATTGCACTAACATTATTTCTGTAAAGAACACTTGGGAAATATACATCGTAGACATCTAATATGGAAAAAATATATGTATAAAAACCCCAAAAGAATAGAATACCGCTTTTACTAAGAATTAAACGGTACACGGTGAAAAACATCCAACTTTCTGATTCTGGTACTGGGTAATTTCAATATTGAAACATCCAGCTTTAAATTTTATTAAGCCTGGCTCAGGATTTGAACTCAGGACCTCTTGGTTTAGGCAGCGCTTGCTACTAATTAGGGATTGCAATCCGGCGGCAAATAACGCAAGATCCAGCAGAGCAAAAATTGTGCAGGACCCAGCTGATTTGCTCGATACAGCATTACAATCCCTACAACCAATAGACTAACGAGTCAGTTTTGAGTGTATCGTCATGGCATCTATCATTCCTTTATTTCGAATCAGGATTGAGGACTTGAAAGAGGACTCTTTGTGCGAACGTTTTTATTCGTCCCTTTGATTGCTCCGACGTATTAAATCGAATCACGCAATCCGTCTTGCATGAAAATGTGTTTCAGTGACGTTGTTTTTTCGCGTGGGAACGTAAACATGTGTGTTTCCTTATTCGATACATGTTGAACACGGTGTTCCTATTAATGTTTATTGAATGTGTTTTCTTTAATGTTTACAATAATTTTCAGATGAGTAATTAACATTAGGGCTTGTTATTAAATCTGTGTGTATATATCGGTTGTCAGCGGTTAAAAGGTACAAATCATATTTTTTTCTCTCGTTTTAAAAGAAATTATAAGTAATAACTACAATTGTTCAATCTTCTTCAGTTACAAACTAAGCATTATTCAAGTAATCACACGTTTGCTAATTAGTCATCTATAGAGAGACACAAATTAAGTTGGCCACGACTTGAGTGCCAATGATGTTTCATGACATGAATATTTGCCCATATCGGGAATGAACTATGTGAAATGAAGTTTAGTTTAAAAGCAAGTTTTTCTGCCTACTAGACAAAGAAATCTGTCGAAAACCTGTATTTTTTGGCAATACAGTCAAAAAGCTATTTAAACCGTTCAGAGAAATATGATCTTTTTTTGAGAAAAACAAAATAAACAGTCGAATTGAGAATTTCTTTTTTTTTAAGTCGGATAAAAATAAGAAACATTATTTTTCTCATCCGATTCGATTGGTACGTTAGGCCAATCAGAAGAGTCCCAATAAAAGCTCCTCGGGGTTACTTTGAAGAGTCAATTTAATTGGCAGACCCAAACCTTGCTACCGTGGCTTGTGCACTCGACAATTGCAAAAGTGACCCGAATTGATTAACCAAATTAAAATATATTTTTAAAAGTCTCTTTTTCATGGCTTCGTTTCTTTGTAGAGTTTGGATTTGAATGAATTGGTCATCATTTTTACCCGTCTGTGATATAATTTTAGCAGTACAGTAGTTAGTTGTTTATGTACTTGTAATATAGCTAATAATTTAAACATTATTTTCCACAACTATTGATATTTTTTTACACCCGATTTCGTGGGCAGGGTATTACTCCCAAGTTAAATGTATCTCAAACTAAATAAAAGAACTTTAAGCAGCACACGATGTATTTCGGAAGCATTCCAATCTTTTACCGGATTAGTTACAAAAAGCGAAATAAGGAAACAGTTTTCTCCGCCAGACTCCTAAATCATCAAGTAAGAGTCAGTTTCCTATAAATTGAGATAAATCGTAAACGGAGGCTCATCGTAATCCGCTACTCAAATCCGATCACACAGAATGATGTCCCCATTCAGTGGGGTATTTTGATTATTATAATAAAGATTATAGATATAACGGTATTATGAAAAAAACTTCTGGTTGTTTTTAAATTGTCGAGATTGAATTTATATTTATTTCAAAAGAGTTTTGAGTTCAATCATGTTTGGTTAAAATATATGAAACAAACCAGAATCCGATAATTAACAAAAAAAAAATCGTTTCAATTTCACGGGATTTCACTGATTCGATATTGTTAAGCCAAAATTTGGCTTAACAATATCGAATCAGTGTATTCATATCACTGATTCGATATTGTTAAGCCAAAATTTGGCTTAACAATATCGAATCAGTGTAGTACTTACTTTTTCTCTTCAGTACATGACTTACTTTTTCTCTCGGCAAAAAAAATTACAAACATGTTATTAGAGCATCACGTAAAGCCGTTGGTCTTGCGCCTGACCTTTCTCCGGTCATGTCGAATTGCCGTCTCACCGGACTATGAGAGTAAAGGAACAGAGTGTTTGCACACACTTGTGCACTATAATATCTCTTGCGCAGATGGCTAATCCTCGTTGAGATTGGTCACCGTGACTGATATCTTTTAGGAGGACATTATTAGCACAATATTTTTTTTAAGAGTTTAATGGTCCATGGTCATTGCCCTCCGGAGATTGCGGGAGTTATGTGATGGTATGTAAATATAAGAATTATATTATGTTCCACAGTAGGAACCACCTACAATAAAGGTTATTTCATTTCACTGCTTAATATCTTTATTATAAAACCTAAAACTTACCCAAACAATACAGGCTTACAAAACTTCTTAACACTATCAACCCTCAAAAGGTTCGGGAAGTTTTCGCACATTTGCAACCCCGTCATCTTAAACCAGTCATTGCGGCATTATCTCTGTAGCGTTGTCTGCGTAAAACTATTCAAGAAGCTTATTTTCCGACTAGAATTTCAAAGGGGCCGCAAACTTGAGGATTCTGAGAGCGGAGTCGTTAAAGTGGGGCGTTTGTAGTGATGTTATCGTTTATCGATGGCGATAATGTCGATAGTATTGTGTCTGATGATCGTATTGAGCAAATATCAAGACATTATGCAATTAATAGACAAAGTATAATTAAAAATATTAATACCATTATTATTTGTTTACTGCCATATCAAATGCGAACAAACTTAATAAAGGAATACACCCCTGCCATCCTAGTACCTACATAGGTACAGACTCGTTCGCTAAATAAAGCTTACGTACTATACGTTCTCACGAACTCAAGTTCGATAAATACATATTACAACGTACGGCCTTTTGTTATGGGGGTCCGCTGCTGACATACAAACTATTTTTGTATTGCAGAAGAGGGCCATCCGGGCTATATATGGCCTTAAACTTCGCGATTCGCTAAGAGATATGTTCAAAGAAATTGACGTATTAACCGTGCCATCACAATACATCTTTGACTGTATTATGTATGTACGCAAGAACTTTCATAACTTTATTCAAAAATCTGATTGTCATCATTTTAACACCCGAAATAAACACAAGCTTGCCGTTCCGTATCTAAGACTTCACAAGACTAGTAGTTCATTTAGGGGGTTAAGTATAAAATTATTTAACAAACTACTAGGCAATATAATTGAACTGCCTATGCATAGATTTAAATGACACATCAAAGATCATCTTATGAGAAAGGCTTATTATACTATAGAAGATTTTTTAAGTGACAAATATTTGTAATTGCTATTATACATATTTACTTTTTTTAGATTTGTATAGCATAGTAGTTTAAGAATATGATAATTGTTATTGATACTTATTGTAAATTTGGCGATGAAAAGAGTAACTATCGAGTTTCTTGCCGGTTCTTCTCGGTAGAAGCTACTTTCCGAATCCGGTGGTAAATTTTCATTTTCATTTGTGTATAAGCACTTATAAATCGTCAGTCATTCATTCATTGATTTCATTCACTCATTCAACGCTGGCGGTCCGTAGACAGTGTCAAAAGTCATATATTTTAACGTCGCCTATATAATTTAATAAATAAATAAAAAAAATCTCCGGACTAACACACCAATTCCCTAGTTCCAAACTAAGCATGTATGCTTGTCCTATGGATACTAGATGAACGGATAGACATACTTAAATACGTTTATAAACATCCATGACTCGAGTACAATTGTCCATGTTCATCACACGAAATATTTGCCCCTAGCGGGATACGAACCCGCGACACCCGATTTCGTGTGCAGGGTATTACTCCCAAGTTAAATGTATCTCAAACTAAATAAAAGAACTTAAAGCAGCACACTCGGTTTTGTGGCCAGGGTCTGGTCGAAATCTGATAAGCCCGTTGGTCGAGTGGTCAGCTACTCGACCAACGGGCTTATCAGATTTCGAACCCAATACTCAACACACGATTCTGTTTTCCTTTATTTTAAAATATGGCGTGAAGTTTTAGTTTAGTGTTTAGTTTATATCAAATTGTTTTTATTTTAATATATCGATAAATCTTGATTAAGAACTCGTTCCGTACTAGCACCAGAAGCATAGCCGCGGTGCCAAGTTATTTCATTATCTGCCATTCAGCTCTAATCTTTTTGTTCGTCGTAATCAGAAAGACATTACAATTTCACCTGGTTTAATGAGTGATCCGAGGATTTATGAGGAACATTGTCTGCGCTTTGATCTGGAATAATTAAGCTGAAGGGTATGCAAATTTTAATAAACATCCTTGTTTGTACTGTTTAACATTTTTTATTGCAATACAGTAGAGTGGAAAATAATGTATGTATTTAATACATTATTAATTATATACCTAGTTGTATTTTAATTTGAAAGTTTAGCATGCTTAATATCGGTCAAAGTCAAAGACAAAATATTCTTTATTTATATAGGTTTCAAAGAAACACTTATAAATTGTCAAAAACAGTTAAAGAAATATGATTCTACCACCGGTTTGGAATGTTGCATCTACTGAGAAGAATCCGGCAAGAAACTCGGTAGTCATGACTACTCAGGTTAGTTAGAGGAAATAGAAAAAAAAACAAATATTAATAACAAGCCAACTGTAGAACACCGCTCAAAGCTTCTTAAGCAATGTCATATAATTAAAATTCAGTGAATTACTATATAAAATTGTGAGGTCATGATAAATTTCATAAAATAGGTGAATTTAATTTATTCATGGATAATTAACACTATTGAGGTTAGTAAGTAATTAATCACTTGTGGACCATCGATTTTTGTCATTGAAGAAATCTTCAATTTTATAATAACCTTTTTTCATGAGATTTTTTTTAATGTATATCTTAAACTTGTGCATAGGTCGGTTTATAACTTCCTGTGGAAGCAGATTGAAAAATTTTATACTTTGACCAACAAAATAATTACTAATTTTATTTAGCCTGAGATTTGGGATAGCTAGCTTATGCTTGTTTCAAGTATTAATGCCATATGACTATCCGATTTTTTGGGAAGAGAATGCAAGTTTTTATACACATACATTAAACAATCGAGAATGTATTAGGACGCCATAGTGAGAATGTTGAGCCCTAATTGCCCTCATTTGTAATACAAAAATAGTTTGGATGTCCGTGATGCTATGAAAATAGCTGAAATAAACTAATCTAGCCGTTTCTATGTCAGTGAGATTCCTTATCTTCCTAACTGAATACGCAGCTGAGCTTAGTCTTCTTGTCAGAGTGGAAACCTGGGAAGACCATTGCAATTTTGAGTCTAGAGTGATGCCAAGAAATGTTGTTTGATTAGTGACATCAATAGACTAATTTTTATTACAACTATACTAATAACTTGCTTAATATTTGGCATTGAGAACTTCACACATTTAGTTTTCTTTGAAATAAGTAATAAATTGTTGGTTGAGAACCAATGTAGGAATTGATCGAGAGCATTATTTACGACGTCAAAATTATTTTTATGTCTGTCGATTTAAAAAGTCAAGGATGTTTCATCAGCAAATAATACGATCTCGCACAAGGCTCTAGTTATGAAGGGAAGGTCATTTATATAAATTAAAAAGAGCAAGGGTCCCAATATCGAACCTTGGGGTACTCCCATTAGTAAAGGTACGCCTAAGGTGGTTGTACCATTGACATGTACTTCTGTCTGTTTTGTCAGATAAAAATGTCTTAATTAAACTGAGTAAATTGTCCGAGAGACCAAAATCTCGTAGTTTCATCAATAAGGTGTGATAATCAACACAATCAAACGCATTTTACAAATCGCAAAAGACACCTATTGTATTCTGCTTTTTCTCCCATGCATCAAACACATGTTTAATAAGAGCGACACCCGCATCAACTTAAATCTCCGCTGTGTCGACTTAACTGTCGGTTTGTGCAATAAATTATTAATTTTAAAGTGACTAACAATAAAGGTTCAAAAGATTAATAAAAGTTCACTTCTGTCCACTTGGTGAATCAATTCGGAACTAAACAAAGGACATCGCTAATGTCTTTCTTTACGGAGGTGAACGAACATGGTTGAATAAACGATTTAAACTCGTTATTTGAACACATTAAATTCATATAAGTCTCAGAAACTCTTGGTCACTCAGTTAAATTCTTTAATAGGTAAAAAATAATACCGTTCGTTGTACCTTCTCCAATTACTGTCACTCGGTTAAATTCCATATTAAGTTAAAATATTTATAGACACCTTCTCCGATAAAAAGTCTCTCATTTCATTCCCAGAAAAGTCAGGTACACCCGTGTAGTACTCCTTGTTCCTAGGGGGTTAAACTTGTCGGCTCGGTATCGCACCAGTATGCAGGTAGACGTCCGCTCTCGCCCACGGCTCGCACGGCAATGCCGTCTACCCCACTACCCGCGCGCTCGAGACGTCATTATGAATACACAAACACTACATCCCTTCCTCATTATAATGATTTTAATTATTATTATTTTTTAATCAGAATACATTATGGCTGTTACAATAAAATCATTTATTAATTATAACTATTATAATCATCTTCCTTCGGTTCACTTACATTTTCAGATTCTTCGTTAACCTTCCATTCACCATTTATCTTTTTAAGATGTATTATGTTCCGTCGTAGTTTTTGTCCTGTTTCTTCATTTGTAACTATTACATCTCCTCCTTCTGATCTTTCCACTATATGAGGCGTTGATTTAAAGTTCGCAGATAATTTATTTTTCTTCTCCATTTCTTTTATATATACTTTATCTCCTTCCAGTAGATTTGCATTTTCGGCTCTCCTTTTTCTATCACCATATTCTTTTCCTTTCTCTTTCTCGATCGCATCTTTATCTCTCACTTCGGAATCGTCTGTTGAATGATCTTTATGTAGCAGTGATGGAATTTTATCTCTGTTTTGCCTCTTAAAGAATAATTCAGCGGGTGTTTTACCTGTGACAGAATGCGGCGTCGAATTATACATCATCAGGTATTCCCAAACACTCTCTTTTAAATCTTTTTTGTCAATTTTCCCAATCCTTAGCCTCTTTAAAATGTCACGGTTTTGCCGTTCTACCTCTCCATTTTGTTGAGGCCAGTAAGGAATAGTGTTGAACAACCGTATGTTACACTGTCTACAATATTCTTTAAATTCTTCGCTCACGAATTGGCGCCCATTATCAGCCGTAATTGATGTAGGGTAACCGAGTCTACTAAAAATTTCTTTTAACAAATTTATGATTTGAGCACTGTTAATTGACTTAGTGAATTTGATTTCTTTATATCTGCTGTAATAATCGATAACCACCAACAGATAGTCATTATTCGGTAGTGGTCCCAGCAGATCCATGGCGACATCTATCCAGGGAGCAATAGGAAGTTCTCTGCGTTTCATAGGAACCGGAGGGCTGGGCAATCCTACAAGCGTACAACCTTTACAGTGCTTTACAACAGCTTCTGCGTCCTTGTCGATTCTTGGCCACCAAACTTTCGTTCGCAGTCGACTTTTCATTGCCACTATCCCTGGATGACCTTCATGTGCCGCGTTCAAAACATCTTTACGCAAGTCTTTTGGAATGACAATTCTACTTCCTCGAAGTAAGACGTTATCGTAAAATCCAAGTTCACTCTCAAAAATTTTATAGCATTTTACAGATTCGTCCCAATCATTACTGTAAAGTCCTTTTTTGACATTTTTGATTTCGGAATCCTTTTCACAGCTTTTTAATATGTCAATAAGAGGGATTGCGCAAGGTCGAGCGTGTTCTACTATCTGATGTATATAATCGTCAATATTTCCAGTAGGTACGTCTTGATAAACACATAGCCTTGACAGAGGATCAGCAATGTTAACCTTTCCAGGTTTATATTTGATATCGTAGTTATACGCTTGCAGACGCAGCACCCAACGTTCCACTCGAGCACAAGGTTTTGATTTTGCGCTAAATAAAAACTCCAATGGCTTATGGTCTGTGATGAGATCGAACTTTTTGCCGAACAAAAATATGTTAAAGTGTTCTACAGCCCAAACTAAGGCAAGCGCCTCCTTCTCAGTTTGGCTATATTTTCTTTCTAATTCTGTCAAAGTCCGATTTCCATAGGCGATAATCCTGGGACCTGCGCTATCCTTTTGGATTAAAACAGCTCCTAGTCCTACTGGGCTCGCATCAGCGATAACCATAGTTTCGTCTTTGGGGTCATAATACCCTAATGTTTTAATTGAAGACAGCGCTCGCTTCAATTTTTGAAATGTGTCTTCTTGATCTTTTCCCCAAAAATCTTGAATGCTTGCTTTTTTGGCAATCTTAAGTCTCAAAAGTTTCTTCAAAGGTTCAGTTAATGTTGAGAGGTTTGGTAACCACTTATTGATATAATTAACAAGGCCTAAAAAGCTTTGCAATTCTTCAATTATTTTTGGTTTCCGGAATTCAGTAATGCTGGTCACATATTTTGAAAGGGGTTTAGCCCCTTCTGGGGTCAATTCATGTCCAAGAAAATTTATTTTTTGCACTTTGTATACGCATTTGTTTTCATTGAGCATTACATTGTTCTCTTTTAATACTTTGAGTACTTCCGATAATCTATGATCGTGCTGCTTTTCATCCTCACCGTACACAAGAATATCATCGATAAAATTAATTACTCCGTCTAGTCCTGTTAACATCTTCTCTAATATTTTTTGAAATAATTCGGGTGCACACGTTATACCAAACATTAATCGTTTGTATCTATACAATCCTTTAGAAGTTATAAACGTTGTAATGTGTCTCGAGTTAGGGTGAATTTCAACTTGATGGAAAGCGTTTTTGATATCCAATTTGGAAAAGTAATGAGCTTTTTTAATTTTAGGCAAGAGGTTGTCCATACACGGAAGAGGGTGATTTTCTCTTAAGATAGCCGAATTAGCTCGTCGCATATCTATGCATAAGCGTAAATCTTCATCATCCTTTAGTATAGGTACTACTGGAGAAATCCACGTCGATGGTCCACGCACCTCCTCAATAATATCATTTTCCAGTAGTTCCTTTATCTTACGTTCCACTCTTTTTTCAATGGGAATCGGAATCCTTCGATATGGCTGTGAAACTGGTTTACAATTTCCATCTATAGGAATCTCGATACACACGTCTTTAAATTTAGGAAAGGGTGTACTTGTTTGTTCAACTTCATTTATGCCGATACCCAATTTCAAGACGCCTAAGCGTATAGCGGTTTCCTTGCCAAGCAGATTCCTAGATCCACCATTAATTACAAAAATAGTTGCTCTTTCTGTCTGTCCATTTAATTTTATTTTTGTTTCAAAGGTTCCTTTTACTTCCAGTGGATTTCTACTGCCATACCCGTAAAGTGTCTTATTAGTCCCCTTTTCTTGATTCGTCACAACAACCTTTCTTCCTTTTAGCATCTCCCATGTTTTGTCAGTAATTAAGTTAAGTTTGCAGCCAGAGTCTATTAACATGTTTAATTTAATCCCTCCAACTTCACACTCCACTGTTGAATCATCATTCATGTTGAATATGTAATGAGTATCTTTATCCTCCACTGGGTCGGCTTCAATTCTCATATTGTTCACTTCATTACGGGAGTGGAATCTTTTAGAACTAGAGCTTTCATTTTTTCTATCTTCCATTTTCCTTTTCTGTGGCCTTGTCCTACATTGCGCACTAAAATGACCGATCTTCTCACAAGCATGGCATTTTTTACGTTTTGCAGGGCATTCTTGATTTGGCATCGTGTGAGCATTGAATCCACATCTGCCGCATTTCTTTGTTAGGTCTCCAAATTGTTTAGAATTCCTCGCGTCTTTTTTCCAGTTTGTATTCTTCGCTATATTTTTAACAGCATTTATTTCGGTTGTATTTCTTTGCCCATATCCTTGCAATTGTTGTTCTACTATCTCTAGTGTATTGGCTTCAGTTATTATTTTGTCAAGAGTGACGCTATCTCCTAAAGTCAATATTCTCTTACGTAGCTCCGACGACAAGCATTTTTCTACTATCTGATCGACCAATTGCTCTTCTAAATTAGTAAATTTACACTTTTCTGCTTGATGTCTTAGTCTGATCACGAATTTTTCAAATTTTTCGTTTTCTTCTTGTTTTAGTTGCCGAAACATATGCCTTTCATAAATTTTGTTTTGTTTTGGCAAAAAGTAACTGTCGAGTTTTTCTATGGCAGTCTTGAAAACATTACCTCCTTCTTCTATTTCGGTAATGAATGCTCCAGGCAAGTTATAGACTATTTCTTGTAGTCCTGATCCTCCTAAGAGAAGCAAAGTAGCTCTTTGTTTTTGCGGTTCTTTAATGTCAGTCGCATCCAGATAAATATAAAATGACCTCTTCCATTTTTCCCAACGCAGTGCCACTACAGCATTGTCTCCATCTAGGTCAAGCTTTTCAGGGGGTGGAAGCAAGTTGGTCATATTTGGAGTAGATTTGGGGGACCTGAAATAAATAGACCACCTGGTCATATCACATGTTTATATTGAATTGCCGGTATAGTCGCTGATGCAAATGATACATGGTTCACCCGTTTATATTGATAGTATCATTTACGACCACCAACGTACGGTTTACAATTTCATGAAGGCCCGTACTGCCCATTACGACTACTAACGCACGGTTTACAATTTCATGAAGGCCCGTACTGCCCATTACGACTACTAACGCACGGTTTACAATTTCATGAAGGCCCGTACTGCCCATTACGACTACTAACGCACGGTTTACAATTTCATGAAGGCCCGTACTGCCCATTACGACTACTAACGCACGGTTTACAATTTCATGAAGGCCCGTACTGCCCATTACGACTACTAACGCACGGTTTACAATTTCATGACGGCCCGTACTGCCGGCTACGATTACTAACGCACGGTTTACAATTTCATGACGGCCCGTACTGCCGGCTACGACTAATAACGCACGGTTTACAATTTCATGACGGCCCGTACTGCCGGCTTGTAGGTATTTGTTTTGAATACATTTCTGTGGGATTCATCAGAAAAACCACTTTAATGATATACGATAAGTAGCTATAAAGTACCTACATTTTAGTTAGTGACCACGAAATAAGACCTTCTCGATAATTATATGTCAAGTCTTGATAATCATAAGAAAAGTTTATCTTAGTAAGACTCGGCAGGGAATCGAACCCTAAACCTTTACACACAATATTATCACATAATTATTTGCACAAAAGCATTGTATCAATACATAACTGGTAAGTACCTTTTATACGTTTTTACTTTCGATTATATACAGTGTAGGTAGGTAAGCAGTAGTGAGTTATACTGTGATAGCTTAATGACGATTATTAAACAAAATAATTCCAACGCACGCTTGCTCTAAGTCTTAAAGTCTACCTGCCACTTATATTTAAGTAACTAACTACCTATTGATTTATTTTATCTTGCAGCACATTGTTATTCCTTGCACTTACTATACCTCTATAATATTGGGTACAGCGTAAGTATACATATATTTTAACACATATAACCTTGGTCATTAACTGCAATATAATGTACCTAAATGATTTATGACATAATATAATATAATATAATACTAATTGCTATAATTTCGAATGAATAACAACCTATATTATTGAAACTGAGCCTTTTTAATGATGTTTATCTCGATAACGCATTCGTAATCATATTATTAGCAAAGTATTCATAGTAGGTTGATAGATATTATTCACATGGCACAAACGAAAAAATATATGACTCATTTCTTCAACAAATAGATTACTCATATTCCGGTAGTTAACGTAAATGCCTATTAGGTTAAAACACTTTTAAGTCCAAAGATTTAAGCCATGATAAGGAAAAAAAAAAGTTTATTGACACTTGGTAATATGAATGCAAATTATTCGTTGGTATACCTAGTTACTTCTGCACGACTAAGCTCAACAAACCATTGTTTCTACAATACAATACCTTCTTCTTTTTTTTTTTTGAATAGTGAAAAACAGCAATAATGTTTCTCCACTGACCTTTTGGCTCGTCGCCACTTGTAGTACTCCTTGTTCCTAGGGGGTTAAACTTGTCGGCTCGGTATCGCACCAGTATGCAGGTAGACGTCCGCTCTCGCCCACGGCTCGCACGGCAATGCCGTCTACCCCACTACCCGCGCGCTCGAGACGTCATTATGAATACACAAACACTACAACCCGACCCAAAGATGTTTTCCTATTTAGAGCCAGACGGAGATAATCGGCGAATTTTAAATTCAAAATTTACTTGCCGATTCAATCTGCAGCCCATTTGACTCCGCTCCATCTTGCAGCACTGAATGCATTACCATTTTTATGTATATTAGAAAGCTTTCAGTTGGGAATAATTTATTATAGAATAGCTTCTGTGAGCGATTTCGTCTGCACTTCGAAATTAAGCCGAAGAGAATTGGTTTTCTCGAGGATATAAAATGGATCGTGAGGTATCTTAACTATTGTCACAGGTTATTCTAAATGATGGTTTTTGCAGAATTGACCTAATTTTTTATATAATATTATATACCACTATTTTTTATCACTTATCAATATAGTCTCAAAGATGAATCTTTGAGACTTCAAGCGTCATGCAAGTTGTCACGTTAACTATATTTCGACAGGCCCGTTGGTCTAGTGGTCAGACACTCTGACCACAAAACGAAATCATCCCGCTAGTGATGAATATGGACATTTGTACTCGAGTCATGGATGTTTATAAAACGTATTTAAGTATACTATCCATAGCTCAAGCATAAGCTTAGTTTGGAACTAGGTTTTTTACACTGACACACCAATTGTGTGTCAGTGTAAAAAAAAAAGAAATACCTTAGATAAATTTGGTCTTGAATATAAACAATCCCTGTTTTGAGTGTGATATTTCTCGCAAGGATAACTTGTAGTAAACTTTGTAACCTGACCCTTCAAGGGTAGTGTCAATCCCATAATTCCGAAAGGGGTAAGCAGAATCAAAGGGGCAGCAAGTCCCTTTAACCACATTTAGCCAAAAATATAACTAGGCTGAGTTAGAAAAAAAAGTAGTGACTCGCCTCGCCTACACAATCACATAACCAAAATCCGATGTACCATTAGTCGCCTTTTACGACATGCCAGCCAAAAAATACAGTTGTTACATAATTCTTAAGACAAACATGGGAATATTCCAGAAAATGTCGTAGCAAATATACAAAGAAATCTCAGGTGCGGTGCCCAACTCTTGCTTGACCGGTTTTTTATTTTAAACTCCAACTGCATTGAAGCGCAGCCGTGTCTGTCCTCGTTTTTAATTCTAGAATTTATTGGCGTCGGCAATAGTCTATGGGACTTCGGAATGGTTGTGACGTGCCATAACTCTGTGTTGACAGGGTATTTCTTGATTTACTTCAGCGAGAGCTTGGAACTATTCCTGGTCTACATGCGTGTTGGGATTGAGATGTGAAAAATACCGTCTCCTTAGGTATTCAGAATTTTAATGGTAAGATAAAAATGTGGAAAAACAATAAAGAATAATAATAAATATCAGACTACATCACATACTGACTCCGAGGTAAGTAGCTTAAGCACTTGTGTTACGGTTATCAGAATCAGTGGTATCATCAGAATAGCACATACCCGAAACCCGATATACCATTAGTCTCCTTTTACGACATGCTACGCAAGAAACACAGTTAGCACATTATTTTTAAGTCCCAGATCAACATGGGACTAATGGATGGGATAGTGGAGCTTTGTTAGAAAAAGTTAAGATCCAATATTTCCATCTGTCCAAATGACCATATCATCAACAACATATTTGGCTAAATGTGGTTGAACGGGCTTGCTGCCCCTTTGACTCTGCCTACCCCTTCGGGGATTATGGGCGTGATGTTATGTATGTATGTATGTATGTATCAACAACATTTATGTTTACATTGAGTTAACACGCCCGAATTTCCCATATTCACGAAACAACAAATGCTACATCAAAAGTGAATTACGAACTTAAAATTAAATTGAATCTCCAGGAGGCTTATACCTTCTCTTGCCAATGAATAAATTAGCATTTTATCTTAATGGTGGATCTCCTTAAAAAGTGCTTTCGGGTATAAGGGGAAATTGTGAGAGTTACTCGCTATCTTTTCGATATTATGTCATGGCGTTTATTCCTTTCGTGAGATAATTTAAGATTAGGTGGCGTTAATCCGAAATTGATTATTTTTTGTAAGCGAGTATGTGAGTAGGTAAATAATATATAGCAGTCATATATTTTTAACTAGTTTTAAAGATTTTAGTGACTGCATATTGTATTGTATTTTGTAAAAAAAAAGATTACAAGTAAGTAATGCTTTAGAGTAATATTTAACTTGGCTGACATACTGCTGTGCATGTTAAATGTACTTAGATGGTATAGTATAGTTAAAAATATATGGATTTTGAATTAACTAAAAATAGTTTAGCAGTTTTCAAATAATAGAGCTAAAAAATGAAAGTTTTATAAAATTTTAAGGAGCTAATTGCTACTGGGGATTTTTACAAACAAGCAGTTTTATATTTTATGTTAAAATTTTGCTACTACTATACAATTTGTTTTATATAATAATATAATATAAACCTCCTAACCAAATTCCCAATTTCAATGAGGATTAGCCAACTGCGCAGGAGTTCATATCATAGTTCGGTAAGACGGCAATTCGACATGAGCAGAGAGAGGTCAAGCGCAGGACCAATGATGATAGTAATATTTATTTAAATTTATATTTACACTTACATTAATAAACAATATTACTGGTCGTTTTGCCTAAGAACCATTCCCGCGAAAAATCGTCTCCACAATCCAATCTACTCACGCGCGGACAAAATTCAAAACGAACTCGAAAACTCCCATCTCGATTCCAATCTCGGATCGATTTACGAGACGTTCCGTCCCGAATCGAGTATTCGGAAGGGGCGTTACCTAAACGTCGTATCGAATGATCGACTCCTTAACGGATCCCGCGCTGCGAACAGATTGCGGCCGGGTACCTAATGTGACTACGAGTATACTGTACTGAGTGTGATATATTGCGTTAGGGTCTGGCAAGCTGATGGTTTATTTATTTTTTTATATCAGAGGCGGCGAACGGCCTAGTGGTTCATGATAGTAAGTAATCACCGAAGTCCTTGGACAACTGCAGACAGAGGAATTGATGATTCCTTGCCAGGCTTTAAGAGGTGGGCCCTCCCTCAGACACACTCGCCACGCGAAACACAATAGCATGGTTGCAGTTACTTTACTGTTTAAATAATTCTTCGTGAGAGGATTGTACCCCTCTGGGCGAGACGGTTCAGCTTATATTATGTCATCTATAAACGGCGACTACTTAAGTAGTTATGTGGTATCTTCACATTGTTGAAAATTGAACATTGAGTGTCATTTCGTCATGTCATGTCATTCACATAAAAATCAGCAGTGAGGGACATTGTGCGAGTTTTTTTGGATTCTAGTTATTATTTCTACTATATTTTAACTATGAAGTTAATTCTATGATTAGGCTTTCACGTATGATTGTAAACAGTGCCCGACCGGGATTTGAACTCGGGACCAATGACACCCAAAGCGATTATCATAGACCATCAAGCCGTTTGTATGGTATTTATGATAGGTACAACCTCTGCTACATTTAATACACTTGTGTAAACAGTTTCAAAACTATACCACTTATGTATTGGTTTAATGTTAACCTAATATTCATTTTATTTAACAACTAGCTGTGCCAGCGGTGTCACCCGCGTTTATGGTTAATATTATAAAGACTGTTTCCGTCATACATGATTTCTATGTAACTTTAACCATTAAGGCTGAACACGCGACGGAAGCTTAAAAAATGGAGTAACTTCTCCCGTTTTCCCAACATTTCCCTTCACTACTCTGCTTCTATTGATTGTAGCGTGATGAAAAGTATACTATAACCTGCCCAGGAGTATGAAAAATAATTGTACCAAGTTTCGTTAAAATCCGTCGAGTAGTTTTTGTTTCTATAAGGAACAGACAGACAGACAAAAATTTTACTAATTGCATTTTTGGCATCAGTATCGATCACTAATCACCCCCTGATAGTTATTTTGAAAATGTATTTCATGTACAGAATTGACCTCTCTACAGATTTATTATAAGTATAGATAGCATTAAATTTTCTTTGCTTTACCATACAATATAAATGTATAAGTTGCGATTAATTTATTCAATGATCACATTTTCGACTCCAATTATTGGATTTATCAAAACCAAGTGTTATTAAAATTAAAGCATAGAGAAACTGGCCTTATATTTTAATTAATGGAAGGGTATAAATGCATAGTGAAAGTCGAATAATATAGGTACTTTAATAAAATAAATATGCACGTTTGAATTTTTTTTTAATATCTCGTTTGTAAATAGCAATTTTTTTAAAGGATTGGGTTTATTGTACACTTATGGTGAGATTTTCACTTGCAGATAGCTGGAGTGATAAGGGGTTTAGGCAAATTTTATTGTAGAAAAAAAAAGTTCCACAAAAAAAAAGTGCAATTCCATGCGGCCGAGTTTTGTGTTCTGGAGCCAAATATTCTTCATTTGGTGACTGCGTCGGTTCCACAGGGAAAGTGTTATGTCTGACAAAAATCTGCGTAAAATATCGGAGCCTGTGCTACTACTACATTACTATGACTGGATCGATGGCGCATTCGGTAGTGACCCTGCCCTATGCGCCAAGAATTGTGGGTTCGATCCCCACTCAGCACACAACCAATATTCGTATGATGAATACTTGTGTTTGTTCTGTGTCTGGGTGTTAATATCCAATATTTATTTAAGTATTTATTTGTGATACCACTGTTGATTCTGATATCCGTAACTCAGGTGCTACTAAGCTCGGAGTCAAATTAATGTATGTCTGAACGCCTTCACAAACCTGTAACATTGTTTTATTAAATAAATAAAAAATACTAAAAGCTTCGTTTGTTTCTTTCAGTATTCAACCACAGTTCCTTAGTCATATATTTTTTTCAAAATATTTTCATCGAGGACCCTTGTGCCAGTTTCTTTTCCTAGTTCCATATCAGACCTAGTTCGATATCCACCACAGCTTTAAAACGCGAATGCGGGCTTAACGTAAATATTTGAATAGTACGAGACGGAAGACGCCGCCTGTCGCGGAATATACGACACGGCTCAGAAATCGAACGGAAGTTTTAAGCTCGAAAACTATATTTGGTGGCGCTTAATTTAATCTAGGCGAATTTCGCTTCCGATACGACCTTGAAGGGTAGCCCCATGGCATGACTATGTGATTCAATAATAATGTTAAGTTAAAGAACAAGTTGATATGAGTGAATCAAGATTAGATAGATAAAATTCAATTTGTGCATTGACAATTATGGGCCAAATATTGAGACAAAAATTCAACCCAAACACATCTTATTTTTATTGTAAAATATATAAAACATAACATAACAGATTCATGTGTCTATTTTTTTTGTACAAAGATAAACTATTCTGATCTAACTTACTTAAATGACTAAAGAAGTGCATCGCACACTAAAAATCTTATGTGGCTATATTTTATACTGTTTTTTAATCATCATATTATTTACCAGCATAAACTTCACGCCACTTTCCTAGCGGGGTAGGTCAAGAGAACTGAACGCATTGGCACGATCCTCGATACACACCTCACTTGCTTCTTCAATATTAATGATAACGTTAATTAGAAATGTCAATGACACTAACTTTCAGAAAAAGTTTTTAAATTCTTAATTGCAAATTTGAAATTATATTTTTTTTTAATGTATACTAACGCTTATATGGCTTATTCAATCTTGGACTAACCAGTAGTTAAAAAATATAAACGTCTAATCCATTGCGATTTCACAGCCATTATATCTTTAAAAAAAAAATATACGTTCGAATTTAGAACCTTTTTTTGAAGTCGGCTGAAAAAGCTAAGTATTTCCAATTTAAGAATCTTAAAAGTACAGCCAAGTAAAAGAACGTCTGCAGTTAACGACATCTTACGGTATCATTTTGAAGCCAATAGGACACCAAACTAAACTTTAAACCTGACCAATACCCAAATACCTGTTCCCCGATGCTACGTTAGAATCGCTTTTGCTACCCGTCTCTTTCTGCCCCGAGGCATACAAATGAGAGGGAGGCAGGCGGGAAGATTGAAGTGGATATTTTACAGACATATCGCGGTGTCAAGACAGGACCGCGGGCTGACAGCTGAAATGGCTGAATAGTTTCGTGGACCTAGGGTTTGGTGCAATTGAGGAGTTTTAGCGGGCTAGCAGACATTTTTGGAGAACGAAGGTGGTATAAAAGCACACGGCTGGGCTGAAGGCACAGACTAGTAAAAAAAGAAGGACTCCACGCTGTCATAATATATAGCGTGAAGCCACGTTTTTGCATGTGTTAGTCAGATACTTGTGAATACCAGATATCGGATGTCTGTCATTTAGAGCACTTATTATGTCAATGTGTGACGTAAGTTGAGTGTCAAGTTAGAGCACCTGAGGAGCTTCAACGTCTAGTTAGCAGCGCGGAGTCCTTCTTTTTTTACTAGTCCGTGGCTGAAGGTAAGCGATTTTAGTAAATGAGCGTTTGCAAGAAATGTCAGTCGCACGTTGCTGAACTAACGACGGTTTTAATGAGTATTCAACGTGCAGCATGAGGGACGAGAGAGTGATTTTCAGGAACTAACATTTTGAGATCTTTCTTAATATTATAAATCCAAAAAATGTCTTTGTTTCTGTCAGATTGGAACAAGTCAATGTGATTTTGCATATGTATAATTCGAAGGATATTCTAGGTGTTGTTTTATTTCAAGCCTTATTTTAGTTTGCATGCTTAGTTAGTTAGTTATTATAAATTCTGTAAATTTTAGCTTTTAACTAACTAACTAACCTTAAAATCTTGTTGGTTGTCCAAATAAATAAATAAATGCCATCACTAACATGTGACGCTGTTTATTTTACATTTATATGCGTAAACAAAGTACATATAATAATATTTTTGGCTTATTTATCTAACAGCTTCAACGTCAATTCAATTTGGTTCTTTTCTTATCTAGTTCCACTCTTATTTTTTTGAATTTTCCCAGTATTCGCAACTCCTACTTCCGGAACCGCTTCAGACTTGACACCCTGAACATATCTCTTGAACACATCCCGCTGATATATAGCCACAATACCCCTAGGGAACTGTAAACCACTCCGCTTGTGTTGTGTAATGATACAATTTTCCTCCATAATGCCACCTCCAGCGACCTATGAGTCTAGCTCTTCAACCATATAGAGATGTAGGTATTATTTAGTGGCTGTATGGTAAGATCACGAGGGTTATATGCGAGGCGAGCGATTTCAAACCCGGGTGCCTGTCTCTAGATTTTTCAGATCTAAATACAGTTTTGTGCCGTTTGCTACATGCTGAGGAAAAACGTCGTGATAATAATAAATTCTTCAGACTGACACACCAATTCCCTAGTCCACAAACTAAGCTTATAAGTTTGAGCTATGGATACTAGGTGAACGGATAGACATACATAAATACGTTTCATAAACATCAATGACTCGAGTACAAATATCTATGTTCATCACACGAAATATTTGCCCCTAGCGGGATTCGAACCCGCGACCCTTGGTTTTGTGGCCAGGGTCTCTGACCACTTGACCAACGGGCCAGTCAATGATGAAATTAATCCATAAAAAAAAAACTATAGATGTATAAGTATGAGTGTGTGCATGTGTGTGGGTTACCAAGATCAGTCAATTGAATTTAGTGTTTCTTCTAGTCTAGTCTGGTAATTAACTAAGACTCCCTAAATCCTGGATCTGATAATCGGACTCGGAGCGGTAGGAATATGTTGGTAGCTAAACTCTCATCTCATCTCAGCTCGTCCAGCCCATCTCCTTTTCCAGAATACTTTACATGTTTCAAGATTATGGTGCGTAATCCTTATAGATCATAGTTTTAGTTAAAATTATTTATTGAAGCGATTGCGGATGGTTTGGTAGTCCGTAACTATTTTCGAATGGCAGGCATAAATTAAATTCAAGATACAACCTAAATTTCGAGTATAGCTGGTCTATAAGATTAAAGAAAAAAAAAATCTTACTGTCAAACTTTACAGTGGTTATGTGTGGTTGCTCTAAATTTATAAAAAAATAAAATGTCTATGCATCTAAACTAGTTTAGTAACAGTTTTTTTGCCAGGCCTAAAAGTTATAGAAAAAAATGTTCGTTATCAAACTAAGTAGATATATAGTGATTAAAAGTGGTGTTTGTAAGCTTCTAAAAAAGTAAAATGTCAATGTAAGCAAAACAGTTTATTTACAGGGTTCTTGTTAGAGCTTAAAAACTAACTAACTTATAGTAAAAGAAAAAAAACACTTACAATATAACTAAGTGGCTCTAAGCTGTTAAAAAAGTAAAATGTCAATGTATCTAACAGTTTATTTGCAGGATGGATGCTGATGGATTGGCGAAGCGCAGCGTGCAGTAGCTAACGATTATACGGGGTGTTAAAAACAGCTTTAGGGAGCATCGGTTTCAGCGAATCAATCACCGTGAAAGCGTTAGCTTTGGGCTTTTTCGTAAATTTGTGTGTCCGGGAAAAAGGCCGTTTTAGGGAACGAATCCGGTTTATTTTAAAATTTTATTTTGTTGGTATATGACGACACGAATTGAGATTGAAACTTTGTTGAGTTTTTATTTCATTTTAGGATAGGTTAGGTATTTTTGGTGACGGAATTTCTGATTAGGCCAGTTTTATTGTCGAGTGTTTTATGAGCAATATATTAACTTCGTTCGTAATGAAAATTTGTTTATGAATATCATGTATTTTTAATACAAAAAATTACAAAAATTACATGCATGCATACATATTATCACATCCGTTATGTATCTTCAAAAGTTGGCAGGGTTCAAGGAGCGTCATGCTGCGTAACCCGGCGTCATGGGGGTTGGGTCTATGGGACCCGTCACATTTTATTACGCTTCTAGTCCCGTTACTATGCAAGCGACGTTGTTGCTCTTCTCAATATCTGGAGCTGTTGAGTTGTTCTATGCATCGCAAGCGACACGTTAGTCGTGGCACAGCCGCAGTGGGAGTTACAGGTGCACAAAGTATGACAAGATATGTGAGACCCATCCCCGCAGTCAGTGTAACAATTTCGCGCCATTTTATATAGATATTGATTTAATTATTATCTATGTTTTTATCTTAATTATTATGTGTGACGAAGAAGATCACTTGAGTGAAAATAAATATTAATTTTTCAACAACAAAACAAAGGAGATTTATATAAAAACTAGGTCTCAGTCTTGTCATGATACACCTAAAACTTCGCTAAACTGTATCAGTGCTCCAACGTGAATTGCGACAGAAAATTGGAAATCTATTGGTGAATCTTCAGGGGAACCTCCGGCAAAAAAGGCTGTTCGCAAAAGATGCCATGTGTGTCCAGCCAAGAAAGAACGTAAGACAAACTATACTTGCGAGAGTTGCAGCAAATATATTTGTGTAGAACATATAGTACCTTTCTGTGCTGACTGTATCAAAGATAAGATTCGGAGTGATTAATTCTTTTTTTTCTAAAGTTAATATAGTTTCCTACAAAAAAGTGCCATTAAAACATTAAAATTGATTGTTAATTAGTAATATAATTACATTTAAGTAGAAGAGAATTTTTTTGTTGAATTTGTTTTTTTTTTTTTAAAGTTCTATTAAATATGATTAAAACATAATATGATATAATATTTTTGGTTCATTTATTACATAAATACCTAAAAAACTAAACACAAATAAATATGAACTTTATTATTTAAAAGTATTGGAATAATTTTGACATTAATATACGGGTCTGTGAGACCCACCCCAACGTCCGTGTAACACTTTTCCACCCCTATGACGCCGGGTTAAACCACATTTAGCCAAAAATAATAACGAGTTGGGCTAGATGGAAAATTGTTAAAAATTAGTAACAAGTGGATAACTCGTCGCCTGTAATCACCTTTTCCCTCACCGTCGAGCTAGTGGTATACATACGAATATATATTTGGAAAATCCAGAGGTACGTACTCGGGTTTGAACCCGCTCCACTCGGTTATGAGGCGCGTGTCCTTACCATTGCGCTACCACCGCTCTTATTGTATGTGTGTTTGTTTTAATTAATTTCTACAGGGAAGGTCAGCCGCGATACACGAGTCAATTTATTTCACTGTTTAAATTCACCCCGAGAACTTCGTGTTGTTGTTTACTTTAGCCAAAACACGTTTGAAATATTGTGATCAGTTTTTTCAGGCTAGGACTTGAAAGAATATAACAACTGCGTTTCCTTATCAGGATGAAACCATGTTTTTAAGGCTGCATTGTACAAATAATAAATAAAGGGGTAGAAATCCAATCAGTTAAAATATTAATCATCAAAAGAGCTTACACTAATTTCATTTAATAAAACAAAAGAATAGGAATTCGTTATATTTACTGAGATACAACCAAGAGATTCATATCGCATACATTGATCTGACTCCGAGGTAAGTAGCTTAAGCACAGATATCAGAATCTGCAGTGGTATTACAAATATATACTTAAATATTCAATAATAACACCCAGCAACAGAACTAACACAATTATTCATCAAACGAATGTTTTTCCTGAGTGAGGAACGAACCCACAACTCTCGGCGCATGGGACAGGGTCACTACCGAATGAGCCATCGAGCCAGTCAAACTCACCACCATCATCACCAAGCGTTATGTCCCGTGCTTAGTCGGGGTCTGCTTAGAGCATGATCCAGGATTAAGCGGGTCTGGTAATTACATTGAAGCGAATGCCGATCTGACCTTTGTAACCTTTAAATAGGGAAACCAGACAATTTGGATCATGGTTACACATCCATTGTTGTTGGAATGTGTGAGGTTTCATCTGGATGTTTTTCCTCACCGCTGGGCAAGTGGTATAAATAGGTAGGTACATAGATTTGAAAAATCCAGAGGTACGTGCCCGGGTTTAAACCCGCATCCTTCGGTTAAGACGCACGTGTCCTTTCCATTGAGCTACAACCACTCACATTTATATAAATAGTTTTTAGAAAAATAGTTATGAATGTAACTAACTATTTATCTAAAAAACATTCCGCAAATTCTTTAGACTCGGTTACAACTTAGTTGCTCAAAACTTTGGTGTGAGAATTCGTTTATGAAAATGCAGACAGCTGAGAGTTCGCTTTTAAATTGCTTTAGAGATGTATGCAAAATTATTCCATCACCCGAGACAACTTAAGGTTTATTATCGCGTGCCTTATGCGTTGTTTGTATTGGATTATGTTTTTTTTTTGTTTCATATGCTTCTAACAGCGCATTGCGGTTCCACTCGCATAATTTCGTTCCCGTTGTAATACTACTAGTAATACTTATTGGCTGATAATGTAGCTTTTCATTGGTGAGAGAATTAAGATCATATTCTTCAAACAAAGTCGCGTATGCTTTTTTATTAGGTATATCTCTTTAAGGCTTGCATGAGTTACGGGTCCACCATGTAAAAGTTTTATGAGAGTCTGACACCACCATCCAAACATTTATATTAATATACAAATATGATTATGATAGAATAATAATGTCCTCCTAACCGATAATGGTCACGGCAGCCAATTTCAATGAGGAGGCAACTGCGTAGAAGATATTATAGTGCACAAATGTGTGCGAAACACAGGTGCATTCTCTGTTCCTTCACTCTCATAGTCCGGTGAGACGGCAATTCGACATGACCGGAGAGAGGTAAGGCGCAGGACCAACGGCTTAACGTGCTTTCCAAGGCACAGGGGTGATTAAACCGCTAACTTCCTAACTCCGGACTGTTAATGAGAAATTAATATTAAAATTACTCAGTAATAGTCACTAACAATATCCAGCCACAATTTTTGGCCCGCCCCGGGAATTGAACCAGGCACCTCTTGGTCCTTAGGCGGCGCATGCTACTACTAACGAGAGCTACTTATAAAGATAATGATAGATATGCTATACCAAACCATGGAAGAGTACATAATGAATAGTCAGATTTAATCTTTACTGTATAACTTTCATACTGCAAACTTGCTGAATTATCTAGTTTTGTGAGTTTGAAGTCGGCAAAATGTAAGTTCATTTGTTAAATTTAAATAAAATCTAATTTTTTTTCATTTAAACCTTACAAAATATTATTACAAATTTCAATGCCTTACTCTTCTTATCCCTTATAATATAAGAGTTATTATTATTTACATGGACACCATCATGCTAGCAATCTTCGAAAGGCAATCCTTTCTTCCAAGGCAGTCCAAGGAATTGCAAGAAACCTTAAACCTCTATTATCTTTATATAAAATTGAGTTGGGCTAGATTCTAAATTCAGCAGGGGGGGCACTGATTCCTGGGCGGAGAAACTGGGTAGCCTAGCACGTCTCCTATTCTAGCGGTACAGCTGGTCAGGGCCTGACCAGCTGTACCGCTGGTCGGGGGGCACTAACTGGCGCTTAAGGGACCTACCCGTTTGGAGACACGATTGTATGCATCCGGTCATCTCCACCCTTGGCGCGGGAATTCGATAGCGTAAAGGATGCATCCCGGAGTTTTATGTGTATACCCCCAACCGCTACCATCTTAGCTGGAGAGGGGATGATGCAGAGGATGCAGAGGTTCCTGGGAAACCCAACAGTACCAATATGTAGTAAGAAAAATTATGCTAACTATTAATGATTAAATTTTAATCCAAAATACGAATTTTCATGTACCATTTCAACTAACTTCGCTTCGCTTGCACAAACTGCATCAGAACCGAGTCGCTTAGAATAAAATGCTAATGGTGCTTAAAATCTGCTTATGAAAATGCAAGCAGGGAGAGCCTGCCTCAAATAACTGTTGCCAAGATGTATGCAAAATTATTCGAGTGCTCGGGACATCTTCAGTTTTATTGTCATTTAACAAAGCGTTGTTTGCTCTTGTTAAACATTTCCTTTGAACTGCAGCTGGGGAAGACGTTTTGCGTTGGTCTCTTTTTCTTTTGTTCTTGATATTTCTTTCGATTGTCATCATTATGAGATGAAAAGATTCACGGAGGCTTTGTGTACGGTAAGTAGTTGGATGTTTTTGCACATAATATATTTTGTCCCGTGTTGGTCTGGGACTTAAAAAGAATTTGCTAACTGTGTTTCTTGCTTAGCATGTCGTAAAGACGACTAGTGGTATATGGGGTTTTGGGTACGTTATTGCGTAGGCCACGAGCTAGCGACTTGTTACTACTTTTTCACAATTTTCCATCTAACCTAGCCCATTGTCCCGGGTTGGTCTAAGACTTAAAAATAATGTCCCAACTGTGTTTCTTGTCTAGCATGTCGTAAAATGCGCCCAATGATATATCGGGTTATGGGCATGTGATTGTATTGCCGACGAGCTAGCCACATGTCACTACTTTTTCACAATTTTCCATCTAGCCCAGCCCAGTTTTATTTTTGTCTGAATGTGGTTAAAGGGGCCTGCTGTCCCTTTGACTCTACCTACCCTTTCGAGGATTATAGGCGTGATGTTATGTTATGTTGTTATGTTATATACTTATATTTCATGTTCAAAGTCTTTGTTATAAATGTGAAATAAACTGTGTCCGGAACGTTTTCACGCTCAATCTTCTTACTCGTTTGGGTGATTGTTAGTTTGACAAAACCCTCGGAAAAGGTTGAGGTTAGTTTTCATTTTGAAAATTGACATCTCAAAATCTTATTAAATACACCATGGTCTTTGGGACAAACTGGATTTATAAAGACGGAGCAAAAGGAGTTAAAAAAATAGACCTAGTGTTTGTGGAATTCTTTGATCTACCGTACAACTCATACAGAAACTAATGAAAGGGGTCCTTCGTTGGTAATTTTTTCTTACTATTCTTAGTCACTTGTCTTCGAGCTGTCTATTCCCATTTCACATAATCCATCAATCTCTTCTTTAGTCACCATCTTCCTTTACTTACAAACACTTACACATTTATCTTCGTTACTCCTTCGTTTTCTTTTCCAGTCAAGACAAAATGTAGTCTTTAAAAAATATGGCAAAATATTTTTTTCCCTGACTACAACTTGACACGGCCCACAAACTCGCTCCATAACAATAAGATAGTACCCTTATCTCCCCATTTTGTTCCGTTTTAGCTGCGTTGGCTGAGAAGGTCTTCTAAGTAAAACACGTCTTGAGTGTAGAGAAGAGAATATTTATTGATTGAAATGGTGTTGAATATATACAGAAAAGTAGCTTACAACTAGTAGGGTGTAAAACGAGTATAACAAAAGGTATAAATATAATGTACGCTAGAGGGCGTCGCGGTGCACTATTGCGCGTGCGCTATCGCCGTCTCGCTCCGACAGTCGTCTCGCTTTCGCTCGGCCTTCGCTGGAGGCGCGCGATATTACGCGACACGAGGCGGCGCGCGAGGCATTTAGTGACCCAGCGAGCGGCGAGGCGAGCGCAAGTCGGTCTGATGGCGAGCGGCGCACGGGCGCGAGTCTTGTGCGCTGCGCGTGAATGTTATTCATGTATTGCAGCTACAGGACTCCCCCTCAAGCGAAGCGTACAGGAGTGTTGACTCTTCTGCCGGAACGTGTTCTTCGTGGATCTGGATCTTGTCGCTGCGGTGTTGAAGAACTCGGCGTAATAGAATTCGTAACGGTCGTGTTTTCGTGTGACGAAGTGTTGATCGTGTACGCCGGTTTCAATCTTTCGATTGATACTGTAGCGTTTCTTCCGGGCAGCTGGATTTCGAAGAACTTGTCGTTGCGCTTCAGAACGGGATATGGACCTTCGTACGGTGGTTGAAGTGGTTTTCGTACTGCGTCGACTCGTAGAAATACGGCGTTGCAGGTCGATAGGTCGGTGTGAACGAAAATACTGCGCTTGTTACTATGCGGCAAGTACGTCGGTGTTAGTGAGGTTATCGACTTATGCAGTCGATCGACGAAATCTTGGTTCATATTGTCGGCTTGTAGGGATGGAGTGATGAAGTCACCAGGCAGGCGGAGTGACTGACCGTATGTCAGTTGCGCGGCGCTGGTGTTGGTGTCGGTTCGGATTGCTGCGCGAAGTCCTAGTAGAACAGTGGGTAGCTCGTCGGTCCACTTGCAGCTGGTTTCCAGGCGTGACATCAGTGCGGCTTTTAAAGATCGATGCCAGCGTTCGACGATTCCGTTGCTCTGCGGGTGATAGGCGGTTGTTCGCGTTTTTTCCGCGCCAAGTAGATGTGTTAGCGCGCGAAACAGCTGACTCTCGAATTGGCGTCCTTGGTCGGTTGTTATTGTTTTAGGACAACCAAATCTTGAGATCCAACACTTGTAGACTGTGTCGGCGACGACTTCGCTGGTTATTTCTCTGATAGGTATTGCTTCGGGCCAGCGCGTAGTGCGATCGATCATAGTTAGTAGGTATCGATGTCCTCGATCACTCGTCGTTAAGGGTCCTACGATGTCGATGTGCAGATGTTCAAATCTGTCGCAGGCGGCGAATGTAGCTGTGTCGGCGTGTGTGTGGCGGTGAATCTTCGCTCGTTGACACGCTATGCACGCCTTCGCCCATGTGCCGATGTCGGAGTTCATAGATGGCCAAAAGTATCGTTGTTGAATCAGCTTTCTTGTTGCTCGCGTACCGGGGTGACTGACCTTGTGTACGGCGTCAAATGCTATACGACGAAAGTCAGTAGGCAGGTACGGACGGATGCTTGATGTAGTAGTTTCGCAGTAGATATCGCAGTCGGTGTTAGGTATTCTAATTTTCTTTAGTCGTAGGTTAGTTTGGCGAAGTAGATTAGGTAGTTCGATATCTACTTTCTGCGCGGTCGCTAGTTGCTCGTAGTCGATTGAAGTTGGACAGGCGATGGTTTCGATTCGTGATAAGGCGTCGGCGACTACGTTGTTCTTTCCGCTGATGTGACGAATGTCGGTAGTGAATTCGGCGATGAAGAGTAGTTGTCTTGATCGACGTGGAGTTTCGCTGTCCGATGATGATTTGTGTAGAGCGTAGGTTAGCGGCTTATGATCGGTGAAAATGATGAGTTCTCTTCCTTCGAACATTTTTCTAAAGTGCTTCATGGACATGTAGATTGAAAGTAGTTCCCTGTCGTAGGTGCTATACTTTCGCTGCGTAGTGGAAAACTTCTTAGAGTAGTATCCGAGTGGTTGCCATGCCTTGTTCACGTACTGCTGCAACACGGATCCGGCGCATGTGTCGGATGCGTCGCAAAATAATGCGAGTGGGACGGTGTTATGCGGGTGTGCGAGTAGTGCGGCATTTTGTAGGCATTTTTTCGATTCTTCAAATGCATGAATGGCTTCGTTTGTCCACTGGATTTCGGTCTTGTCACGCTTTTTCGAATTGTGTAGGTATTCGTTGAGCGGAGCTTGAAGTGATGCGGCGTTCGGTATGTGTTCGCGGTAGTAGTTAATCATACCGAGGAATGTTCGAAGTTGTTGAACTGTTTTCGGTCTTGGATATTCAGTGATGGTTGCGACTTTTTCTTGCGGTGGAATGATGCCTGTTGATGATACTTCGTAGCCGAGGAACTTGACTGTCGTCTTGCCGAAGTTGCATTTAGACGGGTTGATGGTGATACCGGCGTCTTCTAGTCGGCGAAGTACGGTTCGTAGTTGTTCGCGATGTTGTTCTTCGGATTCCGATGCAAGTAGAAGGTCATCGACGAATGGGAAAACGTAGTCTAGTCCTCGGAGTACGTCGTGAATGAATCGCTGAAAGGTCTGACCAGCGTTTTTCAGACCCGGGCACATTCGAGGGAATTCGAATAGCCCGAATGGCGTGATGATGGCTGTCTTCTCTATGTCGGCTTCTTTGTTCGGTATTTGCTGATAAGCTCGGTTCAAGTCTATTGTAGAGAAGATAGTTTTCTTAGCGAGTTGGTAGGTGAAATCCTTTATTCTAGGTATAGGATATCGGTCTGGCTTGGTGATGGCGTTTAGTCGGCGGTAATCACCACAAACTCGAAGGTCTCCATTCTTCTTGGGTACGACGTGGAGTGGGCTGGACCAGGGGCTTTTGCTTGGTCTGCATAGGCCTTGCTGGATCATGGACTCGAATTCTTTCTTCACAGCTTCATACCGATGCGGTGGTATAGGTCGAGCGCGGCTATGAAGAGGTTGTCCGGAGGTCTCGATGTGATGTTCCACGCGATGTTTAGGTGAGAGCTTCATGGAGGTGAGTCGTGTGATGCCGGGAAATTCGCTAAGGATGTCGTGGTATGATTGTTCTAGGTCGATACTGCGGATGGTAGGTATGTTGGTGTAGCAGCCTGGAGCGTGGATTGATAACTTAGTGACGTTATCAATCAATCTTCGGTGTTTCATGTCGACGAGAAGTTCGTGATGACATAGGAAGTCGGCTCCGATGATGGGCTTGCTGACGTCGGCGATGATGAATTTCCACTTGTAGGGTCTTCGTAGGTTGAGGTTCAGCTCGAGAGTTTGTTCGCCATAAGTGCTTATCGTGGTATTGTTCGCAGCGTACAGTTTGAACGGTAGTGGCTTCGTAGGTGTGCCTCTCTTCCGTGGGATGACTGAAACGTTGGCTCCGGTGTCGATAAGGAACGTTAGTTTTGTCCTCTTATCGGTTACGAATAAGCGGTAAGATTTGCCTAGAACGTCGGATCCCGCCTCATCTAACGTTCGATCTAGTTTACCGATGAGACGTCATTCTTCTTATTCTCGTCGTTAAAGGTACACGGCGGTTGGCATCTTCTTGCTTCTTTTCCGAAACGCCGATGATAGTAGCAGGCGCGTATCGGATTTTCAGCGTGGTGATAAGCGCGTGAGCGAGACGGAGAACGCGCGTTAGAGCGGGAACGTTGTGAGCGGCGATTGTAAGGTGAACGCCCTGGGTGATAAGGCGTGTACGATCTCGATCGTAATTCTGCGACTTCGAGTGATAACTTGCGTATCTCTTCTAGTAGGAATTTCGTATCTTGCGGTTGAGATGGTACGGAAGATGACGATTGTGATGACGTGTGTGAAGCTCGTTGCGATACGGCGCTGATCTCTTGCGTTTGTTCTAGCATCTTGTCGGCGAGAAGTGCAAGTTCGTCTAGCGCGGCGGTCTTGCTGATGCTGTCGCTGACAACGAGTACCGATCTCACGTGGGCAGGGAGATGGTTCATCCACATGAGACGAAGTGTGGACTCGGGTACTTTGTCACGTGCAAGGTCTTTCATGCGACGTAACAATTGAGACGGCTTCTGGTCGCCTAGTTCCATCTCGGATAGGAGTTTTTGGAACTGACGTCCCTCTGACTCCTCGTAGACGGAGATGAGCCTCTTCTTAAGCGCATCGTAGAAGTTCTCTGCCGGTGGATCGTATAGGAGATCGCTAACTTGCTCGATGTCCTGCTTCTCGAGTTGCGCAATGACGAGTTGGGCTAATTGGGTTTGGCCCTTCTTCAGGTCGTGGGTGGCGGCTTCGAACGTGATAAACCATAGGCGAGGTTTATCACGCCAGAAAGGTGGTACGCGCATAGACAGCGCAATACCAGCCACTTCTTGCGGTGCTGGTCGTGAGATGCGGCGAGAAACAGTGGGCTCTTCAAGTGCTGACGGTTCCATGGTGAGGTGAAGTTGGTCTTGATTTATTCTTGAAGGCTTGAATTTTTCAGATGGTTGCTTCTTGTTCCGTCGGGGGTCACCAATTTAGCTGCGTTGGCTGAGAAGGTCTTCTAAGTAAAACACGTCTTGAGTGTAGAGAAGAGAATATTTATTGATTGAAATGGTGTTGAATATATACAGAAAAGTAGCTTACAACTAGTAGGGTGTAAAACGAGTATAACAAAAGGTATAAATATAATGTACGCTAGAGGGCGTCGCGGTGCACTATTGCGCGTGCGCTATCGCCGTCTCGCTCCGACAGTCGTCTCGCTTTCGCTCGGCCTTCGCTGGAGGCGCGCGATATTACGCGACACGAGGCGGCGCGCGAGGCATTTAGTGACCCAGCGAGCGGCGAGGCGAGCGCAAGTCGGTCTGATGGCGAGCGGCGCACGGGCGCGAGTCTTGTGCGCTGCGCGTGAATGTTATTCATGTATTGCAGCTACACCGTCATGTTCAACATTAAGCAATATTAATTCCCTCATCGCATCCTGACAAATTGTCACTCCTCTAATGCCCAGTCGGCTGGAGTCTGCCTTTTGTCTTTGATGGCGTTAATGTTTGTTAAGCCTGCCGCTGTCTGTCGCATTCTTTACAAAAGGATATTAATACTTCGGACACACGGATTCAGCGTTTGTAGAATACAAATATTATTCTCAAACTGGGTTCAATTTCAACAGCCTCGTTTGCAATGGTTTATACTGCGTGTTGACCGCAGGCGGCGACCGACAGGCGGCTTCGAATTCCGCAGAGGGACAAAAAGTTGTTGATGATATTTGTATTGGTCAGGATACTTGTGACAACTTTATTGATTGATTTTTTTTTTTATTATCGTACGTATTATAATGCCTTTTTAGAACTCTCATTCGGTTAAATTAAAGGATAAAGTAACAAAAATAGTTGACAGATTAGGTATTTTTATATTTTGTAGGTGCCTATGTATATATAGATATTATTTTCACTTTCATCTCCATAATGTACATATTATAAGGCTGGCCCGTTGGTCGACAGACCCTGACCACGAAACCGAGGGTCGCGGATTCGAATCCCGCTAGGGGCAAATGTTTCATGTGATGAACATGGACATTTGTACTCGAGTAATGGATGTTTATAAACGTATTTAACTATGTCTATCCGTTCGCCTAGTATCCATAGCACAAGCATAAGCTTAGTTTAGGACTAGGGAATTGGTGTGTCATTCTAGAGAATTTATTTATTTTATAATTATTTTGTCCATTTGATCACCTTCATATTGAATTTAATTCTTCGGGCGATTCTTTTTTCGTTTCTGACGCAATGACATAAACAAGCGAAAAAATACTTGTATACTTCATCTTCCTATAATCATCATCATCATACTAGCGTTATGCCCCGTGCTTAGGCTGGGTCCGCTTAAACCATGATCCAGGATTTAGCGAGTCTGGTAATTGCGAAGCGACTGCCGATCTGACCTTCGTAACCCTTAGATAGGGCAACCAGACAGTATATGGATTATAGTTGCACATCCATAGCTGTTGGAATGTGCAGGTTTCATCACGATCATTTAATTTTTCTCTTACTGCCGAGTACATATAATACAGAGATTTAAAAAAAGAAACGCAGAAACATGCCCGGATACGAACCTGCAGCCCTTGCTTAAAAGCTGCGTACGCAACATTGGGCTTCCACCACTCTTACTTACTTGTACATTGTACAAACAATGTATTTATTTAAGCTAGGTGCCCAAATTGTTAAACCTTCCCCACATATAAATTATGCGCGTCATGTCAGCCTTTAAACGAAACCGGGTGTGTATGGCCCTTATTAAATTAAACCAGTGACCTGAAAATGGCAGATAAGCGTTTAGTGCAAAAAATATAAAAAATATGATATATATTTTTTCATTGACACAATTTTAAAAATAATTGCTCGTATATACTTGACGGGCCACATTTGCATTAAGTCTTTGAAAAAGGATATCTTTACTTGCTGAATGTATAACGGAATCTATACTTAGGTAATATTATAAAGCTAAACAGTTTGTTTTATAAAGCTAAACCGATTTGTAAATTTTTTCAGTGTTAGATAGCCCATTTATCGAGAAAGGCCATAGGCTATAATATTAACCGTAAAATCGGGTAAAACCGCGAGCACAAGTAGTTTATAATATACAGCATTTATTGTGAACTAGCTTCTGCCCGCGGCTTCGCTCGCGTGGTACATCGATAAAACATAGCCTATATGTTATTGAAGTGTATGAGCTATATTATTCTAAAGTTTCAATAAAATCCATTTAGTAGTTTTTTTGAGAAAGAGTAACAAACATCCATCCATACATACAAACTTTCGCATTTGTAATATTAGTTGGATATCTGCGAACATTATTACTGTCATGTATTTTGAACAATCCGTCCGTATGTAAGAGGACCGCACGTCTAGCATACATTTCATTTGTTATATAGCTCATTGTATACAAAAGACGTCGATTATTGCTAAATATAATTCACCGTCGCGTTAATGAAGCCGTCTCGCTTATAATTCTCTGTCGCTTAGCTAAATTCGGCCGATATTTCATACTCAGATATAATAACAGTACGGATTAATTGGTGAGCTTTTGTAGAAGGTATTTTGAATTCGTGATAGGTATTTGAAAGTAATTTTCAGTCGTTTTAACGTAATTACCAGACTCGCTAAATCCTAAATCATGGTGTAAGTGGACTTCGTCTAAGCATGAGACATAATGCTAGGACGATGATGAATCAGAAGTATTTTTACTATTTTTGGTGTTCTATATTGGCTTCATGTGGTTAAAGAGGCCTGCTGCCCCTTTTGCTCTGCCTACCCCTTCGGGGATAATGGGCGTGATGTTATGTATGTATGTATGTATATTGGCACTTTTACACCGTTAGTGATGGTCTAGTCTTCACGATAAACACGAGGGTCATGAGTTTGATTTCCGCACCGGTACTAGTTATCGATTATCGATAAACAAGGTATTTATCGCTGGTACCACCAATATCTGATATATGTGAGACATTTTTGGCTTCATTAAACAAATACTTAAGTCTTTAATCAGATTAATGTATGTTATATTGTTTTTTAATTTACTGTAATAATAATGTCCTCCTTTTTTTGATTTGATTGATGAACCCGGGATTTCAACCCGGTACCTCTTGATCCTTAGGTAGCGCATACTACATCTAGATCACCGAGGCAGTCAAGTTATCTACATTAAGTTATATACTATACATACATAAAAAGTGTTGCATATAAAACTTTATTACATTTTATGATATAAAAATAATTGAATTGCATATAGTAGATACCGACTTCACATTTTTATATTGCTATACAAAATTTACGAAAACATTTCGTTGTCAACTCGTCGCTTTGTTGCAAAAAATCAATTAGTTTTTTATTTCGTGTATTCCTTATGGAGTGAACTTAGCGTCGAGAGCTTTTTGAGCGTTTATTGAAGTCTCTTATGTGACACATTTAAAACTGGGCAATTTTGTGAAAGCAACTGAGACCCATAGTTTAAGATGAATTCTAATGTAAGTTATAACTAAGTTAATATGTAAAGTTAGGTATTTTAGTCCTGTGATTTGAGACCCTTTCACAGAACTGAAGGTTTCATTAAAGGGCCGCAGGTTTTAATCTCACTTGAGGCAAACGTTAACGTGATCAATATGGTTTTGTATTGTTCTCGAATATTAAGAACAATATTTAGGAATGTCTTTATGACACCATAAATCTATAGCAATTCATTATCTTTAAACAAGCATGGTATGCTTATATCTAATTTTACATACATACATACATACATAACATCACGCCCGTAATCCCCGAAGGGGTAGGCAGAGTCAAAGGGGCAGCATGCCCCTTCAACCACATTCAGCCAAAAATAAAGCCGGGCTGGGTTAGATTGAAAATTGTGAAAAGTAATGACAAGCGGCTAACCTGTCGCCTACACAATCACACACCCAAAACCTGATATACCATTAGACGCCTTTTACGACATGTTAGGCATGAACCACAGTTGGCACATTATTTTTTTTGTCCCAGATCAACATGGGCCAAGTCCCAGACCAACATGAGACCAATATATAATTTTATTACATTTAAATAATAACAATAATTCAAAAGCTTCATTTCAAAATGTATCTTCTTTCAGCGATATTAAGGTTGCTATTATATAAATGGCAGATACCATTAAAATTCGCCTGCAATTTGAACAAAAATCACTCAAACCCCTAAGTATCACTCCAAATCTCAAATCGCCTGGCTAAATAAAAGCCTCATGATGATCCCAGCATTATCTGCCACCAGGATCCATTAACCCAAAGTCTGTTTGTGGTTAAAAACACATCAATCTCTTATGTAGCTACTAGCTCCAAAGCTTCGAGCGCTGCCCCAACAAAGGGGTAGTGACGTAGCGCGGCCATTTTGGGATTTTTGCTTTAGAATATTTTATTTTTGGCTGAATGTCGTTAATGGGGCCTGCTGCTCCTTTAAGATGTGTTTGTGTGTGTGTGATGTTATGTATGTATGTATTTTCATAACCCCGGTTTGGGATGGGACTTAAAAATAATGTGCCAACTGTGTTCCTTGTCTAGCATGTCTTAAAGGCGACTAATGGTATAATCGGGTCTTGTGTGTGTGCTTGTGTGGGCGACAAGCTAGCCACTTGTCTCGACTTTTTCAAAATTTTCCATCTAACCCAGCCCAGTTTTAGTTTTTGGGTGAATGTAGGAGGTGGCTTGATGCCCCTTTGATTCTGTCTACCCGTTCAGGGATTACGGGCGTCATGATATGTATGTTTGTTTATTGTCATGCGCCATGTTAGCCTAGTTGTTTATTCCAGTTTGGGCTTGGATCCCAAAAATAATGTGCTGTGTTCTATGCCTTGCATGTCGTAAAGGCGAATTATGGTTTATCCGATTTTGGGCTTGTGATAGGGTAAGAGCTAGAGACTTGTTGATACCTTTTCCCAATTTTTTTAAAAAGATATGGAAAATTGTGGAAAGGTTGACCTTATTTTTTTTGACTAGAAGTGGGTAAACGAACGTAATCCTCTGCCTATCATTGCGGGTTTGTTACCATGATTATATTTAATAATTAAATGGCCAGGTGATTTTGTAGTGTATGTATATGATCTCTGATGCACCGTGCATCTTTTAAGATTAAGAAACTTTTGAACACTTGGACTTTTGAGGCATCGAAGAATGTTCTCAAAAATTTATGACTTTGACTCGAATAATTATACGTAGGTACACTATGAGGGTATGTTCTCTTTTATAAGAATCTAGCGCTACAAATGTGGGGATCCGCGATAAACGCTATAAGTACATTTATTGCAGCACCGCTGTAAAAAAACAAAGTCTAAATACTGTGTATGATGATATTAATTAATTAATTGCCATCCAAGATTAGGTTGAAAGTCTAGTTAATATTAATAGCTTAATTGAAGTAGCTTCGTAAGCATCCCAAAAATCAATATTTTGTCGTAAATTTAAATATTTGAACACTGAAACTTTCCCCAAAGTTCTCACCGCCCTTCGCATCACTAGACGAGCATGTTAATATTGGACCTCCAGAGGGATCACGGACAAAGCCCTTGAGATTGCGTCCGGTGGATAACTATCCGGCGCAATGCTGACTTGGACACTTTTGACGAATGTTGTTTTATTACTGTGCCCATTTGTAGGGCTGATATGAAATATTACTGTTACAATTTACTCCCTTTTTACAGACATGATCATTTAAATGACATTATTACATAGGTACGGGTGTGTGATCAAAACTATAAGTATACTAGCTGACCCGGCGCACTTTGTAACGCCCCGTTCTCGGATTTTCAATACTCATTTTTTTTTATTTACAGCGCAACTTTTTTTTTTTTTTTTCTTTAATAAGAACCTTTAATTGACAACAAAAAACACAACCAAAAAAGAGTAAGTGGAATCGGTAAAGTCGTTCTCTAGTTATAGCTTTAGGGTGGACCACCCTTAACATTTAGGGATATGGAAAATAGATGTTGGCCAATTATCAGACCTACTCGATAAGCACACAAGATTTTATCAAAATCGGTTTAGCCGTTTCGGAGGAGTTTAGGAACAAGCACCGCGACACGAGAATTTTATATATTAGAATAAGATGAAGAAACATTTGTAAGTATCTGAGGTAAAGAATTTATTTTGTATTTTTAATCGGTGAGTATTGACAATATAGAAAATGCCTTTACTGATGTAAGCTTTACAAAAGCACTTGAAATGTTTGGTCCAGAATAAAATGATTCCATTGCCTGATTGGGTAAGTAGGGTATCTAAAATCTAAAATTACATTTTAATTAAATTCACAAGTCGCTTAATATGAGAACATACGTTTCAAGTAACATAAGAAGATTGTTATTAGTCATAGCTAGTTAAGATTATGTAAACTAATCCAAGAACATTGAAGCTAGAAAACGAAAGCGCTTAGGTAACATTAGTTACCTTATTTACCAACATATAAGATAACATAAACAAATTCGTAACCCACAGCCTAATTACGTAACCCCATGCTCATTAACATAACAATTAACCACGCCGTTGTTTAGAACTATAACTCAGTACTATTGAATGTCTACTTTACATTCTAATGGGGTCATGAACTGTCCCAAACAAACAGACAAACTTTGTAATCGCTATTACCAGTATTTCTGAATTTCTGATACTTCTCATTCAAATAATAATCCTTAAAGTCAGTTTGTTGGAGTTTTACTTGAGTTTTAGACGGATTGTGGGGTGACGCGCTGTATTGATAACGGGCTTTTGAACTGCGGGTGAGTTTCATACTGTAGTTTCAAAGTGTAGATAATATTAGAGTCGAAACTCATCTGACATATAAAGAAAGACATACATATTATAATGCTACGTATTGTTCAACCTTATACTTCCATCCATACATCCATATAATCACACCCGTAATCCCTGAAGGGGTAGACAAAGTCGTAGGGGCTAGGGCCCCACATTCAGCCAAATAAATTAAACCGGACTGGAAAAGTAGGGACAAGTGGCTAGCTCATCGCCTACACAATCACACACCCAAAACCCGATATACCATTAGTTGCCTTTTACGGCATGCTAAGAATACTTGACACATATTCTATAAGCCCCAGACCAACATGGGACAAATCTATACTTTGCCAAGGAAAATCATGAATGGCTATAAATTAGAATTTATGCGTTTTATATCCGCTCTATTGTCTAAATTTAAAATAAATGCATCCTAAATATCTGGCGCAATTTAGCAACAGACCTTATTATTTGTTTGCATTTATGGTTGCATGGTAGGTACTTATAAAATGTTTATAATTAAGTATATCACTAAATCCGGACAAATATTGAATTTTTTATGTATAAAAAAATCTTAAATATTAAGTTTTATCTTCTTACACGGTAAAACATAATAGTTATCAAGCCATCGCTTAATTGATATACTTACTTTACAAATATATATATTTATTGCGTACTGCATTAATAAAAAAAAAAACAGTAAAGAAAACCCTTGTCTTTTGCAAAGCTGTAAATTTTTAACGTCTATTTTAATCAGACTCATAATTCCAATCGCTGCTAACTTATATGTCAACACAATGATGGAAGCCATACACATTATTCAACGGGAAAGTTTAATTAAAACAAATTACGTACGTGCTGGTTGCCAGGTCACCTTCACGTGATACGATTCTTCTGAAACGTTTTGTTCTATCTCCAATTCTCATATTCTTCTATCGACCTGTTTGATGTTTGCACAAGCTTGTAAAGGTTATATTCGATGGAGCGTGCGTTGCCTGAAATTAATTTGTAATGAGCTGTTCCCAATATTGGCAACTGATTTGTATGTTGCGAAAATAAATTGGGAATCACGCGTTATTAAATTCAATCAACGAGAAAATGTATAGCGGTGTTCTTTTTGATCGTTCGTCAGCTGTTTGTTTCTTTTTTAAAATATCAAGAATCATACAGTGTATAACATGTCATACTATTAAGATAACAATCATATGATTTGAGAGACACGGGAAAATCTGTCTAATGTAAACCACTTAAATAACACTAACATGATTAAATATAGCTTAGTACCTACTTAAGTTTGACGTATTATTAAGTTGTAAGCACTCAAACTAAACGAAAAAGTCAAGCTGTAAGTGTTATTTCTAATCATAATTATCAGGCAACGATAAACAATATTCTACAATGCTTCATGTCATCTATATGAAAAAATCTATAGAACAGACTGATTTTAAATTTCGCAACAATGACACAATTTAATCTCAAACGAGGAAATTGTCTAATTAGACTATTACTCCCTCTTAAATACCTCGCCGTTATAAAAACACCAACAAAAGAAGGATTACTCCGGAGAATATTTGTCATGGGAGATGCAGAGCTAATTTGTATGATAATGGAGGATGGTGAATAGAAGAGATTTCCTCCTGCCGAAAACCGTTTTCAAAAGAAGAAAAATGTTTGGCGATCCCTTTGTGATAGCGGAACGCTTAATTGTATATTATAGTATAGTCTTTGTGTATCGTGAAATATGGTGGTAAGGCCAACGCCTGTTATGTGAATAAATTGACAGTTGGATATTGTTCGGCTTTGATCAGAAATTGTGTATTTCCAATCGTTTCTCTGCTCATTTTCGTTGTATAAGCCGCGTGTAATAAAAAAATAAATAAGATGCAACGCAATGGTGTTTGGCCTGTTTGTCGATTGGACTCCCGAGGATCTTGTTTTGTTAAGGAGTTCTACTCCTTATGTGTTGTTTTTATTGAGCATATAAAATTAAAACTGTTTAAAGTTCATAGAAAAAATAGATGTTTAGGACAATGCTTTTATGAAACTAGCTTAATTTTTTACTAGCACAAAGTAAATTTCAGCCACTAAGCAATTCTGGATTCTAAATCTTAATCTAAATTTATATTTATATATGTGTATAAGGCTACGAGTATAAGGCGTTCGGTTCTCTCTGCCTTAGTTAGTTATATTTACCACATATTATACTCGCGTTATCAATTTAATTCAAAACCACAACCATATTGGCATAACTCCAGGTATTTTTTTAATTATCTCTTCCATAAATTACCGTCTTAAATATTAAAACGATTTTAGAAGCGTAATTTTTGAGCAAATCCCCAAAATATCACCACTCTACTCTTGTAAATTAATAACGAATGGAAATAAGTATTACCATAAAACCACCATCTAAACGGCCCATCATTTCAAGTGCAAAATAAACACATTATATACTGAAAAGCAGAAAAAGTTCCCTTAAAATGGCTCGGGAGAAGCTTTTGTTCTCAGCATTACGCAGTAGGCTTTAAAGGATATAATCACAACAATATCAAAGATTGGTCGACACATTATCATAATGAAATGGGCACCGTTGAAAGAAACGAGTAGAAAGCACTTTTCTTCGCCCAAATACACTCGCGAGCAATTCAAGTGGACACAAAAGAAATATTAAAGCGTGCGGTGGAAAGTGGCATCAGTATGCATTTTCTCCAGCAACGTTACAATGTAGTGGCCGGCTTAAATGGATATTGGCGTGAAATGAAAGAATGCAAATGTGTACGAGTATTTTTTGCGAGCGGTTTGTTAAAAGCTCTTCAAGAAGCAAGGGATGTTTTTTAAATAGTGGTTTCTTTTGTGCAGCGTCATTATTTTATCTTCTCTCATATTTTGAGATATCTTCAGTTTCGGCTATATGCGAGTGAATGAACGAAAAGTCTGTACGTTAAAATATTTACTCCGGTGCTAACTTTGAATCAACTCGAAACTGTGTATTAGCGCAGCAAACACGATTTTGCTAAGTACGCACGAATTACTTACTAAGCGCGGACTTTTAACTTCTCCAAGGAATTCAAAGCGTATATCTAGTAATAATAAATTCTCCAGACTGACACACCAATTCCCTAGTTTCACACTAAGCTTATAAGCTTGTGCTATGGATATTAGGTGAACGGATAGAAATACTTCAATACACATCTATGACTCGAGTACAAATATCACATTGATGAAACATTTGCCCCTAGTGAGATTTGAATCCGCGACACTTGGTGTCATGGCCAGGGTCACTCGAACAACGGGTCTGTCGTATAAAGTAAGTGTAAAGTAAGCAGCTCTCAATGGATATGTATCTACATGCGTAAGGTACTTCTTTCTTTTCCCAAACTTTGGGTCTAATCTGTACGTAAGTGATACTACATCAGTTACCCTGAACTTTGTGTAAATTGTAAGATTTTTACAAGTGGAATTGTCCCCAAGTGTAGTCCATGAAAATTGATAACGGTTTTTAGGGTCCAACAATAAGATAAAATACTAAGACATCGTTGCTCATATTAACGGGTCCAAAGAGATTGAGAATACAATACTCAGTGAAGTAACTGTTTCAATCTTATTGCTCTGGTTTTATCTTTGATACTTAGAGACTTACTATATTATGTTGCCTTTCTTTTTTTAGAGACGTGACAAAGAGAGTGATGAGTTTGGATCTTAGTAGATGGAGAGGAAGAGGAAGACTAAATAAGAGATGGATGGTTTGTGTGAAAGATGATATGAGTGAAATGGACGTAGATAGTTTGATGACGGCTGACTGAGACGTAAGCAAGAAGAAAACTTACTGCGCCGACCCCAGATAACCTGGAATGATGAATATTGTACAGGACCAAAGTTTGTATTTAAACTTAGAGAACATGAGAATGATAAATTTACTTCAACTCGTCAAAGTAAATTACATAATCACCCTCTTTAACCCTTAGATGAGTAGGTATTAACCCAAAAGGTAAAGATTTTAAAACAAATGAGAAATATTCAAGTGAACCTAGGTAGTATTTCCAATTAGTGCTCTACTTTGCTTTTTGTAATCCTACGGCACACACATTTAAAACTGACATAAAGATAATCTATCTTTTTATATACGTAGTTAGCAATATACAATAATAAAATATAATTTAAAATAAAATTTGATTATTTTACCTAGATAAAAATAAACATGCTAGGTAAATACTAATAAGAAAAAAACCCTATTAATAAATATTTTTACTGCTTATCTTACTTTTTCAGTTTTATAGCTTTACCTACTTTTCATTTGCTTAGATGTACATATTTGCATCGCACCTCAATGATAAAGTTTAATGTTCAAGCCCATAGTTCATAATAAGACAAATCTACTACCATGAACTATGATCTTTGCTACAGTTGCTACAAATATTTGCTACATGGCTACGGTCTACGAAATACAAACAAAATGTGCAGGGCTGTGTCAAGCAACCAACTGCTTTGTCCATTGTTTTATATTAAATTACACTGTAATAATTACATTACACTGTAATTCAATAGGTTGTAAGTTCTTGCTCAGACTGGTCCAGTGAATCAAATAAGACAGTACCAAGTAAATATGGATTAATATACATAAACCTTGTCATTTCTGGACAATGACAGGACACCTATATCTTTTTGTAAGAATTATTTAACAAATTAAAAATATTCAGTTTTATTTTGTTACTAGTTTATGTTATATTTTGTATATAAAAAACATATAATCATATAGCGACACACACCGGCTTAAACCGGCCATATGAAATGTTAGAAAAATCACATGTAAATTAAATACATACATACAAACATAACATCACGCCCATAATCCCCGAAGGGGTAGGCAGAGTCAAGGGGGTAGCAGGCCCCTTTAACCACATTCAGCCAAAAACAAAACTAGGCTGGACTGGGTTAGATGGAAAATTGTGAAAATATAATATAATATTATAAATGAAATTATATGTTTTATTACATTTAAAGCTTGTGACAATTGACAAATCATGGTACGGTGAGTTCAGTCAGAAATGTATTATATGTTAGTGTATTATAGTATAGGTATAGAATAGATCCACCTTTTTCTCTCCGAAAACCAAACAACACCACAAAATCTAATCACAATCGAATCTAGACATGTAAATCGCCAAACCAGGGACACCAGCCATCGTTATTGCATCCGAGAATATTCGTCTCGCGCTCGACGCACATTCGGCAGCCGGTCACGTCACGTAGACATCGGGCGCGATCCGCCGATAGCGTCCGCAATCCGCGTGATGAATCGCTGTGTTGCTGTGACTGTGCGTGACGTAGGAGCTGTTGGTACTCAAATACTGAGCGCATATTATACGTAGTATATATCATCTGATCTGTTATATCAATGCAATTGACACTATATCATCAAGATCTGATGGATTGTTTCAGCGTCACATTAAAATATACATATTTTACAATTTGTAACCGTCCAGCAGTATAAAAAACATAGTTTGATACCAAAAACTTGTTTTTGGTACTGATTACTTTTCCATACACACTTTGAACAATAACCTATAGGTTATAGTTATTGCTATTAGCTATTTGACCAATCAGTTGGCAAAACAAAAGCTAATAATTACAACAAAATCAAGACATGTATAGGCTTCAGCCGTCGTTATTGCATACGAGATCATTCGTCCCGCCGTCAACGCACATTCAGCGGCAGGTCACGTAGCCAGCGGGCGTGATCCGGCGATAGCGTCCGCAATCGCCCCGTGATGAATCGCCGCAGTGCTGACTGTGACGGTGCGTGACGCAGGAGTCGGGGTGGCCAAACTGTGGACTTATAACACATGGCTTATATTATTCGGGTCATGATATTAATTTAATTTATACCTCATTCGAAAATACTAGAGAAGTTTAGATGTTACGGTGAAAAATACATTAATAATGTTTTTTCATTATAATCCTTGTTTTTAAATGTTTGTAATGCTCAGTAAAAATAGAATGATAGTGTAATACAACATATTTATCCTTGTTAACTTATTAGATGTAGAAGTACCTAAATTCTGTCGCTAATTTTAATAACAAATATAATAATATCATAGCTATTTGCAGCCAAATCAAGAAATTTTAATCAGCAATCTCATTGCAATTGTGAATGTATAACTTGTAACTTCATAATGTCGTTCGAATGATGATCAAATCGATAGACACATTAATTATACACCCCCGTTTAAATTACATCAATTAAGCCCATCCCTAATTTTATACAAGCTAATAAATGTTTAACTTGCAATGTTCTATCATCACCATCAGACGCAATCTACAATTTTATTTCTTCAACAGAAACAGAAATTAAATTACATTATATTTTTTTAATTGAAAGTTTGAGAGCCATCAAAGCTAAACAAACTGTTTATCGCAGATTCAGTACACGTTTGATCAATTTGAATTTTGATTCGTAAATATCGCCCGAATTGAATAGGCTTATAAAATATGGGCGTTGTTGAATCAAGTGAATATGAATATTTGCACATTACATAATGACAAAAAGAACGTGCAATATTCAAGTATTATTTGCAATGTATTAGGTGATTACTTTACTTATAATAAGAATTCATAAGTAATTCTGTCCATCAACTAAAGAAAGAAGAGAAACAAAGAATTTTTTTTATAAGGTTCTTACATTCATAATACATAACATTGTAACATAAAAAAGTAAAAAACTATGTGGTACCTAAAAGTCTCCGCTCAGCATATGTCGCGGTGGCGCTAAGCGTACCACGACGCTGGTTTTCTGCGGATGCCTAGAGAGATCTGGGCGTTTAGTACTGCCCAAACAAACCTATCATTAACATTAACATTAATAAAATATCTTGGTGAAAAATTAAGACACAGATTAACTAATTGTAATGAAAGATACACAAAAAATTAGAACTTTAAGAAGGTCCAAAGGCTATCTTTAATCCTGAAATAATTGACAAAGCTCACGGATCCTATAATTATGGCTCTTTATAACAGACTGAATTCCACTCGAGCAGAATTCAGAGTAAAACTAGTCGTGCTATTAAGACCATTATATCTAACATGCGGTTTCTGAAACTACGTGACACGAGAACGCTTAACATCGCTTATAATTCCTGAAACTGCGTGACTAATTAATGAGGGATGCTATTATCACGTGATGAGTATCTGCGGCGTTGCTGACGCCTGTAGCTGACATCGGGTGACCACAGGTGAGTGATTTGTGGTCGCTGGTCAGCGTATGTGTGTCTTGTGTGTAATTACGTGGATTATGCTAGAGTCGCTACATTATCCTATGCTGGTTTGGGATTTACCTAGCATAATTATTTTAAAAAACAAGTAATGGTGTGCTTGTGATTGTGTGGGCGACGAGCTAGCCACTTATCTTTAATTTTTTTGATTTTTTCATCCAACTCGATATACTTATACCAACTTAACAGAGTAGGTATATGCATATGTACTTGAACAGTCTAGTAAAAAACAACAGTCTGATATGATAAAGAATATATAAAAAATACCGGCCAAGTGCAAGTCGGGCTCACACACGAAGGGTTCTGTACCATGATCTTTAAAACGGCAAAAAAAAATCATATCTTTTTTTATGGCCCCCCAGTTAAATAAAAATTTTATATAATTTTTTTTTTTGTATTTGCTGTTGTAGCGGCAACAGAAATATATCATCTGTGAACATTGCAACTGTCTAACTATCACGGTTCATGAGATACAGCCTGGTGACAGACGGACGGACGGGATGGACAGCGAAGTCTTAGTGATAGGGTCCCGTTTTACCTTTTGAGTACGGAACCTTAAAAAATTGCCGAACTGTTTCAGCCACTTTAAAAATTATTTGTTGTCCCAACAAATTTAATATATTTAAGGCCAGTCGGAAAGAAGTAAATTAATTCAGCTAGTAGGTATTTGCTGCTATATTAACCACCCTTATAATTTGAATAACAAGTATGAATTGTTTATTAAGAAATTATGATACCTATTCCAAGAGTATTAGATCCAGATCCGAATTTTGTACAGACAGTTACAGGATCGATATTCAGTAGTGGCCATCGTTCCACCTTTAACATGCCAGCTGCGTCGCAGGCTAGCAGTTTACTGACCGTTAACAGAGACCGACGGTGCAGATGCGCCTGAACTGTGTACATACATCTGAATTTATGTAGTACATACATATACGCATCCATACATACCGTCACCCCTGTAGGGGTAGGCAGAGTCTAAAGAGCGGTAAGCTTGTTAAACTACATTCAGTTACAAATAATAATAATAATAAATAATAATTAATTCTTTAGACTGGCACACCAATCCCCAAACTAAGCTTATAAGATTAGTTTGGGAATTGGTGGAAGCTTATATTATAAGTAGTAGAGTAATAGAAGCTTATAGTATAAGCTTGTGCTATGGATACTAGGTGAACGGATAGACATACTTAAATACGTTTATAAACATCCATGACTCGAGTACAAATATCCATGTTCATAACACGAAATATTTGCCCCCCTAGCGGGATTCGAACCCGCGACCCTTGGTTTCGTGGCCAGGGTCTCTGACCACTCGACCAACGGGCCAGTCAAAAAAACAAATAAAATTAGTTGTGGTAGATATTTGTAATAAAGTGAAAGTTGTGATAAGCACCTAGCTCGTCGCCTATGCTAATCAAAAATTAAATATATGTACAAAACTATTAGCTATTATGCAACCTTTTAAGTTTGTTCCTGAAATATGTATTTTATTCCCGTTATAGGTAAAATAACTAACGACCAAACTTCACGCTACTTCCCTACCGGGGTAGGCAGGGAGGGCCGAACGCCATATGGCACGATCCTTGACACACCACACTCGCCTCTTCAACATTAATTACCCTTTTCATGCAAGCTCTACGGTTTTTATGACTCCTTACATCACCTTCTGTTAATACACGATCAATTTGGTCGTGGTAGGTGAGCCTGGGACTTCCGCGGCTCCTACATCATTCCACTTTCGCATTGTATATCTGTTAGTCAATCTTTCGTCATCCAGTCTTTCCACATGTCCGAACCACGATGGGTAAAATAGAGTAGGAAATAGGTCTATATCATCAAAAAACGTAAAATACGTGGCATTGTTTGTACAGAGTGATCATTTTATACTCTTCACTACGAGAATTTTACTCTTACTTAATATTATAAACGCGAAAATTTGTATGGATGGATGGATGGGTGTGTGGATATTTGTTACTCTTTCACGCAAAAAGCACTGCATGGATTTAAATGAAACTTTACAATAGTTTTGCTTATACATTAGAATAAGACATAAGCTATGTGTTATCGACAATATGAGCAACACCGCAGGCAGAAGCTAGTAATTAATAGCATCAACATTAAATACTATTAGCAACAAAAAAAACTGTGTATGTAAAGGCGGTGAAAGAATCACAGTATTTTTCACAAATTCAAATGTACCTACATGTTGATAATACTTCTTCCCTCGGTTTTCGTGTAACCTCATAGTAGCTCACTGTTAACTGCCTATAAAACAAGCTGATGGAGGCCACTGAAATGTTTATGTTTGAATGGATGGACTGGTGTCTGCGTGACTGATGTCGTATAATATATTCACATGGAGTGAAATAAAAAGTGAACTAAGAAATACATGCGAAATAAGTGAAGCAATACAAATAAGCTGTACACAATCAATTGACGTACTGTTTTTTATTAAAAGGTGTACATTTTTTATGGTGATTGCAGCTGTGCCGTCTTGGTTGTGACGTAAATGCTAGTTAACAAGTGATATTCACATGCCGCTTCCAATCTTGAGGTGCGCAATAAAAAAGAACTTGATGTTTGATGAATCGCTCTTTATCATTATTGAAAATGCTATTTGTATGTTTAATAAATAGTGACACAAAACGATAGCAATTTCTACATGCTAACCCAGCAAAGATGAACTGATCCCTCAAGTCGTCTCATTCAATATGCATGAAATAGGTAAAATTGGAATGTAAACAAATTGCGACAATAATTTAGCACACGTTCTTGTAGTTTATCCCGTAGGTCAGCGTTAACACGGCAGTAAAACAAAGCGATTGGCATGTTTATGCGTGCACGTGGCGATGCGATGGCGTGAGTGATTTCTATGCGATCAAATAAGTTTACAAACATACATATCCCCTAAGGGGTAGGCAGAGTCGAAGGGACAGCAGGCCCCTTTAACCACATTCAACCAAAAATTATAACTGGGCTAGGTTAGATGGAAAATTGTGGTAAAATAGTGACAAGTGGCTAGTTTGTCGCCTACACAATCACATACCCAAAACCCGATATACCATTAGTCGTCTTTTATGCTAAAAAAGAAACACAGTTGGCAAATTCTTTTTAAGTCCCAGACCAAGACGGGAGAAGTTTAAGAGTATTATATCTTCTTTAGTATTAAAAGAGGGGTGAATTCTGGCTTTGTTAAAACATACAGCTGGAATAATTTTACTAACTTAGGTGCTAAAGGCACACCAGTGACAAAAAGCGATTGCCATTTCTATATGCATGCAAACATGGAAAGATCAGGAAACTAAGATATACTATTTAATGACGTCAAGATGTCATTAAATAGTATATGTGCATAAATCATCTTTCTAGCGTTATGTCCCGTGTTTAGACGGGTCCGATTAGACCATGATCCAGGATTTAGCGAGTCTGGTAATTACATTGAAGCGACTGCCGAACTGACCTTCTTAACCCTAAGACAGGGGAACCAGACAATTTTTGGATCATGGTTACAAATCCAAAGTTGTTTGAATTTGCAGGTTTCATCACGATGTTTACCTTCACCGTCGAGCTTGTGGTATAAATACGTACATAGATTTGAAAAATCCAGAGGTACGTGCCCGGGCTTGAATCGGTTAAGAGGCGCGACCTTGCCATTGTGCTACCACCGCTCTCTTAAATATGCAAAAAATACGAAAGTAAATAGCGTCAACAATTGAGTACCTACACGAACATAGTTTAACCCGTAGTTCAGCGTAAAGAGGCGCTAAAACAAAGCGATTGGCATGTTTATGCGTGGACGTGGCGACGGCGTGACTGATGTGTCAGCGCGCGCGTTTCCAGCTGAGCCGATTGCGTTTCGGGGAAATTGCGTTACTAAGTAATTCGCAGTTGAGTTTTAAACGGCTTATTTACGGCATGTGTCAAACATGTCATGGAAAGTTTTGGTGTAAATTTTTTTTGTAACGGTTCCGACAAATATTTATTGTATAAAAGTTGATTTAAATTAATTAAATATTTTTTTTTACTTATGCGCTATTCGAAAGATCCCGAGTACGGATTTCTTGCTTAGTGATAAAAATGCTTGTTCAAGACCCAAAATTGATAACCCTCTGTTTACGTCTTCTTTGCCATGGATATCGTCCCCTTTAACATAGAAGACGAACTTATCATCACTGTAAAAAGTTTAAGTCTCTATTCGATTCCATTCATTTCAATTCATTTATTCAGTTTGGAGTAATTTTACAACTCATTTGATGTTAGTGACATTATGTACGTAAAAAAATACCAACTTTCATTATCTTTGAGCTTGTTCAAGGATCTAGATCCAGTAGTTTTGTATATATGCCTTAGTCATCAGTCAGTATTTAATTTTATTTGAATAGATATATACCTCAAAATATCTACATCATCAATACCAATATTCCATTATATTGAAAATCCACCATTTGGTAGTGACCCTGCCCAATGGCCAAGAGTTGTGTGTGTGATCCCCACCCAGGACAAACATTCGTGTGATGAATACTTGTATTTGTTCTGTGTCTGGGTGTTAATATCCAATATTTAAGTATATATTTGTAATGCCACTGTTGAATTTGATATCCGTAACATAAGTGCCTAAACTACTTAGCTCGGAGTCATATCAATGAATGTGATGTTGTGGTATATTTATTATATTATTATATTGCTACAATCATGTTTATATCCTATATTCGCCTGCAACTGTGTTAAACATACAAAATCCACTGTAACTGACCAAATCAAACAACAACACAATACGCGCAACGGTTATTCCCAATTCCATCAAATTGTATCGGCGAATGTCTAAAGTGATCAAGCTGGTCTGTGGCACGGCGACCAATCAAATATGCAAATATTCGTTGTGTTGACAAGCTGTTGACATAAGCTGGCCAATAGGTCGGGGACCAGGGTCCGATGTTGGGATGTTCATGTACATAATAATATCGATATTAATTTATTCTAACAAAATCAGAGCAGTGTTAAATCAATAGTACCTAAAGATACGTCTTATGGTGGGAAATAAAGTAAGTACTTTTAGGCTGATTTTACAACAGTCAGATAAAAGATAACAATCGGATAAATCACAATCCGGATGATTGTAAAATGTCATAGCCTGTTTCCTATGTAAAATACCGTGTAACATCCGCAAATTGGTGACTTTATACTTTATCAGTCAGGTAATTCTTAACCGGCTATTAAAAAATCGGCCCTTAATATGGTATAATTTTATGGTACTTTGTAATTTTATGAAAATAGGAGAAGGTTCGTAAACAATGAAATTTAATCATGTATAAGATATAATGGGGTAAAATCACTTATCAATATACATAATAGTTCTACTACATGATTATGTAGAAAAACCAACACATCACATACATTGATCTGACTCCGAGGTAAGTAGCTTAAGCACTTGTGTTACGGATATCAGAATCAACAGTGGTATTACAAATATATACTTAAATATTGGATAATAACACCCAGACACAGAACAAACACAAGTATTCATCACACGAATGTTTGTCCTTGGTGGGGATCGAACCCACAACTCTTGGCGCATGGGGCAGGGTCACTACCGCATGCGCCATCGAGCTTGTCAAATATGCATCGATACTTGTCAAAACATCGATACATATCAATCTCTCGAAGCTGTGGTATGAATAAACCAAATCCGTCATATTTGATGGACAGGGTATGTAGTATATCAAGTCAGCTGAAATAGTTTTTGATGGGTATTGCAACAGAGACTTGCTGGACCGAATTGTCTCGTTTTTTATAGTCTGGTGAACATTTCGCCTGCTTAATGGTAAAGTGATCTATAAACTCAAAATGTGCTGTATATGTAAATTAATATTACTTGTAAACATTTAGGTTGATTTTCCATAAGCAGTATATTTTTGAATAGCTCGTTGGCGCATTCCGTAGTGACGCTACCCAACGCCAAGAGTTGTGTGTGTGATCCCCACCCAGGACAAGCATTCGTGTGATGAATACTTGTGTTGGTTCTGTGTCTGGGTGTTAATATCCAAAATGTTGATTCTGATATCCGTAACACAAGTACTTACGCTACTTACCTCGGAGTCAGATCAATGTTTGTGATATAGTCGGATATTTTTGTACCATTAACTATAGTTATATTATAAAGTGGCGTGAAGTTAAGTAAGTTAGTTATATTATAAAGCTGAAGAGTTTTTTTATTCGTTTTTGTTTGTTTGCTTGAACGCGCCTATCTCAGGAACTACTGGTCCGATTTGAAAAATTCTTTCAGTGTTAGATAGCATTCATTGAGAAAGTCTATGGATAATATAACATTAACCATAAACACGGATGAAACCGCGGGCACAGTCACATGAGTCACAAAAAAGTTTAACAACTTTCTTTAATCAATTAAACTCCTCCATGCAAAGCCATTAAATAACTAGTACAGCGTCTAATGTCTCTAGTTTATCGCGCGACAATTTACAACGCGCGGTTAGTCACAAGACAAATGTTTCGGAAACATGTTGCTGTCGCCAGGCGACGCTGCAACGCAAATGCAACTGGAATTGCATGCACGAACATTCCCCGTATCTTAAATTGCATGCTTCACCGAAAATGGAGATGGAATCCTTGTTGTATCTGTTTGAAAGGAACACTCTCGACCATATTGTTTGCTTTAGTTTTATAGTTTTAAAAGTATCGCTTGAAACAGAAAGAAATCATTATGGTGAGACATAGATTTATTTTTATTATTATAAAAAATGATTTTTTGGAAAACCGCAGATATTGTCCTTTTGAATTCGATTAATGAACTCCATGCGTCAGATACCATTGTATACTCTAAATGAGTAGATATTATTCGCTCGGTTCTCTCTGCCTGCCCCGCTAGGGAAGTGGCGTGAAGTTTAGTTATTTAGTTAGTTAGCTAGGTATTCATCCGCAATAATACAATATTATATTTATTACTACATACATAAGTCCGGAATCACCGAAAGAATAGACACAGTCCAAGGAAGGTTGCTTTTCCTCTCTTAATTACTTTTAGACAAAAATTAATTTGACTGAGATCAGACGGAAATTGGTAGAATAGTTGTGTCATGTCGGTAGTTCATCGCTTATACAAACACATACCCGATATACTGATGTCTCCCTACATGGTATGCTGGGTAAGGAACAAAACTAGATATTTTTAACCCGACCAAAATGTTTCATGTAAAATAAAGTAAAAATACACCAGAAACCACCGATCTCCGCAACTTTTACCGAGTTTAAGAGTAAAAAATGTAAAGGTGTATCCAGTACCAAATGAAATACACCCTCGGGTGTTAGGAAGTATCTCCCACCACGTACCTAAGTCTTCTAGACAAACTAAATTGTCGGCAACAAACTCAATCTACTACTTACGGAATAAACCAAGAAACTTATCTAGAGTGTAAAGTTGAAACAAAGACAGTGATGGAGTATTTAGAGTCTGAACGAATTGTGAATTTAATTTAATATTTTTCATGAGAGTATTGTTACTGACTTGCGTTAGAGTGGATTATGTAATTCAGTTTATATTACGAATTACGATAGTCAAGCAACTCTTTCCGCGGTTGAAAGCTGATGGGTAAATCATTTAATTTTCTCCCTGGGGTGTTTTTTTCTTTTCCTAGCGCTCATTATCTTCCTAGCGTCATGTCCCGTGCTTAGACAGGGTCCGCTTAGACCATGAACCAGGATTAAGCGAGTCTGGTAATGACATTGAAGCGACTGCTATTACAACTGATATGATGTTCGTAACCCTAAGATAGGAGAACCAGAAAATTTTTTGGATCATGGTTACAAATCCAAAGTGGTTTGAATTTGCAGGTTTCATCACGATGTTTTCCCTCACCGGGTGATATAATACGTACATAGATTTGAAACATCCAGAGGTACGTGCCCGGGTTTGAACCCGCACTCCTCGGTTAAGATGTGCGTGGCCTTACCATTGAGCTACCACCGCTCTTTTATTCCTAGCGCTATGTCATATCATCATATTTCTAGTCTAGATTATGATCATATATTAGGTATCATCTTCTACGTATTAGCCAGACTCGCTAAATCAAAGATCATAGTCTAAGCAGACTCCAACTACTAGCTTAATATTGTTTGCATCGCTATGGCTCAATTGCTTTTTAGTTGCGAAACAGGCAAATGGATAGGTACTTATAAACTTTCACATCTTTCGATCTTAGAGAGCAGACACAGCTTCTGTCTGTTCTCTAAGATCTTTTAAACTACGCAAGGGATCTTACCAATAGATAGTGATTCAAGAGGAAGGCTTGTAATTTTACATTATTTTGTACTTATCGTGTGAAGTCAGGCGGATCGCTAGAGAAGCCCCCTACGTTTACAGGAAGGTAATCTCAAAGTACATGTTTTTGTTCCGATGTTATCTCAATTCAAGTTACGGACGCTTCAGATGTTTCAACTTCATACCTTCTGAAAGACTTTTTCTTACAACGTTCATTTTGGCCCTTTCTCAGAAGTACGCTTCGAAACAAATTAGGAGTAAGCCCACTTCGATATAGTGTAATTGTGATTTATGTTTCAATTGTGTTTTTATTTTGTACACGATATGTTGATCTCTCTACGTAAAAATACCATTACGTATTTTTACGTATCTCGCTACGTAATTGTATTTAGTAAGCGTGGCAAATAAAGGTCATATTAGCACTATAAAACAGATAGACATCAGATGTCTGATCAATGAGGGTTTTTTGAATTAAAACATCCAAAAGCTGGCGTAACTGTGACGTACGGTCTTGCCACCCTCCTCATTGGTTAGTTGTCAGAACAAACTGACATACGTGTCACATTATAAAGGGTGCTGCCAAAAAAGAGCCAATAGCGACAGTGATAAGACCACGAGACTCCCTCGTGCCACCTGGCGGTTTTTGTTTTTTTGAAAACCCTCATTTTTGCAGACGGCTCCGTTCGCGTGAAATCCGGTCTGTTAACAATTTACAAGGGAAAAAAGTAGTTTGGCTTTTTCTAGTTTAATTCTTTGACTGTGCCAAATTGCATTGCATTTGTTAAATAGTTTAAGCGCAAATACTTAATAGACAGATTAACAGACAGATCTACTTTTGCGTTTATGATAATAGTTAGGATTTGCTTTATTGTTTGGTTTTTAATAATTTATTAATTTTTCTAGCCTAGGATATCGTAAAAGGCGACTAATGGTATATGGGGTTTTGGGTTTGTGACTGAGTAGGCGACGAGCTAGCCACTTGTCACTACTTTTTCACAATTTTCCATCTAACCCGGCCCATTGTCCCATGTCAGTCTGAGACTTAAAAAGAATTTGCCATCTGTGGTTCTTGCCTAGCATGTCGTAGAAGACGACTAATGGTGTATCGGGTTTTGGGTATGTGATTGTGTGGGCGACAGGATAGCCACTTGTCACCACTTTTTCACAATTTTCCATCTAACCCAGCCCATTGTCTCATGTCGGTCTGAGACTTAAAAAGAATTTGCCATCTGTGGTTCTTGCCTAGCATGTCGTAGAAGACGACTAATGGTGTATCGGGTTTTGGGTATGTGATTGTGTGGGCGACAGGCTAGCCACTTGTTACCACTTTTTCAAAATATTCCATCTAACCCAGTCCAGTTTTGTTTCTGGCTGAATGTGGTCAAAGGGGCCTACTGGCTCTTTGACTCTGCCTACCCCTTCGGGGATTATGGGCGTGATGTTATGTTATGTGTTATGTTACATATTTTAAAGAATCGAGTCTACATATCCACCGTAGTGACCTAAGTTAGTTAAAGTATTTAACTTCTTCAGACGCTCTTCTTCGATTTTTGAAAATCTAAAATTAACCAACAGTTCAAGAGACTTTTAGGGAAAATAAAAAATCGTAATCGCACGAAATGTAGTCGTCACTTTCGCTCCAGACGCTCAAAATCAATTTTCCCACTTCGTTAACTTTATCGCGCGAAGATAAATCGCCAGCCGGCTTCGCGATTTCGCTTACCATTAATTCGATATTGGTGATATCTATCAGCAATTACTAAAACTGAATCATTTTTCAGCAGTCCCCCCGATGGTGTTGCCAGCTTTTTAATTGGTTTCCTTTTTACTTGCAACTGGTTTTATACAGCCTTTCATTTCAGCCGATGCTTGCAATTTTTTTGGCTGTTCCAAATATTTAAGAAAAAATTTGTTACTCTGATATGTGGCTGACTATTTATAGACTGTGTTCGATCCCTGACATCGTAGCACTTAATGACAGAAACTTTGATATATTTTGTTGGATGTTAAGTAAACTTTGTATATCTAATAGGATGTATTCATTTCTGTCTCAAATGTCTGTATTATATAATGGTCAATAAATGGTTTTATAATTCTATTTCTATTCCTACTAACTAATTATATGAAGAGGAAAGATTTGATTATTTGTTTGTTTGTTTGCATTGAATAGGGTCCGAAACTACTAGACCGATTTGAAAAATTCTTTCACCAATGGAAAACTACTTTATCAGCAAGTAGCATAGGCTATATTTTATCTCCATTTTCCCATAGAAATGGGAAATACACGAGTGAAACTACGGGGTGCTGCTATGTATAATAAAAAGGTATAATTGAAAGATGGTATAATTTATTAGTGTTACGAAAGTACGGATTAGAAGTTTAAATTTTAATTAATGCACCCATGTATGGACTCCATAAACACGAAATAGGTTTTATTTGATAGCTATACATCTATAAATCGATACAAGGTCTCTCCGAAATCATATTTGTGGCCTAGTACTTGGCTCTATACAGGATGGTTAGTAACTTGGTTACTCGTGTCTAGACTCGTGTATCTAGAATTATGCTAATGCCTGTGTGGTAGGATAATAACATTATTACTATACTCAACTGACTGAGCTTGTAGTTTTGGATTTTAATATAATATAATAAATAATTATTCATAATTGTTTCGTCTGAAGAAAATTATAATCCTATATGTATTTATATGATATCCAGGTAAAGCTACATTTGAAAAATCGAATCCAAAATACACGTGTATCGCCAAATTATCATGATCATATAGGTTCTTTGCCAAACGATTTACCTCGAAACATTTACCGCCAAAAGTTCGCAGCCACAAGACTTTGTGGTAACTTGGTAACACTTACCAGAAAAGTTTCAAGTGCGCACACGACTGAAACAGATGGCTTCAAAGCGAAAGTTTAGGTAGGCACTAATATTTTTGCTGAAACACGAATTGTTATTGGGGCAATCATTCCACATTTCGCCAGGGAGTTTTAGCAGGCCACTTAATCACACGGAGTTGGGAAACTTTTTTTCTGATATGCGAGTTTTTTTTTTTTTAATGGGCACGACTTTATTTTAATTTTGTTTTCGAAATGAGCACTCTGGTGTTACTTTTTTTCTATTATATATATATATATTAGTTGAATTTAGATAAAAAAAATGGACTTGTTCGGTGATGATTATAAACCTATAGTTATTGACTGACTTTAGAGCGGTGGTAGCTCAATGGTAAGGACACGCGCCTCTTAACCGACAAGTGCGGGATCAACTCGGGCAAATACCTCTGGATTTTTCAAATTATTCCTTCACCGTCGAACTAGTGGTAAATATACGTATTTATACCACTAGTTCGACGGTGGAGGAAAACAATATAGTGATGAAACCTGCAAATTCAAACAACTTTTGATTTGTAACCATGATCCAAAAATTGTCTGGTTCCCCTATCTTAGGGTTACGTAGGTCAGATCGGCAGTTGGTTCAATGTAGTTACCAGACTCGCTAAATCCTGGATTATGGTCTAAGCGGACCCCGTCTAAACACGGGACATAACGCTAGGAAGACATATAGTTATTTACTGACTTTGAAAAAGGTAGACAGATCCAAATCCAAGATCACGATCTAAGCGTATTCTGACTATAATGCAAGGCAGATGAACTATGTTCATCGAACTAATCGCTCAGCACCAATTAATCAAAGCGAGTGAGCCCAAAAAGGCTCCAACTGGCAGTCGAAGTCGCGACACCTTTTCCCTGTGGTTTTGTAATGAATCGCGATTCGAACGAGCCCGGCTAATCTAATTTTACTATTTGCGGTAATTGGTCCAAGTAACAAGATATTTTGTTGGTATAGACTTCAATGGCTGGTATTGCATTAAAATAGATATTGTTATTTTTTTACTTGACAGAGGTGCCTAACACATCCTTGACCTATCCGTCTCGATCCTAGACTATTCGATTTTACAGTCTCGATGGCGCGTTCGATAGTGACCCTGCCCCATGCGCCAAGAGTTGTGGGTTCGATCCCCACCCAAGACAAACATTCGTGTGATGAATACTTGTATTTGTTCTGTGTCTCTGGGTGTTAATAACCAATATTTAAGTATATATTTGTAATACCACCGTTGTTTCTGATATCCGTAATAGTGCTTAAGCTACTTATCTCGGAGTCAGATCAATGTATGTGATATAGTCTGATATTTATATTTATTTATTATTTTATTCTTTGTGCCGCAAAAATCGCTGGATTCAGTCGTCTATCTAGTCTATACGCATCCGCTTATTAGCATTAACCGTTAATTAGGACCTAGGTGATCCAGATCGCCTACCTAGATAGTGTGGAACAATCATTGAATTTCCAAGAACCTATTTTTAGTACATTGAGACAAAGTTGTATAAATGTTGCTTCGACGACCCATCTCATACAAATTTTACTATTGGCGGCAACTGGTCCAAGTTTAGGTTTGCCATTTTAATATGACAACTCTTTATTTATTTTGTTCTTTCTGACATCAAGCACATTGTGGATATTTGTGTAACTTATTTACGCACTTCCAAATTTCCAAAATTTATAGTTTACCGTTAGACGGTCCATGTGGTTACCACTTTTTTCACCTTTTTTTATTTTCCGTTTTGCGATTGTCTGGTTATAACATTAATGCGACAATCAACATGATACATTATCATGATGCTCCATAGATAGTGAAATCAGACAAATCTGGTCAAGATTACACATTTGTAGATATTTGAATGTGAAAATAACATTACAATGTTTTCCGCAGCATCAGCAGTATAGTCCCATGTTGGTCTGGGACTTGGCCCATGTTGATCTGGGCAAAAAAAAAGAAGGTGCCAACTGTGGTTCTTGCCTAGCATGTCGTAAGAGGCGACTAATGGTTTACAGGCTTTTGGGTATGTGACTGAGTAGGCGACGAGCTAGCGACTTGTCACTCCTTTTTCACAGCTTTCCATCCAACCCAGCCCACTGGCACATGTTGGTCTGGGATCTAAAAAGAATATGCCAACAGTGGATCTTGCCTAGCATGTCGTAAAAGGCGACAGGTTAGCCGCTTGTCACTGCTTTTTCACAATTTCCCATCTAACCCAGCCCGGCTTTATTTTTGGCTGAATGTGGTTGAAGGGGTTTGCTGCCCATTCGACTCTGCCTACCCCTTTGGGGATTATGGGCGCGATGTTATGTGTGTATGTATACCAGTAGCATACTAGACCTTCTTAGACTAAAAGAGTCTACGTATTGGGTTTGTATCATATCTCGCGTATGTAAGACCACTGACACTGATAGGTTATTTCACAAGAACATTGCCCGTATCTCCATTCAACATTAGTGTCGCGTATCACAAAACGCTCACCCCCATCCCATAAACCATCCGTTAATCACAGACCCCAACACATCTATTCCCTCTAAACCTGTGTATTACATTGAATAAATCATGCAGCTATGAACTAGCCGCAACGGCACCATAACGGTCCTCATTGCATCACGTTGCTTTGTCTGAATTAAATATTCGTTTGCACCGGAGAAAATTAGAAAACGTTGGCTTAGTCAAATTTGAACTCAATTATTCAGGCGGTTTGGACGAAAATTACTCTGCAGGCGCTTGAGAGCTGATTAAATGGTAACAAAGAAGTTAATGAAGTTGGATTTGGTTTTAAATTTTTAGGTCCGTCAAATGAGCGCGGTTTGGTGAGTTTTGGGCATTAAAACGATTGTCTGTTTTGAAAGATCAAAAGGATGGACCAAATTAAAAGCTGTTTAAAGTATTAGAAATAATCACATTTTTTCAAATAGGTAATCCAAAAATATCTTACGATACCTACTACGTTCATAGAATTGAATAGTATTAAAATTATTTGTTATCAAAATCATGAATACTGCCTTCGATAAAAAAAATCAATTATCCTTATGGAGCTTTAAATCACTATAATCATAAAAGAACTAAGTCAGTGATATATGCATTCAGAATTGTATCAATATGAACATGCAAGTATCTTCACGATATTTATCCTTACCACTGTAATAAATCTGATCAAAAAGTAGCGATTTGGATTAAAACCTGTCAAATTTGAAGCTAAGCTACCATTGCCCAATCCAATAACCGAAATCTCCTAAACAAACGACAGTAGCTTCATTTCTCCTCAATAGCAAACGAAAGTTTCCCTAAGAAACTACCAAATCTCATCTCCGCCTATTCAAACAAGGTAGGAAAACCAACTGGAATGTCAAAAGGGTTTATTGAAACCGAGGGAGAATCTCTCATTCCGATTCGGATTGCGCAAATGGCTCTAAGAAATCGGCTTGAGACAGTAGCGATGTGAAGATGGCCGTTTGTTCTAGGATAAGAAACAAATCTTTTTGTTTTAGTGCTGCGGTTCTCAAAGTGTCGTGCTATGCCCTCCATGAAATAGATGCACCTGAACAAAAGCACAAATGAAAAGTCATAACACAAATAAATTAATCTCGGACCGCCAGGTTCGGAACGTTGATTCTACCGGCAAGAAACCCTGTAGTTATTCTTTTAAATTGCTTTGTTTGCAAATGAACGGAGCATTTCGTGTATTTAATGTAATGACCCAACCATGGCGTCAGTTTATTCTAAGGTTTTAGTTTATATTTCAACCAAAACCAATTTATTCATCAAAAATTATCATTATGATTTGATATAATTTTGCCCTTCTCTTTATAAAAATGTTTTGTCATTCAAAAATAGAACTATGTAGAAAAACGCAACATCATTCTTCTAGTCGTACAAAAAACGCAATATCCCATTTAGACCACCAGGGTCGCTTCCCAGTTTGGCCACCGGTGCATTTAGAGGAAACTTTTAAGAAAGTAGAGGAAGGAAGGCATTTATTGCGCTAAAAGCCCCGCCGGAACTAACTTTAAAATGGATTCAACTTTGTCCGTTGCATTTAACTTGTCCTTAGTGACACCGTGAAGTAATGACGCCATTTGCTAGCAAAGCGACGACCGTTTGTATGTTTGTTTTTTCAAGTTAGAATTTGTTATAGTAAAATATTTGGCTGCATTAGCAGAGAATGTGGCTGTGCACCTACTCTTTAGAAATTGGTAATTTTTATCTCTCTTTGGGGTCAGTGTAGAAAACTGAGTGCTCTGACTGTCACTTTAAATACTACTGAGTTGATCTGTAACTGGCAACTTAAATTGCTTTTGTTATTGTTTTAGTCTAAGATAGATATTCGTGGATATTAAAATATAAAGACATACAATGCGAAAGTGAAAGGATGTAGGAGCCGCAGAAGGCCCAGGCTCAGCTACCACGACCAGATTGCTCGTGTATTAACAGAAGGTGATGTTAGGAGTCATAAAAATCGTAGAGCTTGCGTGAAAATGATTATGAATGTTGAAGAGGCGAGTGAGGTATGTAAGGATCGTGCCATATGGCATTCGGTTTTCTATGCTTACCCCGCTAGGGAAGTGGCGTGACGTTTAGTTAGTTAGTTATTTTGGCTTCGATGTGCAACAATTTTTTTAACCATATGTCTGGAGATTTGTGCCCAGGACCGGCAGAATTCAGCTAGCTTCATTTAGCACCTCGTAGCTCAGTTGGTGCGTATGACGTAATGTTGATTTGACTTAAAGAACTAGCGCTGTATGCAACATTTACCTATGTTGACTTATAAATATTTGTTGAGTTCCCCAATATCTGACCTTTAACTTTTATTGACTTATCGTCTGTACGTTACAAAACGGTGTGATAATAATGTATGAGTTACAGAATGAGATTTTACCAGTCCTTTGAAAGCAAAGGCTCTTAATCTTATTGTTCTTTACTGTTTTCCTGGATTCTTCATCGATTATGATCTCTGTTTCTAAGATTTTTCTTATGAAGATACAGTCTTCCTGGAGATTTTTAAAAGAGAGGAGGAAATGAGAATTCTTCATTCAGTTCGTCTGATTGAAAAAGTTTAACGTGTTCTTAGTACTATAGTTAAATTAAAACTGATGTTTCTTTGTAAGAATGTTTAAAGCGCATAAAATAAGTTTTAAATCGTTGTAGGTATGTACTCGTATTACTAATTATTCTAAAATGATAATTAAGAAAGATTTTTATGTTTCTTACTCGATAAGATTTTGCATATCAATGAAATTAAACTTATACATATATTTAGTATAAATAATAGTTGAAATTAATGGATTATGTAGTAATTAGTAAGTAAGATAGCTTTTATGGCATAGGTATTCCAATAGAAATAAAACCCGGCGTATATGTTATTCAAGCCATTAAGGATCATTTGTTTTGGGCTTAAATAAAAATTTGCGAATGAAGCCATGAGTAGCAGCAAAGTTTGCTGGTATAAAAAAAAGAGAGGAAAAACATAAAAAAAATATTCGAAGCCAAGTGAAAAAATATAATAATAAATAAATTCTCCAAAACCAATTCCTTAGTTCCAAACTAAGCTTATTCTTGTGCTATGGATACTAGGTGAACAGATAGACTGTGAACAGATACTTAAATGGGTTTATAAACATCCATGACTCGAGTACAAATGTCAATGTTTATCACACGAGACATTTGCCCCTAGCGGTATTCGAACACGCGACCCTCGGTTTTGTGGCCAGGGTCTCTGACCGCTCGACCAACGGGCCTGTCTGAATAGTAATATTGCATACATATATTCATCATCTTCATCTTCCTAGCGTTATGTCCCGTGCTTAGCCGAGGACCGCTTAGACCATGATCCAGGATTTAGCGAGTCTGCTAATTACATTGAAGCGACTGCCGATCTGACCTTCGTAACCCTAAGATAGAGGAACCAGACAATTTTTGGATCATGGTTATAAATCCAAAGTTATTTGAATTTGCAGGTTTCATCACGATGTTTACCCTCACCGTCGAGCTAGTGGTATAAATACGTACATAGATTTGAAAAATCCAGAGGTACGTGCCCGGGTTTGAACCCGCATTCCTCGGTCAAGAGGCGCGTGTCCTTACCATTGAGCTACCACCGCTACCACTACTATTGCAATACATATATTGCTAGTATTCAATATGTAAAAATTCTTTTATTTCCTAATATTAGCCCAAGATAAAATACTAATTTGCAAGCTGAACTCTTATACAAATGAAGCGATATGTGATCCCAACTTACCTTCAAAATGAGAGTCCACACTAAGGATTTGTTTCTTGAGAAAAGGCAAGAATAAACTTCACCTACAATTATGAAAATGACCACTCACTCACAGGCCAAAGACAGCTGAAACACTATGAGAGTTACAAGTTTTTTGTAGGCCCTTGGCCAAAATTGTAGACCCTTTTTGAACTTTACCAATATATCGTTTAAAAATATAGCCGCTGAAAGTTGATTCCACAAAGCTGCCGTGTATGAAACGCAAAAAATACGTTGTATAAACAACGTAGTAGGCACAGTACTGAAAGACCATCGAGCAGTTAACCTATAGAATGGTAATGTAGAAAGTAAAATGTTTAAATATTTTCTGCAAGCGAAATGTGAAATTGTGTATTCATATTATCTGCATTGACGTCCTCGACCAATCAGCGTTTCTCTATGAAACTGTGCCTTTTTCATCTCCTTTCCAGTGTGATCTCCAGCTTCTAGTCGGGTTCTGCTTGCATCGTGATCCTGAATTTCTCGATTATTTTAATCGGGTTCTCCTTGCATCGTGATCCTGAATTTCTCTATTACTTTAAAGCGACTTCTGTTTGACTTCCTTCTGTTCTAGTTTGGGTTACAAGAAAAATAGGATGATAGTTATGCAACCATATTTATTTAAGGGAATGTCATCACCAAAACCAAAAGAATGCGTTGCCGATCTTTTAGAAAGGTTTAAGCTTTTTTCCTTATTCATACTCTATTGGTTATAAGCTCAATGTGAAAAGCAAACACGTGCATATAATCCCAAAACAACGTCGCAGCCAAAATAAACTCGACGCGGTCGCCGCAAACATTTTTTCGATGAAAAAAGTGCAAAATACTTTATTAGTTTTCAGGCTGCACGCATTTCGATTTGCTGCGAAATGATGTACGATATTAAATTTATCCCCCAGTGACCATATTGCTTCTGGACGTGGAAATAAATAATGCCTTTTACATTTTGAAATGTTGCCGTATTTACTTTGAGTGTTCGTAACGCTGCTTTTTGATATGGAAAAGAGGTCTGGAAGGGCAAACAAGATTTTGGTTATTTGTCCGATAAAATGTTACTTTTGTAAATGCTGGAGATATGGAATCGTTTGGTTAAGCAGTTTATTTTATCATGGAATTGTAAACTAAAATAAGTTATGAAATTGATACTGTACTGACTAGATATATACTTTGACTATTGGTTACTGCGATGATACAGGCAGTCAAAACCATTCTTAAGCCGTTTGAGCTTGTATGAAAAGGATCATGAATTTTGAAGAGGCGAGTGAGGTGTGTAAGGATTGTGCCATATGGCGTTCGACTCTCTGCCTTTGGGAAGTGGCGTGAAGTTTAGTTAATAAGTTAATAAAGGCAAAGAAAAGACTTTTCGCTAAAAAATTTTGAAAAGATTGGCTAGCTAGTTACCCATATAAACACAAAACCCAATACCCATCTAGCCGCCTTTTATGTAAGCCAAAAAATACAGTTGGTAAATTTATTTTGAGTCTCAGACCAACATTGGTCTTAAGGGATATAAATGCTGCATTGTAAGTCAATCCTTATAGACTCTATATCTACGTACACGGATTACACACGTGACTAATAGCCAAGCAAGCAAGCCGTGAGCAGGTGCGGGCGAAGCAATTACACTGTAGCGCGCTATTGCTGTCGCGCGATACGTGCAGTGTGCGGATACGAGCGGACAACATTAACACTAGCGAGTGATGTCATTTTGTTTCAGATTAACATTTCATACAATGTGATCCACTGTAGCATAGTATACTAACCACACACTATACTAACTACATAGCGTAAACACGTGACTAATGGCCGGCGAGCCGTGAGCAGGTGCGGACCGTGCAATGGCACTGTAGCGCGCGATTGCTGTCGCGTGATTAAACATTGACACTCGCTGACGATCAAATAAATTTAGGATATGCATCATTATGACCGAATAGTTTTGATGAAACTATTATTGTAAGTTACTTGAATTATTTAACGGTATATTTTGGAGCTGTTTGTCACATTCTACAATAGGACATTTATTGTAACTTATTCTACCGGTATCATCAAAATTCCATAATTAGTCATTTTCAATTTTCACATAACGAGGTTTTCTTAGCGCCAATATTTTTTTAGATACCTATTGCATTGTAAGATAGCATCTTATACTACCAGCAGATTAAACATGTGGCTAATAGCCGGCAAGCTGTAAGCAGGAGCGGGCGGAGAAATTACACTGTAGCGTGGTATTACTGTTGCGCGATACGTGCAGTTCGCGAATACGAGCGGACAATATTGACACTGGCAAGAGACATTAGTTTGTTTTAGTATAACACATAGTTGGAGAAGTCTTAAATAGGAAGCCAAGATCTTGGGTTGCTGAGTCAACGGAGTAAGTAAGTAAGAAAAACTGGAGAAAGGTAACAAAAAAAAATCTAATTTCAACGCCACATTGTAGTGTTAAATTTTCATCTCATCATCTTCGTAGCGTTATGTCCCGTGATTAGACGGGCTCCGCTTAGACCATGAACCAGGATTTAGCGAGTCTGATAATTACATTCAAGCGTCTACCGATCTGACCTTCGTAACCCTAACATAGGAGAACCAGACAATTTTTGATCATGGTTACAAATCCAAAGTTGTTTGAATTTGCAGGTTTCATCACGATGTTTGCCCTCACCGCCGAAGTAGTGGTATAAATACGTACCTACATAGATTTGAAAAATCCAGAGGTACATGCTCGGATTAAATTTTCATGTACTTTTAATCATTGAGCTATGATTACTACGTACGCTAGTAATAATAGTTCAATGTCTACCATCAATAAAATGATGGACCTAAAAAATCTGTCTGAACGCATGGATTCACCTATTATTGTAACGTATCATACAATTTGTTTCGTTTTTGTTTGTATTATATTTTTAACATGATAATATTTTCATTTATATTGCTGTAGCCAAATTTTATTAGTTGTCAGTGAATGGATTATAAAACTGCAATTATTAACTTTGCAGTTATTCATCCATCGTTTTAAAAACGTCGAGTTAAATTCCATTTCAAATTGTTCTGAACATTATTGTTAAGTTTAAACAATAAGTATTTTTTTACATTATTTGATTGTTAATACGACTATTGATCAGTCATTATGATTCTCACACCGATCGATGATGTCTATACTGTACATTACATACATACATAACATCACGCCCATAATCCCTGAAAGGGTAGGCAGAGTCAAAGGAGTAGCTGGCCCCTTTAACCACATTCAGCCAAAAAAAACTGGACTGGGTTAGATGGAAAATTGTGAAAAAGTAGTGGCAATTGGCCAGCTCGTCGCCTAAACAATCACATATCCAACACCCGATATACCGTTAGTCGCTTTTTACGAGGGCAAGAAACATAGTCTGCACATTCTTTTTTTTTAGTCTTCGACCAACATGGGACAAAACAGACATTGTATTGCGTTATTCCTGTTTTATATTTTAACCATATAAGCATTATGCTTTATGCTACCAACATTGACAATCGCGACCGATGTTTGTTTATTTTAATCGCAGCCATATTTTAATCTCATCTCACGTACACCACAAACGCAAAATGGTGGATTTTTGTTTATTTTATGATTTGGTTGTTTAAATCGCTTAACCCGTTACTGTTATTGAAACTGCATTACTTATTTGCGTGAAATTACTATGGATAAATTCACATAACTTGAATTTTTCAATTTATTGTGAATAATTTTATATTTATAAGCGCGTTTATAAATTTTAATTTCAGAAATTGAATCACATAATTAGTATCAAAATGTAATGTTTTTGACAAGCTCGATGGCGCATTCTGTAGTGATACTGCCCAATTCGCTAAGAGTTGTGGGTTCGATCCCCACTCAGGACAAATACCTATTCGTATGACGAATACTTGTGTTTGTTCTGTGTCTGGGTGTTAATATCCAATATTTAAGTAAATATTTGTAATACCACTGTTGATTCTGATATCTGACACAAGTGCTTAAGCTACTTACCTCGGAGTCAGATCAATGTATGTAATGTACTTTGATATTTATGTTTGAATAAACCACCTACTGAAGTATTTTGTGGTAAGTAATTAAGTGCTAGACGACATAGTATTGTTTATCACGTGACAGATATAATTTATATTAGCTTTGTTGACATATTCTTTTTAAGTCCCAGACCAACATAGGACAAGATATAACACACTTTCCTCATTAATCTATACTTATAATAAATCTGTAAAGAGGTCAATTCTGTACATGAAATATATTTTCAAAATAACTGTCAGGGGGTGATTAGTGATCGATACTGATGCCAAAAATGCAATCAGTAAAATTTTTGTCTGTCTATCTATCTGTCTGTCTGTATGTTCCTTTTAGAAACAAAAACTACTCGACGGATTTTAACGAAACTTGGTACAATTATTCTTCATACTCCTGGGCAGGTTATAGTATACTTTTCATCACGCTACAATCAATAGGAGCAGATTAGTGAAGGGAAATGTTGAGAAAACGGGAGAAGTTACTCCATTTTTTAAGCTTCCGTCGCGTGTGCAGCCTTAATGGTTAAAGTTACATAAAAATCATGTACTACGGAAATAGTCTATATAATATTAACCATAAACGCAGGTGACACCGCTGGCACAGCTAGTCTATAATATAACATTAATCGCTTAATGTGTTGCTAAACGTAAATCTCGAAAACAGCTGAACCGATTTCGCAATTTTTTTTTAGTTGTGTTTGTTATTATCAGTGAAGGTTTTTATGAAAGAAAGAAATAAAAAAGTGGCACGAAAAAAATAAAAATCCGAGAACGGATCCTTACGAAGTGCGCCGGGTCAGCAGCAGTATATAATACATATTTAATATTAATCACGATTTTATATATGCTATAAAGCATCTATTTACGTGACAAATAGTCTAAAGGCATACAGTCATGTCCAAAACAAAGAATATACAATGTATCGTGCTACAAACGACACGCTACATAGTGCGGACTTCTACAACTAAAACTACATTGCAAATGGAGACAACTAATCTTATTTGTTGCGTTTACTGGATTAAAGGACTTCAGTATCTAGAAAATACTATACTTGTGTTACTGTTTTAAGAAGGCAAACGTATATTGCAGCATTTATTTTATCTTCCTAGCGTTATGTCCCGTGTTTAGACGGGGTCCGCTTAGACCATGATCCAGGATTTAGCGAGTATGGTAATTACATTGAAGCGACTGCCGATCTGACCTTCGTAACCCTAAGATAGGGGAACCAGACAATTTTTGGATCATGGTTACAAATCCAAAGTTGTTTGAATTTGGAGGTTTTATCACGATGTTTTCCTTCACCGTCAAGTTAGTGGTATAAATACGTACATAGACTTGAAAAATCCAGAGGTACGTGCCCGGGTTTGAACCTCCTCGGTTAAGAGGCGCGTGTCCTTACCATTGAGCTACCACCGCTCTGTATACAGAGTATGTATGCAGCATATAAACAACAAATATGTCTCATGTTGATCAGGGATTTAAAAAGAATATGCCAACTGTGTTTCTTACTAGGTAAGAATGTCGTAAAAGACGACTAATGGTATATGGGGTTGTGGGTATGTGGTTGTGTAGGTGACGAGCTAGCCACTTGTCACTACTTTTTCACAATTTTCCATCTAACCCAGCCCTTTTGTTTTTGGCTGAATGTGGTTAAATGGGCCTACTGCTCTTTGACTCTGCCTACCCCTTCGGGGATTATGGGCGTGATGTAATAGCTGGAAAGTCTCAGCTTCGCATGAGTTTAATTTAGAGTACATTGTAATTTGATTGTGAAGCTAGCTATAGCTATTTGGTATTCCAGTCACGTTGTTTGTAGAATAATCCGTTAAGTAAGTATTTGTGTTATTCTAAACGTTATCAGTTTAGTCTGTACACACAAGTCTAGATCGGTGTCTGATTATTCGACTTTCAGGCAACCAGACTGGTTTACAATCATGAATTGTTAGTATTGCGGTCTAAGGAGAATTCGTGTAAGCTGTACTGAATTTTCGATATAATGGTGTCACAATTAGTGACTTCTATGTAAATATGTATTAGTATTGAAATGTGTGTGAGCGCTAATAACAGTATAATTGCGATAGTTGGCTGCAGTTGTAAGCTTATTATTGCTTAGAACAATGCTTGTCAAAGTTTTTTTGCTACGGAACCCTTTTGGCGGAATATTTGACGGAACCATAGAACAGCGGAGTAATAATCAACTTTTAACGTATTTTCAGGAGCCATTAATATAGTAGCCCTTTATTTTATTAATTATAAACAGTTGTGGACTCCCCCAGAAAGGCTTCGACGACCTCAGAGTTCCACAGAACACGCATTGAGTATAGCTGGCTTAGACTATACATGATGATATTATAACATATAGCTGGGTACAAAAACATGGTGTTGATAGTAAAGTATCTTGTAGTTGAGCGGTGGTAGCTCAATGGTAAGGACACGCGCCTCTTAACCGAGGAGTGCGGGTTCAAACCCGGCCATGTACCTCTAGATTTTAAAAAATCTATGTACATATTTATACCACTAGCTCGACGGTGAGGGAAAACATCGTGATGAAACCTGCAAATTCAAACAACTTTGAATTTGTAACCATGATCCAAAAATTGTCTGGTTCCCCTATCTTAGGGTTACGAAGGTCAGATCGGCAGTCGCTTCAATGTAATTACCAGACTCGCTTAATCCTGGAACATGGTCTAAGCGGACCCCGTCTAAGCACGGGACATAACGCTAGGAAGATGATGATGATAGTAAAGTATCTTCTTAACCAATTTTCATTCACGTCCGCCAACTATCATCTTCATCACTTCTGTTATGTCTTACGTATGGTAGAGGTCCACATGGGCCACAATCCCAGATCAAACAATAATAATTACATTAAAATTGCAAACACGTAATAAATATGAATGCATCACTATAGTCTAATTTGTATGTTTTTATTTAATAAATTCTTCAGACTGACACACCAATTCCCTAGTCCCAAACTAAGCTTATGGATACTAGGATACTAAATGAACGGATATACATACTTAAATACGTTTATAAACATCCATGAATCGAGTACAAATGTCCATGTTCATCACACAAAACTTTTGCCCCTAGCGGGATTTGAACCCGCGACCCTTGGTTTCGTGGCCAAGGTCTCTGACCACTCGACCAACGGGCCAGTCAAATTTAACAGAATAACGATGTGTAAGCAAAACTCAAAGGTTTTCCACTTGTCCCGGAATTCCTTTGAAAAATCTCCCTCACTTATCTACTGCGTTAGCGCAACAGATTCCTCTGAACGTTGATAAATATCTATGAGAGGCAGTAATGGGCGATAATCTCAGATAAAGAGCAAAAGTCGTCATCAAGTCGTCCCGCCAGCAAAGCACCGGATAACTGGGTCTATATGATGCCGGTAGTGTTGGGATGTTGTCGATGGAATAATCGATAATGATATCGATAGATTGTAATGATATCTAAAATCAATTTGAATTGAGCAAAGTAATTTTTGCCTCTTTTTAATTTTTTTTGGTTTGGTTTGGTTGTGTGACCTAAAATTTGATAAACCTTAATTGTATTGCGTTCTACGAAAAAAAATTATATCCAACAATGCTTAATATTGATGGATATAATTTTTTTTTGTAGAACGCAATACAATTAATTCATATGATTTCTATATAATTCATATAATTTTCTACAAATGAAAAGATTTATAATTTTATTATAATATAATTTAATAACTTATGTAATATTTACCTCCTCCTACTTTCATAGTTTCTTTATTTGTTTTAAGTTGGATTAAACATCTCATTAAACACAGACTTTTCACTCTAAATCTGTTCGGAAAATATCTCATATATCCGGATATATAGATATCGATACTTCCCGGCAGCCCTAAATCGTTCACAGTCGGATCATGTCCGATATCCAAAAGAACGGCCGTGAGCGCCCGACGTGACTGTTCGCTGATGAATATTTTACATTATGCCTTTCGTCTTAATAGCAACTGATTGTTATATTAGCTACTAACTACCTTAACATACTATCTATACTAATATAAACAACTTTCAGTGCTAGATAGCACCTACATCGAGGAAGGCTATAAAACATTAACCATAAACGTAGGCGAAACAGCTAATGTAAAATAAAATTCTGTGAACGAGTTCAATAAAGTAGGAAAAAAGCAGTAAAATTTATTATAATACATCTTACGTAAATTTTCCCAAAATTCTACTTTTACAGTTGAATCGGACAGTTCACAGAACACAGACATTCGCTTTAAATCCCTACCGGATATTTCTCGGATATATCGATATCGATACTTCCGGGCCGCTCTAACCCGTTCACAGTCGGATCACGCCCGATAGCCGAGCGAACGGCCGCTGTGAGTGCTCCGACGTGACTGTTCGCTGATGAATATTTTTCAACGAGCCCTTTGTTTTTTGTAACATACTCCCGTACCGGATGATTTATTTCATACTGCCTTTTATGAGGTCTATATAGATTTTATTTGGAATTTGGATGGTGATAGCAGTAAAAATTGCGTTTGCGTTATGGCACAGACTAATGTTATGGGTTACGTCGGTTTATGATGTATCTGTCGAAGGCAATTTGTATGATTCCGCATTTTACACATGGTGTCGTCCGTTTAAAAAAGCTCGCTGTTTTTAAATATACCGAAGGCAAAATGTATATTGCGGTCATTATATAGTATGCCGCAAGTATTTAGTTTAGGTCAGGTTAGGTAGTTGTTAAAATGATAGGTACGACGACGAGCGAAGCGAGGAGGACTGTTAGGTACAACTGCGATCTTAGGGCCAGAACCGAAGAAGAACAACCAACGTCGAAATTATAACAATTGATCGAGTTATAGCCTTGATGGTCACATAACAATCAATGTCGAAATTATAACAGCTTATTGAATGAGTCGCCAATTTGCCTTCGGCATATTTTAAAACAGCAAGCGTTTTCAAACGGACGATGCCGTTTGTAAAATGCCGAATCATACAAATTGCCTGCAATATATCCATCACAGTTACTACTAGTACATAGTCGCTTGGCATATGGCGATGAAATTTCGTTGATGAACCAAGGGGTCGCAGATCCAAATCCCGCAGCTCTCGGAGACTTTGGTATAAATGCGAAAGTTTGTATGAATGGCAGTTCGTATATCGAACAGTTTAAAGCCGCTGTACTGAATTAGGATGAAATTGTCTCAATCACATCAAAACGGATTAACAGATAATGATGAAATTGAGCACTGTGATAGATTATAGTCTGTAATTGAGTGAAGGTTAACTTAAAGTGGTAGGTTGAATGACTGACTGCTGAATGTGAATATCTGACAGCTCCCGAGAGATTAAAACAACATTTATTTATTTTGACACGCTAGACGAAAAACACAGTTGGTACATTCTTGAGCAGACATATCTATACGACATTTACAAAACATTTCACATACCGTTTTCATTAAACCCACTAATCCTATCCAAGCTTCATAATTAAAGTCCAACGCTGATATTACCCCGAACAAAAACCAAGCTAACTCCCGCATGAACAAAAAGTAAGTTACTGCCGTTCATAAAAGCCATTCAAGCTGTAATTTTATATCAACTCGTTGGCAATACGTGCGCAGATATCCGGAACATTATCCGTATATCCGGTGTAGGATAAGCACTCGCTCCGGCTAATGTTGTCCTCTATGCGGAAAGTCTGCGTGCGTTATCGCATTTTATTCGAAATCGCTTATTAAAGCGATTTCGAATAATATACCCTACATATGTACCCTATTAAGGGTACATTGTGGTTTTTGAAAAATATTAACAGTTGGGTTAACTAAACTCGTATGTTAGAATTATGGTTATGGCAATTAAAAACTACTTTGTTTTATATGTAGAAAATAGATATGATTTTACGTCTTTGCGTGAAACAAAAATTAAATAAATTAACTCTCCAGACTGACACACCAATTCCCTAGTTCCAAACTAAACTTGTACTTGTGCTATGGATACTAGGTGAACGGATAGATATACTTAAATATGTTTATAAACATCCTTGACTCGATTACAAATGGACATATTCATCTTACGAAACATTTGCTCCTAGCGGGATTCGAAGCCGCGACCCTCGGTTTCGTGGCCAGGGTCTGTGACCACTCGACCAACGGGCCAGTCAAATTAGTGGAGGCTCTATACTAAGAATACCGAGAGATTTCGATTCAAACTCAAATCTTTGAATTCTTCAAATTTAACAAGTCACACATAACTAACTAACTAACTAAACGTCACGCCACTTCCCTAGCGGGGTAGGCAGAGAGAACCGAACGCCATATGGCACGATCCTTACACACCTCACTCGCCTCTTCAACATTCATAATCCTTTTCATACAAGCTCTACGATTTTTATGACTTCTAACATCACCTTCTTTTAATACACGACCAATCTGATCGTGGTAGGTGAGCCTGGGCCTTAACACATATCTACATATTATCACGTCTGAAATATCAAATATAGGCAGAGTTTAAAAATGATAAGCTCATTAAACCACGTTCAGTCCGAAATAAAATTGAGCCGAATCGTAAAACAAAGTAACAAGTGGCTAGCTCGTCGCCTAAATAATCACAAACCCAAGCCCGAATACAGCATCAGTCGTCTTTCACGATATGCTAGACTAGGATTACAATTGATAAATTCTCGAATCCTAGACCAACATGGAACAAACATAGATCGGCGGTGAGTAAATATATTGAGAGAAATAACTATGAATTTACAACTACAATTTGTTTTATGTTATTGGGATTGGACATCACCTAATATTTGGCAGTGATGCCAAAAGCCCATATAATGTTTCCATTTTATTTATTATACACTAGCTGTGCCCGCGGTTTCACCCGCGTTTATATTTAATGTTATATTAGCCTATACCTTTCCTCGATAAATGGGCTAACCTCAGATCAACTAAAAAAAAGGATGGAGTGCCGCGAACATCAAAAGTGAATCCACCTTTTTATGTATGTGTGCATGGAAGGGTTGCTATTTGTTTTTTTTTTTCCTAGAATTTGGGAAATAATGTTGTATGGGTAAGATTGTAATGCCGGTTACTCACATTCGCACGAATACGCGAACCCACAAGTGTAGGACGACATTTGCGAATGACTATGCAAAGATTTTGCTGAATTTTTGCACATGCTTGCAAACAGAAGTAATTAGAAGGACTGCCACCCGAATATTAGCCTAGAGCCGTAGAAATCAGTCTTAATACATTTTTTTTTATGTTTACTATACGACGTCTCGTGAAGTACTAAGAGCTGTCAGCTTGTTTTTTGTTGTAAGTGTGTGCGTGAGCGTGTATTTTACTTGCACCAGTTAGGTTTTGTGGCTTCACGTTTGATGTTAGCGGAATTCACCTTTTTTTTTTTGTTGAACTGAAATTATTTTTCAAATCGGACCAATAGTTCCTGAGATTAGCGCGTTCAAACAAACAAACTCATCAGATTTATAATATTAGTATATATTAAGTTTAATTTACATATACATATATTATATAAACACTGTTAGTATTGACAACAAAACTCCATTGTTCCTTCTGTGTACCCTCAACTCCAGACCCAAGTCATGTGGCTGTCAATAACAGGTTATCCGACAATGTACCTCTTTTTTGGCTAAAGTCTGAATATCCCTTTGAATACTCTGTTGCGTGTTGGCACTGGAATAGCCGTGTACTTAAATAATACTGACACGTGTAGCCTTATTTAACATGGTAGTCGACATTATAACAGAATATAAGTCCACTTATAGAGCTGTTAAGAAGTATCTTACTGACTGTAGCTAAGCTCATAAGCTTGCATTAATAATTTACTATTTCTATTTATATTTTTATTTAAGTCTCCTCTTATGTAAAAACCCTCTTGTCTATATTTTGATACCTTTTGACAACGTGTGGTAGAGCTACGATGAAGCTGCTTCAATTTAGCTATGACTAAGCTGACTTAACCAGGGTCGAACTTCTTTCTTAGAAAGAACGGGTAAACACAAATGGTCTTCTGACTGCATCGAGTCATTCGGTGACTGAAAGTGCCGGAGACCTCAAGGATCCTCAGGGCCAAATACATGCAATCTATGTTGTTTTTTTCGCTCTTATTCTATTCCATTATTTTAGAAAATAAAATAATGAAATAGAATAATCAGCGCTGTGAATTCTTAAAACCTTCAAATTATTCGCATTGTCCCATGTTGGTTTGGGACGTAAAAAGAATGTGCCAACTGTGTTTCTTCTCTAGCATGTAATAAAAGGCGACTAATGGTATATAGGGTTGTGGGTATGTGATTGTGTAGACGACGAGCTAGCCACCTTTCACTACTTTTTCACAATTTGCCATCTAACCTAGCCCAGTTTTGTTTTCGGCTGAATGTGGTTAAATGGCCCTGCTGCCCCTTTGACTCTGCCTATCCCTTCTGGAATTATGGGCGTGATGCTGTGTATGTAAATCATCCGCTTTCACCACCACCATCTATAGCAAAGGCCTATGGGCTATAATGTCTATCACGGGCTGGTCCTGCGCTTACTTACCACCTACATGGTATAAAAAAGCGTTATCAAATTTAGTCAGTCAAGAATTCATTTTTTTTATTCAAAAATTAAGTTGGGATGTAATAAAAATGTTGATAAAACAAAAGTTCATTAAAAATAATGTTTCCACGTACTTTTAAAGGCGCCATTGTTTCTCCCGAGCGTCAGCCGTCGCTCACACACGGACCCGCGTCACGGTTGTCAATATCAGCTTATTCAACATGTTGGATGTTTTTTGGCCGAACCTCCTGTTGTGTATTGTGTTGGTATGAATAATACATCCACATGTTGTACGTAGATGCTGTTAAATATATTTTGGTGGAGTGGACCGGTGGAGCAAATATAACTGAAAAAGTCAAGTTGTTTTCAACATCAAGAGTCGAATGTGTGGCTGTGTCTAGAACCTAAATGTGTATGCGATTTTGTAAGCAAAGTTTTCACGTCTTTAGTACTTAATCGATCGTCATAATCAAAACTATATTAATATCACTTCTTAAGTCCTTTCTTGAACTAATTCGAGAAAGGACGTGGGGTAAATCTTGTATAAAAAAATACGATAGATACTATATCTGTTAGATTAACGTTAAGTCTGCTTGGGCTGCCAATTTACATTCGCATGACCGAGGCCACAAACAAAAGCTAGACTTACAATATTGACCCAAATCTAGGGTTCAGAAGGATGATTTAACTCAGCTTTAGCATAAGTAGACTTACAGTATTGATCCAAATCCAGGCTTCAGAAGAATTATTTGAAAGAAATGAAAGAAAAAACATTTATTGACCACAAAACAGAACAAATCATACAGGTACAAAATACACAAAAAAATTAACATTTAATTATTATTTAACGCAGCATTAGTATAAGTCTTTTTCTTACAATATGTAGTATAATAATTATCGCATAAATGAAAAAACATCGTTGGATTAACTAACTAACTAAACTTCACCCATAGATGAGTCAGCAGAGAACACTGAGCCATATGGCACGATCTTTACACACCTTACTTGCTTCTACATCATTAATGATCCTTTTCATACATGGTATTAACTTGGTATAGTTACCACTTGTTCGACCATAAACATCTACATATCCAGATTACTATGAACGTGTAAATGTGATCCAATTTATCTGGCTCCTCCAGGTATCTATGATACGCCAATTTCAGACTATTAGCCCGCTCACCTAGGTCTAAATAAACTAAGCCTATTTACCAATTACCTCATCCGTTATAGCCAGTCTGCATAATTTTACCCTAAATTTGAAATCGGCTATGCAGTCAATGATCAATTTATCAACTGATAATTTACATTCATAGCTTAGCTAATCTAAAATCGGGCTAATTACAAATTAGCGAATAATCATTGTGGCGTTCACTTGCCGCTTTGGTATTAAGTTAAAATTAGCTAAATAATTTTCAATTGGACCACGGTGGGGACTGGGCTAACTGTTAATTAGCATTGAATTTGAGGGCCATTAGTATTATTAATGTAGTTCACTTATTAATTCGGAGGTAGCTGGGCACTAAGGACATGATCCTTAAATGTTGGTTCAAACCCTGGCATGCCTTTGGTATTTTCAGCGTAGTACGTCTTTAGTGCAATAGCTCAGCGGTGAGGCACTAAAATAACTAGGGTTGTATCACCAATATCATCATGATAAAAATTTTATGGTTCCCAACCAAAGGTTACGAATATAAGTTGGCAGTTTTTACGATGTAAATTTATCTTATGCACTAAATTGAGATCTGCTGGAACCATTTAAGCAAACCTTTATTAACGGGACATAGCGTTAGGATAACTACAATTATATTATTATTTTATTTTTGGCTGAATGTGGTTAAAGAAGCCTGCTGCACCATTGACTCTGCCTACCCCTTCGGGGATTATGGGCGTGATGTTATGTATGTATGTAACTATAATTAAACATTTAGTGCACAGTTCGATTCAGTAGTAAGGACTGAAAGTGGCCTAATTAGTTAAGATGGCGAAGACTCGGTGGGTGTATGTTCAAATCAGATAAGAAATATTGATTTTCAAAAGTATTCATCGCTACATACTGCAAGCGAGAACACATCATGGCGAGAAAATTAGTATATTAATTTTTTAAACTTTATTAAAAACTAGTTGACCCGGCGAACTTCGTTCCGCCTAACAGTCAATGACACATATTTGGGTTAAATAATTTGAGATGTAAGCTATCCTATCTTTCAAGTTGACTCGAACTACACACGGTGTTCAAATTTGATTAAAATCGGTTAAGTAGTTTCGGAGTCCATCACGGACAAACAACGTGACGCGTAATTTATAGATATTAAGATTATTGATTAACAATTTATAAACGAACTAAACATATCTGCTGTAATAGATGCATTATAAAGTAATTAAGCGATAATAGAATTTAAAACCATTGAAAAATAAAAACTTACTCTAAATCTATAAAAAAACACCTAAAATAATTAAATAACAATCGCTTACTGAGACCGTAATTTATCTACTGAAGCAATTAAATTTTAACTATATACTTTAATTCAAATTCGAAGCACAATATAAGGGACAGCTACGCTCCAAGTCCCGCAAACACGATTCACTATTCATAAGCCGAGTTGCTTACGAATAGCTAACAAAATTCAGCTGAGAAAAGCGAGTCAGTGAAATGGAACGCGTCATACAACTATTTTATGCCGAGCAAAGGAGTGGAGCCTCCGTCGCGGTAAACATCTTGCGTGTTTTATGAGTGCATTTACAAGTATATTTAAATGTTTGAACCGACTACAAAGACAATAGTTGTAGTTTTGACTGTATATATTTGGATTTACGCATGTATGTTTCAGAACGAAATAAATTATACCAACTACAAAGCAGCATATAGATGTTAGATTGCAGCCCATACTATATGTCCATCAAAATATACAATAAACTACCCATTTATATAGGAAATTAACAAAAATTCGAACCTTTTATAAAACTAAATTAAGATTCAACAAATTCTTTCTACTCAATTAAGGAATACCTACTTTCATTAAAATAGCTATACAATAACTCGACTGGCTCGTTGGTCGAGTGGTTAGAGACCCTGGCCACGAAACCAAGGGTCGCGGGTTCGAATCCCGCTAGGGGCAAATGTTTCGTTTGATGAACATGGGCATTTGTACTCGAGTCATGGATGTTTATAAACGTATTTAAGTATGTCTATCCGTTCTCCTAGTATCTATAGCACAAGCATAGGCTTAGTTTGGAACTAGGGAATTGGTGTGTCAGTAAAAAAAAAAAGTATTTACGATAAATGATGTTAATGTTTATGTTGTTCCTATGTTGTTATTAACCTTAAGTAGATTTAAGAGTAGAGTGCCCTCTCCGCATTGCAATGCTCGAAAAGGGCGACTAAGTAATAAAGTGCAATATAATAATAAACCACCTTTTATACACTTAGTAGCAATAAAACATTTGAATTTGAATTTGAACAACTATGAATGAAAGCGTCCGTTTACGAAAATAGTCGTCCTAGTACGAACAAGCCTTTAGTTAAGTTAACTTTAGCCGTTGCTGGAAAAAGGGTCGTGACCAAATAGACAGACTGAATCATTGGACCATTAGAGTAGTTAATAATATATCACGTGTATTCTTATCTAACATTAGATCTAGACACAGGCTTTTAAACAGCATATTTTTTTGACAAGCTCGATGGCGCATTCAGTAGTGACCCTGCCCCATGCGCCAAGAGTTGTGGGTTCGATTCCCACCTAGGACAAATATTCGTGCGATGAATACTTGTGATTGTTCTGTGTCTGGGTGTTAATATCCAATATTTAAGTATATATTTGTAATACCACTGTTGTTTCTGATATCCGTAACACAAGTGCTTAAGCTACTTACCTCTGAATCAGATCAATGTATGTGATGTAGTCTGATATATTTTTAAAATCAGATCAATGACCGCACTGAAATCTGCCAAGAATGGATTGTTTGTTTCCATTTACGTGTATAATAATATTTCAGGTTACATAAAGTGATTTGATTTGTAAGGTAGTATTTTAAAATTGACAATGCTGTTGACAAGAATTTTTGCTAATTATAAATAGATTTAACCTACTTTTCGTAACCTTTTTATCCGTCTCTGCTAATTGTGTGTCAAAATATAGTACATATACTATCTATTAACTTTGTGTGTCAAGCTACTACAGAAAAAATGCAGGTGCAGATATAAAAGGATCGTGCCATATGGCGTTCGGTTCTCTCTGCGTACCCTGTTAAGGAAGTGGCGTGAAGTTATGTTAGTTAGTTAAATTTGATATCACAATTTTATGATTGCCATCCGATTTTGTGAAAATCATGAAATATAAAGTACATTATGTTTACTAGACAACAGATAGTCATAAATATAGATAAATAAAGACATTTTTGAATATATTGATTAAGTCCATATTCCAATTTTAAATAGCGATAATTATCAGATCCATTCGATTTCCACTAACGGCATTCGCATCCCCGATTATTTTTTTCCTATTATGAGTCTATAAAGACTAAGCACCCCTTTCATATCAAGAGTATTTAACCAATAGATCAGGGGGCAATCAAGATAACCAAGATTTCTACTCCCATAGGGAAGCAAACTTAAAAAGCGTTCCGCACATAAATTTGAATTCAAAATATGTTTTATTCATATAAGCTTCAAGAAAGCACTTATAAATTGACTGGCTCGATGGCGCTTTCGGTAGTGACTCTGCCCCATGCGCCAATAGTTGTGGGTTCGATCCTCACCCAGGCCAAATATTCGTGTGATGAACTTGTGTTTGTTCAGTGTCTGTGTGTTAACACAATGTGTCTACAAAATACCACTGTTGATTCTGATATCCGTAACACAAGGGCTTAAGCTACTTACCTCGAAGTCAGATCAATGTATATGATTTAGTCTGATAGTCTTTTATATTTATAAATAGTCAATATAAAAAAAAATACTACCACCGGTTCGAAAAGTAGATTCTATCGTTAAGAAACCAGCAAGAAACTTGATAGTTTCTCTTTTGCACATAGCCACTTTCCCCCATAGCACATGTGTTATATTATATTAAAACATCACATGACCCTATACTCGGTAGCCTTCACATGCTCTCACTAAATCCCGTACACAAAACATAACCTCCATGTGGCGCAGGCGGTATAAGAGCTTAGAATGGCTTATAAAATAAGTCGCCATCTGGCCTGACACGGTTCGTTAGTACACCATTCTTTTTCTATGGACCGTGCTTGAGACGGGGATACGGTTAGTGGGATCTGTGAGCTAGCAGATTGAGGACACTATTGACGGAACAGTGTGACAGTTTATAACACGAAGTATAAATAATAATAAATATCAGACTACATCACATATGTTGATCTGACTCCGAGGTAAGTAGCTTAAGCCCTTGTGTTAAGGGTATCAACAGTGGTATTAAAAATATATATTTAATTCAATGTTAACACCCAGACAAAAAACAAACACAAGTACCTATTCATCATATGAATGTTTGTCCTGGGTGGGGGTCGAACCCACAGCTCTTGGCGCATGAGGTAGGGTGCAGGGCATGACTACCAAATGCTATCGAGCCAGTATTGCAGTTGAATAGAAGTCTTATCTATAATATAAAATGAATCGCTGAATATGTTGCTGAGCGCAAATCTCGAGAACATCTGAACTGCTTCGGCAGAGGCCAAATTGGCACCAATCCTTTGCTTTTTGTTTATTTTTATTCTTTTTTTTTTGCATTATTTTATTTTTCAATTGTCAAATATATCCATCCAATAAAGATAATTCATTATAACCAGAGAACAACAGCGACAATGTCGTTTTGCCGAAATTTACTTCAAAGTTTTAATTACATTTACACTCTATCCTTAAATAAATCTTAAATCGACTCGCCTCGTTGATCTAGTAGTAGCGTGCGCCGCCTAAAGACCAAGAGGGCCCGGGTTCAAATTCGTTGGTACTACGCCTGACCTCTCTCTCCGGTCATGTCGAATTACCGTCTCACTGGACTATGAGAGTGAAGGAATAGAGAGTGCACCTGTGCAATAAATATCTCCTCCTCTTCGGTTAGGAGGACATTATTATTATTATCCTTACTATTCTTGAAATTTAGAATGCCAATAGTTTGAACCCCAAAGAGAACGCAGACTTTTGACCCTGGGAAAATGCATAAAATATAATATGTAAAATCTGGGATAATGTGTTAACATGCTGAATTCTTTCTTCTTATGGTGATAGGTTGTGTTAATTACAATTTGTTTCTAAGAATCAAACCGAGCCTCGAAAACTTTCCACACACGAAAGCCGTGTGTCCCAATGTCTACAGTCTCCTTCACTGTAGCCGTATTAAGATATTTGGCGCACATTCATAATTGTGACATTTTTTATGAAAATAATAAATTTCAAACGGTCGTATTTCTTCCAGTTTGAAGCGGCAACGTTTTCTGGCTTCAGAAAGTCGTTTGGCTGGCTTTATTTCCGTTTTAAAATAGAATTTTGTCGCAGCACAAACGTTGAATACAGCTTATTTTCTCAGTTCGCTTGGTTGGTACTACTTTTATTGTAAATTGAATGCTGCATGTCTAGCTTTCGTGTCAGATGTAAGTGAAATTCAATCAAAACGGTCACGAAATAGTTACATAGAAAAATCCGTTTCGTTCAATTCAATATTTTGTCCGATAGTTAAAAGTTTCAGGTCCAGATGTTTACAGATCACACATGTAACACAACTTCAGGTGATTGCGCCACGTCATTTCTCACCGTTAAAAAAGTGAACGGACTGGAAGACTGAGAGGCGAGTGCCTTGCATGGGATCTCACGGCTCATGCGGTGAGTTCATGCGCCATAGCGCATTGTAGAAGTAACTCAATTAGCTATAACTTGTTACTGTGTTGACGTATTTTCCGCTGTGTTATCTAACCTTGTCTTGTGTGTATGTAAAGCCACATTGCAATATAATCAAGGCTTAAAAAGTAGTTTTTGTTACTTTTAGTCAAACTTTCCCATGTTGGTCTGGGACTTGGCCCATGTTAATCTGGGACAAAAAAAAAGAATATGCCAACTGTGGTTCTTGCCTAGCATGTCGTTAAAGGTAACTAATGGTTTACGGGCTTTTGGGTATGTGACTGAGTAGGCGACGAGCTAGCCACTTGTCACTCTTTTTTCACAGCTTTTCATCCAACCCAGCTCACTGTCCCATGTTGGTCTGGGACTTGAAAAGAATATGCCAACTGAGGTTCTTGCCTAGCATGTCGTAAAAGGCGACTAATGGTATATCGGGTTTTGGATGTGTGATTGTGTAGGCGACAGGTTAGCCGCTTGACACTGCTTTTTCACAATTTTCCATCTAACCCAGCCCGGCTTTATTTCTGGCAAAATGTGGTTGAAGGGGCATGCTGCCCCTTTGACTCTGTCTACCCCTTCAGGGATAATGGGCGTGATGTTATGTATGTATGTAGTCAAACTTTTGTTTAAGCAATAGCAAATCGACTTTTAACCTTTACCAAAACTAAAATGAACCCATTTATGCTTTCATTAGGAAATTTATATTAAACTATGTTTTAAGTTCTCTCTAATAAATTCCTATTTTGGTTAAGCTACAGTAATTATTGGTTTAGTTATTTTGAGAAGCAAATGGTAAATCTGTCGTACTTTGTGGTAAGTCGATACAGTTGTTGCTTTTAATTTCTGATTTCTATGAGCTCTTCTGATTTGTTAGAATATTGTTGATGGAAAACATATTTCGATTATGCAATGAAATCTGACCATTTTAATTACGGACCAAATCAGATAAGTCTTTAAAGACTTAATCCACATGTCAAAGGTTATTCATATCACCATGTCAATCTACTGGAATTTTTTTATATCATGAATATTAAACAACATTGAGAAATATTTTGCAACACTGTAGGAAAAGCTTAAATTATAAAAAAACAAAACACGATTTATGAATTTAAAAAGTGTCTAGCTTCACAAAAAAAAAAACAAACGCCTTGCCTATTAAAACATCTATCACACTAACACTGACCCAAAAAATAAAACAGGCGTCCGAAAAAGTATTTGACGACATTTTTACCCCGCCATATTTATTAAGGGCAGTCCTCTCATTAATAACCCGGAGTAAACAATACAGACAATGGCATTAGTCACGGACCCGCTACATTTCAACGGGGGCCATCAGTTATGCGCGATTTCGGTGAAAAATTGCATTACTCTTTCAACGATCTGAGCATATTTGGGTGTTGTCGATTCGTCTCTTTAAATTATGGACCCAATGATATATTCCTCTTTTGGTCTCTATTTGTTGGTATATTTTTTAAAAATGGAATGTTTACTTCAAAAAAAAAAATACTTCAAACTTTCAATGTAATCGAATTCCAAGATTTAAATACATAACAGGTCCATAAATTGTCACTACAATTACTGATCCAAAAGTAAATTTGTTTCTTTGATATGCTTTTTATGTTATTAGGCACGATTTCAGCGAAATATTGCAATACTCTTTCAACGATCTGAGCAAGTTCGGGTGTGGTCGATTTAGGTACTCGTACGTTACATTGTGCAAACGTAGTATCTAGCTTTGTTTGAAAGATTTCGTTTTAAATAAAATGTTTGAGGTGATGAAAATTACGTATCTAGGTAGTTTCGCTGTATATTTAACAGATTACATTTTATACTCGTATTAGACTTAGACATTGACTAAAATATTGCGTAAAACTAATAAAAATAAAAATTTGATTAAAATTAGAAATAATATTCTTTACTGTTGACGTTAATAAGATTAAGACAAAAAGAAAATAAGCTTGTTTGTTTGTTACTCTTTTAAGGTTTAACTACCAAAGCGATCATTATGATTTACTAAAACATGTTGTTCGAATTACAAAAAAATATATAGAATACCTTTCATCCAGAAAATATATCTAAGGAATAGTCGATTGTAACGCCACCAAAACTTGTGTTTTCTACGAGTTAAATATAGGCTCTACTATTAGAATAACTGATTAGAAAACACTTGAAAAGGAAAGAATCATGAATTTTGATGATGATTCTACTTTATCATTCTGAGTCTTAATCTGTACCTACAAAGTTTCAATGAAACTAGTTTCTGCGTCATTGAATTTGATATAATGTAAGTAACATTTAATATAACATAACATAACATAACATCACGCCCTTAATCCCCGAAGGGGTAGGCAAAGTCAAAGGGGAAGCAGTCAGCAGCAGCAGGGGAAAAAGTAGTGACGACAAGTGGCTAGCTTATCGCCTACGCAATCACACACCAAAAAACCGATATACCATTAGTCGCCTTTTACGACATGCTAGACAAGAAACACAATTGGCACATTCTTTTTAAGTCCCAGACCAACACGGGACAATAGGCTGGGTTAGATGGAAAATTGTGAAAAAGTAGCGACAAGTGGCTAGCTCGTCGCCTACACAATCACATACCCAAAACCTCATATACCATTAGTCGCCTTTTACGACATGCTAGACAAGAAACACAATTGGCACATTCTTTTATAGTCCCAGACCAACACGGGACAAAGTAACACTTAAGCCACAAAAGTTTGCTTATTTGTGAGTTCTCGTGAATTGGGGTTCTGGGATTAAAAACTTTTATGATATTACCAACACTATGCAATAATAATATAGCCAATGCTTTTGTTGACTTTGGAACAGGTGTAGCAATTAAGCGGAATAATGTTTTCGTATTTTGAGCGCAGTTTCTGTTTTTTAATATGTGTTTTATTTGATTTTTCTACATACTAGTATCCAAGGCTATTTTGAGGAAATGCGATACCTTTTACAAATTTATTAAACTCATTATTTTAAGGAAATGAATTTAAAAGATTTTAGATAATGAGTGAAGTTTTAGTTACTTAGTTAGTTAATGAGCAAAAAAAATGATTGATTGATTAAGTAGGTATGTGGTTTCGCCTAAACTAAAAAAAAACTTGTATACCTACTGCGGCAGATAAAATAAAATTGAGCGGTAGACCACCGCTCAAGTTTATTTGATCAAGTTAATCAATCAATCAGTAAATCATGAAAAAAGCAACAAAACGGATAATTACAAATCAGCTACTAACATATTCGAAATAATTATCAATAAAATCAAAAGCATTCAATGAAATTTAGTTAATTCTGTAGAGATTTCAATTCGTTGATACCCAATTTTTTCGTTGACATAAATACTTGACAGAAAATATGGGCACGTAGAATCCATACAAACAAATTAAAAATCACAAATCAGAAATGTCTAAATTAAAACCAGTTCCCAACCGACCCAGCCCCAACACCCCCAAAGCAACCTCCCCCACCTTTTCCCAAGCAACGCAAAATAAATCCGTCCCAGTAATAACGTGCCGCGTAATTTCCTCATAAGCAAGTTGCCGGTTGTATATTTTTTCTCACTGAAGGCTCTTATAAATCTCCACGGCGCGTATCAGACTCGCTATGTATAAATCAAATGGGGCATTCGTAGCCTTTTTGCGGCGAAGAGACAATGCGTGGTTCGTTATGTATGTGCCAGTTGCTGTCATATATTAGAAGATTCGGATCCAACGTGGGTATTTATTTGGACATACGACTGAGAGTAAATAAAAAGGTCGAATAATTACGTCAGCTGTATAAAGTTATTTATTGTTTGTTTCTTTTATTAAATTCGTTCAGTGTTATTGGAAAGCAAAAATTGATCCAAAGTAATTTATAACTGGAAAAGTGATTACTTAACTGGACATTTGTGGTTCAGGGTAAAAAAATATAGAGTATCTTTTATCTAAAACAGAGGTTTGGATACCGAGATGAAAGCTCTTATTGGTAAGTTAAAAACAGGGTTAGAATTTATTTGCTGTTAGACGATCTACTATTGTAAATACCATTAAAACATCAAACCAAAAATATGAGGCAAATACATATTTTATCAATCACTATAATGTCTCAATGAGGGGACCGAACTTACGACCTTTGCAACAATGTGACTAGTTATCTTAAAAAATATTTGCGCCAATTTTTTATATCTATAAATAATAAAAAAAAAATTTATCTGTGACTTCGCATGGTCTATACAATGTGTGGTTTTTTATACGTCACTTTGAAATACAACTTCGCCATGTCGCTCAACGAATGACGTTGACATGATATGAAAAAAAAAACATTTCCGCAACGACTGCCCTTGTCGCTGTATCAACATTGCTCATCCAAAATAGTAGAGAACCAAAAAGGACCATCCAAAACATGTAACTGGCATAGGAGTAGCTCCGATGTAACTGAGTTTTCCAAATTCAAAAAGGCCGTTAACAATTCTGTCACATTTTCAACTCGAGCGCACTCGGACCGTCCAGGCAATCGTTTTTTACGGGCAGCCTAACATTTTTTCAAACATTTCCACGGGCAAAACACGCGTATTTTATTCTACAAAAGCTCTCTATTCGAGGTCTAAGTGGCTACCACTTGTCCGAACTCGATAGTTGAACAAAATTGAACGCTCTCAAATGTACGAACGGACCGGCAAAGTGCGTGTCGGCCTAGTAATAATAGTTCGGCGTAGAAATTTGCCGAGCAATTGCGATAAATTATTAGAAACATCACTTACTACTACTATTTCTTACGTTATTGTGACCAGAGACGTGTCCACGTATATTTATTTTCCCAAAAATCTACGTACTTTTCCCGTGTGAAATCCGTCATGAATTTGCCGGAAGATCGGACCCGCTGAAAACCAGTGTTGTGGTCTGCCTGTTATCAGGTAGTCTCACGACAGAGCTGAGCAGGCGCCGTTTTGGCACACATTTGTTATGTTTCTATATTTTTCTTGTAGCTTGTGTTTATTTTATGTGTGTCGAATAAAGCTTATCTATTCTATGGATCTCCCTCGGCGTGAGGGAACTGCGGGAGTATATCAGACTCTTGCTGACTGAATACTCGGCGTGTTCCGCCGCATCGCTTCTGGAGAGGGTTTCTGGACACTATACCTGCCAACGAACCCGTCAGACTTGCGAGTTTTTTTTTTATTATTGCTCCATCGAGCTATTCTTCGACTATTTGCACCGAACACAAGGGGCCCCGATCTATCACCGGCATACATGGGGGCATCTAATCTCATCGTTGAGCTGAATTTAAAAATTAAAATAAGAATGGAATATCAGCATAAATTTACAGGTAAATTATGTCTTGGGCAAATCATTAACATTAAAATTGTATTAACTTTTAGTAAGATTAAGGCTGACGTTTTAATTTAGAAACAAAACATTTTAGATCTAGTATCAAAATCATGACGGACTCTAACCACGAACTAAATATAAAGCCAAACACTAAATATAATGACAATGACAGTAATATTATTACAATAACAAAAAAAAAGACTTCAAAAACGAACCTAATTAAAGTAAAAAATAAATTTACTTAGGCCAAAGTAATACGTATTTTAATACTTATAAATTTGAAGTCGGTGCCAAACCAATGCTTAAATTGGTATACGTACAATTATCACTCAATAGATACATTTTCGGTGATAATTACCTACTAATATTAGCTTCAATTATACCAAGTCATTGTTTAACTTGGCACCGACTACAAACGTCGACGTCTATATTTGACGGATAATGGTGAACAAATATAAAAAATATATATATATATACATACAGGCGAATTGAGAACCTCCTCCTGTTTTGAAGTCCGTTAAAAATGGACGCCAGACATCCAGACCGAGACCCTAAAACCGAAAAAACAGCATTTCCTGATTGACCACGGAACCCTACCAACGCTTCTGACGATGTAAATGGCCAACGTTATTGAATTCTGGCCAAACTTCTGGATACGGGGCTACCTTTAATCCCGCTCTTAATTGAGTGATTTTGTACGGTTGGAGCCGCTTTGAAACCAGAGGCTCGGAGGGCCTCTTGTCTCCCTCTTCACTTGTGTTTTTAGTCAATGTACTGAGAAAAGGTCAAAAGGTAAAAAGATAAAACGTAACAAGCTCATCAAGGTGCCTGAAGAGATTAATTTGAGTATTTTGTTGAAGTACTGTAATCTTATTAGGGATAGTAAAAATAGTACCGCGAAGTGGTCCTCAGTATGTGATAGGTCACATCATACATGTTCAATCTAATGTTCGTATGGGGCTTAAAACTAATTTGTTTACTGTTTTTCTTGCCTAACTTTGCCCAGCAATACACTATAGGTGAATTAAAAAAAAACTTGTTTAGTTTTCCAAAAAAAGCGATAATGGTTTATCTTAACAACAATCACATTATAAATAAATGGTGTGGATATTAGCTTTGTATTTGTTTTGGCCAATGAGCTAGCTATGTGTCATTGGTTTTTCTCAATTTTCCGGCTAACCTATACAATTTTATTTGGGCAAAAATTCTTACTTCAGGGTCTTTGTCAATTTCGGAGGTTGCAGGCGTGAAATGGCAGGTGCTTCAATTTAATGACGAGACTCACTTATGTAAGTAGTAAGTGTATACAAAACTAACGGGACGTAACGCTAAGATAATGATGATGAATATAATTTTCCTTTACATTTAACCTCAATATTAGCTTAAAAACTAAATTGGATCTGTACTCAAGAACAGATTTAAAAAGGTCCGGTTCAAAGAGACCCCTGAAAGGATCGGGCCGTTGGTTTTTATGGGTGCTTTAGAGAAAAACCGGTTGCAACCAGATCCCGATGCGCCGGAATGCACAGATGGTGACGATGCGCAGTCTAATGAGCTGATACGGGGCTATGTTGCTCCGAGCAAAGGGAATGTAGCTGGAAAATTCGATGCCTACTTGAGGTCAAAGAACCCGTGTATGACCTAGGTCATATTGCTGATACGAGAAACGCAGTGCAAATGAAAAAAACTTGTCGGCTCAAAGGCAACTTGCAAACGAATGCTCTTGTCAATCTTAATGGTCTTTGTTCCAGTACACAAACGATGTCATTTTGCTATGAAATCTATGACTAGACTTTAATGATGTTGCTCTAAATATTTTGAACAGAAATAAGACTTGGAATATTTATATTGATAAACATGAAGAAAAAATTCATGTTTAGGAAAATATAATAATAATTTGTATATATGTGAACCTGAAAGCAAAATAATTGGCTTGCTACGTAGATGTCTGCCAAATGAGCGCAATTTTCAGTTGTGAGCCTCGTTTTTTCGGTCGCGTAAATGACGCTTCATTTGAGTTTTTACTACAGGCTTGATCCACACAGCGACGTTAATGAGTTCTCAGCCGAATGGAATATCTGTTCAACGTTTATTACACAACTTAAAAACGCGACGCACAACTTACAAAATTACGCTCGATTAAATACGCCTAAGGCTGAGGCCAGCCTTAGGCGTATTAAAATAAATTGACCGGGTGGTATTAAATCTACTGATTCAGATTATTACATATGTAGCTTGAATGTCACAGATGTAAGTTTAAACCATACATGACTGGCCCGTTGGTCGAGAGGTCAAAGACCCTGGCCACGAAACCAAGGGTCGCGGGTTCGAATCCCGCTAGGGGCAAATGTTTCGTGTGATGAACATGGACATTTGTACTCGAGTCATGGATGTTTATAAACGTATTTAAGTATGTCTATCCGTTCGCCTAGTAACCATAGTACAAGCATAAGCTTAGTTTGGGACTAGGGAATTGGTGTGTCAGTCTGGAGAATTTATTTATTTATTTACATATATATATTTTAAACTATGGCAGCAACTCGGCTCTCTCAATTATAAATCCATGAGTACACATTTCGCCTTTCATAAATGTTAGCTTAATCGCACTACCTCCGGACACAATTACCTCATATGAAAACAAGACGCCGAGTTGTTGTGCAGCGGAATTACCTTAGTTTCATTAAAAGCCAACTACACTATTTTACTTTACATTCATACAGCGCCTGGGGTTTAAACTTTAATTGGATCTGAAATATAGTCTAATGAGAATTTGCTTGGTCTACAGGGTAAATTCTCATTTCAAAATGTTGTCCATTACAATAAAAAGATCTTATTAGTTTTGACTGGCTCGAGTGATCATTCAGTAGTGACCCTGCCTAGAGTTGTGGGTTTGATCCCCACCCAGGACAAACATTCGTATGATGAATACTTGTGTTAGTTCTGTATCTGGATGTTAATATCCAATATTAAAGTATTCATTTGTAATAACACTGTTAATTTTGATATCAGTAATACAAGTGCTTATGCTACTTACTTTGGAGTCAGATCAATGTATCTATGTGATGTTTGTCTGTCAGTCTCATATAATAGTTGTTTGGGACTCAGAAATAATGTAGCAAGTGTGTTAAAAGTGAATAATGCAATAAAAGTGAATGCGACTAATTGCATTGGTCTTTGAGTGGGTATTAGGAATGTGGACGACCATCTAGCTATTTGTCACTATTTTTCCACATTTTTTAGGTATCTGACCCAAATCATTTTTTTTTTGGTTTCATGTGGCTTAAGGGCTCTACCTACCCTTGCAGAGATTGCGAGCTATGTAGTAACCTAAAATGGAATTTTATTAAAATTAATTCGGAGTAATTCATTTTGTCAAGTAAATTAATTGCAGGAATTAAATCATTACCAATCCCAAGTTCTTTTTTGCACAAATAGGTAAATTTGAACAGGAATAAAAGTAGGAATTCGACTTATACTGATAATTAAAACATCATAATTACTATTTTTAAATTAAAAATAAATTACGAGAGCAAACGCTTAAAAAAATGTCCTGCTAATTAATATAATTAGCTTAAGTGGCAAAGAAAAACAAATCTACAAACGATTTTTCAAGACTATTTCAACGTTAATTAATTAAGTGCTAATGGTCACGTGGAATGCAAATTAGCAGAATCTGATCAAAAAGTGAACTTATTGCGAGTTCATTGACCGTGAATATTAAGCCTTATTCATACTAATGTAATAATAATATTAATAAATTAGATCTACATAACAAATTGAATCACGACATATCACACTCATTCTTAATATTTGAAAGAATAAATACTTGGCTTAGGCCCGTACTATTATAAATACCGGTGAAAAGCCGAGAAGCGAAAAGCATTAAGAATAATAATAATAATATGTACCATCACACATTAAGATGAAACTCTGAAAAGTAGTTAAAATGAGATATGTATAACAATACAAGGTAGTTTTTAGTATTAATTAAGTAAACAAGTACATGCATCGATGTGATGTCATAAAAGAGACTTTGTAAATTGGATTTGTGCTTTCATGGCAAATATTTGTTTCAGTGACCCGGTCAGATCTCGTGGCCTTACAATTCTAAATATGAGATATGGATCAGCACGGACCACTGTAAAACCAATCTTAAAAGTTCCCAAAGAACACTTTTCCTCATCCGTCCATCCGATCTTGATGATGATCAGCTTCAGTACAAAAACCCAGTACTTAGTCTACTAGTCCTTTTTTATTTACTTAGTTACAGTAGTACTTTACTTAGGCTAGTCCTTTTTTAAAAAACAAGAAGTTCGTTAAGATAAGATTGGATAAGCGTATTTCACAAATTCAAATCAGAATGGACTGTAAAACGTGTCTCTAATCCTAAACTCAAGGAGGTATCGTTTAAAAAACAATAAAAAAAACTTTTACAGCGATTAATCGTAAAATGTGACGACTTTCACAAAGGCTTTCCGAGGAGTGAAATCGAATTTTCTAACTTTCACTGTAAAAAGGAACAAAGAACGTTGCCGGGGCCGTATTTAGGTAAATTAAATATGCGCAACGCCGGTGTAAATATCTGATTGTACTTTGGCTTGTTGGCTAACGTAATTTTCGCAACTCGGAGAAAATGGAAGTAAATGACAATTTTCTTCTTATAACGGTTCAGTTAAAGTTAATTTTAACATTTTATTTTGGCGGTAAGTACAACAATTCTAACTGGGTAGCACTGAAAATACAGTGTCGTCAATATAGTATTATAAAATAAATTAACAAATTCTCCGGACAGACACACTTATTTCCTAGTTCCAAACTAAGCTTATGCTTGTGCTATGTGCTTGGATATTAGGTGAACGAATAGATATACTATAAATATGTTTATAATCATCCATGTAATGTATAGTTCATGTTCATCACACAAAACATTTGCCCCTAGCGGGATTCGACCCCATGACCATTGATTTCGTGGCCAAGGTCTGTGACCACTCTCCCAACGGTCATACAATATTTATGCAGCTGGTTTATCATATACTTACTTAGGTATGTCCGTAGCTAGGTCCTTGATCATTAAGCCACAGAGCTCCGAGTTCAATAACGCGATGCAATCATATATAATACATATATAAAGCGATTTTAAACACTTTTATTATTATGACTATACGAAGCCATATATATTAAAATCGATGGAATGAAAAATATTATTTAATTGGTACCCAACTGCGGCGAAACAAAAATGGATTCGCTTTTGTTGGTGTATATCAAAATGTTGTATTCTACATGCCTAATTTGGAGAATCCTTCATCATATAGTATAAAGGTGGGAATATATTATTAAATACTAGCAGGTACGCCTTTATCCAAATAAATGGGTTTCCAAAAATCCATAATAAAAGTTAATAGAGCAACCGATATCTCTCAATTATTAAATTTTAATAAAGAAATTCTGGCTTTTGGTAAATGATTTTCAATATTTAACGTTATTTTCCGGGCATTTTCTTGAAGTTATTTTCGAATGTATGTTTATTTTACATGATAATTGGCTTGCGGTATCTTTGACTCTGTCTACCCTTTCGGGGAATACGAGCGTGAAGTTATCTATATGTATGATAATTCTGTAGAGTCCACTAAATGAGACTGAATAAATAAAGCAAAATTCCTTAACTAAGAAAAATGATGATTGAATTTAGCTAAGATTCATTATGTATTATAACTTATCAGAACAAGTTTCACCATCCTACTAATATTGTAAATGCGAAGTTTGTATGTATGAATGGATGTTTGTTACTCTTTCACAAAAAAACTACTGAATGGATTTTAATAAAACTTTAGAATAATATAGCTCATACACCCGAATAAAATACAGGCTATGTTTCAGAAGCTAGTAAAAAATATATTTTGGATACTTCCATTAACATTACTAGCATTATGGCCCCTTTCTATTGGGGGAACACTTTTGTCAGGTGCTCGTGAAGAACACGAGTTTGGATATAACTATAACTCTCATAATAGATAGATCTATAGACAACCTGACCAATTAGATCATGATGTCAGGTCAAGACAACCTGACCAATAGATCATATTGTCAGGTCATTAGTTAAAACTGTGCCAGTTTCCCTTCGATGTAATTTAACTGTTATTGCATATCTTGTAATGAAATGACATGATATCCGTTTTTTTTTTTTAAGTTACCGTCCGTTAGCATTTATAAGTTATCCTTACCTACCTATTCCGGCCCTGTCTCAAATGGGGTCTTAAGGCTAAGCGTTTCATTCTCAGAAGAGTGACGAGTGAAATTCGGTACCAAGTGCCCAGCTATGATTAGCCCCTTTACGACGTGACAGATTCAAATCACGAACGTTTTAACCATTTGACTCGAATCACTCTCGTTTCGTTTGGTAACTTTGCTAATCACTTTTTGCTGACTTTAACAAAAAGAGCAGGTTCTTAATTTGTTTAAATATTCTTTGTATATTTTTAATTCGTTGGATTGTGAGAATGGAAAACTATGATTATTTTAAAACGTCTTTAGTAATAATTGCGTTTCAATGTTGCTGACTTTAATAAAAAGAGAGGTTCTTAATTCGTTTAAATGTTCTTTGTATATTTTTAATTCGTTGGATTTTGAGAATGGAAAACTATGATTACTTTAAAACGTCTTTGGTAATAATTGCGTTTCAATGTTCAATTCGTATGTGTTCTATGGAGTAATTTAAACAAAATGATATAGTAAGACATAATAATAAAACGCTTATATAATATCCTTAACAATTTGTCGTCCTAAGGCGCGGTACAACTTGTGACAACAATATATTAAAATTATGCCACCAATATGTTTGACGTCATTTCCCACCTCGTCATCTTTAACTCACGTCTACTGATTAACACATCCCAGTTCCAACTCTTTTCATTTTACCCTCAGAAGGCTGTTATGAACCTTGGGGGACCCTTTTTACGGATGCATAAAAAGAAAGATTGATGAATCCGTGTAAGTTAGAGGAAACCTTTGATTGTGATATCAAAACTTGGAAATTACGTCAGATTTCCATTCATTTTCTTTTTTCGGAGATAGGAATGGCATATTAAGGCATATTTGTAGGAAAATACGTTTAAAGCATTTTTTTTACTGGAGAGAGAAAAAAAATGTGTTTGTGTCTTAGTGATATGGTAATTTACTGTATGACCCATATTATCTTGGAGTACATATGGATTTTATGTTAAAACAACTGCTAATATAACTTGTGCAACCCTCTGGTAAGGTAATTAGTCCAAGGAATTTAATTACACTTCCATCATTGTTTTCATAATGCTATTTCTAACCACCGAGCTAGTGGTATGAATCCTTACGTATATTTTAATCACCTAAAGGTACGCACTAACATTGCTTGCTCATGAGCTGCATGTCTTTACCACTGAGCCACTGCCTCTTTTGTCATACCTAAACAACCATAAACAGCAAATTCCCACCAACAGCGCAGGTTGCTCCTCTAATTACCCTCACCGAAATATGTCTATTTAATAAACAAACCTCACTCTAATTGTTTCGTCAAAGCCAAGCCTTTGTACTCCCTCAAAAGGGTTCCTCCAATGAGGGATCCTTGTTTGCTTACCCATGGTCTGAAGAGACCGCTTGCGCCAAATAGTTGAGAGTGCTTCACTCCGGGAGTGGATTAATGGCGCCCGTTTTGTATTACTGGTAGGTCTGGCATTGGTGATTTGCATTTTAATTGGCGTCGGAGAATGATTAGCGATGTTTTCTGCGAAGAGTGTGACTAATCTATTTGATTTTTTTTTCAAATAGGTTTTTAGGATTCGATGTGGTAGTAATGGCTTTTTTTCTCTGAAAAGGAGCTATCTAGATGCTCTATATTGTTTTGTTAGTTCAGTCAAATAAGGGGTTAGACCTCGGAATGAGAGGTTATTTTGCCATTATAGACGTTGTCTCAAAAGTCTCATATTTTTGGGCCCTTGGACCATGAATACTTGTATAATAAAGGTCTATACAACTTTTACCTTGTAACATCTAATTCCGAGGTTGACCCTCTTTGTCGACTTATTTGACTGGACTTTACGTCCGAATATTTTTTTGAAATCTAGAGACTGCGTCTCAGTTTTCTCTTTGGTTTTGACAGTCAAACAGTATTGTCAAAAAATAATTTTATTATAACTTTACAACAAACAATTGCATCGAGATATATAGGTACTTATATCTCGATGAACAATTGGGATTTATCTATACGGGAAAAAGTACTATGTCATAATTTATTTACGTTGAGCTGTTAAAGATTGTACGAAGTTTTGTTTACAAGACATATTTAATATCAATATGGGCCCTGATATAGTCAAGGATCTATGTTAAAAAAATCATACTTCATAAATATTCAGGTTATTTTGGCATTTATACTAGCAGTACGGTGTAGGTTAGTAGATGCCTTATTTTTTTTGATAAAAAAATTGTCATTTATGTTTTTCAAATAAATGTTGATATAATTTTTCATGGATATATTATATTTCACTGCGTTACAAGTATTCGACAATTTTAATCGGAAACATAAATCTAATCTTTTTTTTATATTTAAAAAAAGAAGTACATAAAACCTTCGATAGATATTTATCCATACTTTAGGTAGTCTAGTAGGTACTCAATGATTAATCAATCAAGATATCAGGTCATTAGTGTTTGAAGCTTATATTCGATAAGCTCCTTGGATCTATTTAATGAGCCAAGTTTTGGGATCCAACTGAGCTTACACCTACGTTAAAAAAAATCAAGTAAAAACCTATACAGCCGTAATATAAAAACGCTTTTTATTAAACCTTAAGAGGCTTAGGCTCAGATCATTGAACAATCAAAATTTAAATCCATCCTAACTAATCTGCAATAATATTATTATAAAGAGGAAAGATTATATTGTTTATTCGATTGTTTGCATTACTTAAAAAAGTTTTTTGAGGATAATAACCTATTAGGAGACATGCACGTCTAACCCATCAATGAGTCGATAAATGTTGCTTCACTTTTTGAGAACAACCTTAGAAGCTTCGAACTTAATCAATGTACCTATCGACCGGCTTAATGTCGCATTCGGTAATGACCCTGCCCTATGATGCGCCAAAAGTTGTGTTTTCGATCCCCACCCAGGGCAAACATTCGTCTGATGAATACTTGTGTTTGTTCTGTGGCTGGGTGTTAATATTGAATATTTAAGTTTATATTTTTAATACCACTATTGATTATGATATCCGTAACAGTAAGCTACTTACCACGGAGTCGGATCAATGTATGTGATGTAGTCGGATATGAATTTTTATTTAATGCCTCTTTAAAAACAACTGCAGAAGCTCCTTCAAACTTAATCGACATACGTATCAATAAAAGCGTAAAAGACAATATATCTGTATTCTTCGGAATCATATAACGTTCTAGTTATAAAAATTATATTACACCCTATAAATACACTGGGCTTCAGTTAACAGGGTCTGATCTAATAAAGGGCTTCGTCGCCTTTTCTGATATTTCCACAGATAGAGTAAAGGTCATATACGTTTATATTTTTCTCGCGAATAGTGACTTAAGAGGCGAGGATGTATCGATGTTTTAAGGGACGTCTATTACTATCGATAAAGACGTAAATCGTATTTACTATTGCAAATGTCTGTGTGTAAGAAAAAGTGTTAGTTTATGGGCAGTTTTGTTTATACCTAACTTAAGATCGCAGCTAGCATCAGGATTCATCGACACCTTGACTACCCAACTAAGAGTAACCAGCTTACATACATACACACATAACATCACGCCGATAATCCCCGGAGTAGGAGGCAGTTGGAGGCAGTTGGTATATGGCGTTCGGTTCTCTCTCGCTAGGAAAGTGGCGTGCAGTTTAATTAGTTAGTTATATTAAACATTTTATAAAACGCTCACTTATGAACAAGCATATTCAAGACAATGTCGAATTATCCCACAAACTCGCGCCCATAACCGCAACCACCTCATCAGTATTTCCTAAGATCTACGAAGTACTTGAAACATTAACCAGATCAATCCTGCCGGCTGATTGGACGCTCAAATTGCTATCCAATGAAAGACAAATTGATCTAGGATTTATTATTTAAAGGTTATTCAGCAACTACCAAGATCCGCAAATTTGCCTCGAGCTGCGGTTGTGAGGCGAGCGGGGCGAAATGGATTAGTAGATCATGTCGCTTGGTGTAATTTACGATACTAAAACTCCGCAGTGAAAACTTTCTAGAAGAGGATTTCTGAATGGAGAATCTATTGCTGTGAGCTTTAAAAACTACCTCTTGACACTTTAAAAATAAGCAGTGCTTGAGACCGATGTGCTAGCTCAAATCCGGCCATCTAACCCTGGTTTTATTAAATCTAAGCACATATTTATTCCACTTTCCTTGCGATGAGAAAAATGGTCAACAAATTGTACACTTATTTCTATGTATGAATATGTAACACATACACTTAACATCAAGCCCATAATCCCCGAAGGGGTAGGTAGGTAGGAAGGTTCATATTTATGACCCATGTTTGTCTGGGACTTAAAATAATGTGCCAACTATGGTCCTTGCCTAGCATGTTGTAAAAGGCGATTAATGGTATTGAGTGTGTGATTGTATAGGCGACGAGCTAGCCACTTGCCACAATTTTTCATCTAGCCAAGCCCAGCTTTATTTTTTGGATTAATGTGGTTAAGGGGCTAGCTGCCCTTTTGACTTTGCCTACCTATAATATCTATGTATGTAAATTAATAAATAAATATCAGACTACGCAATGCCTAAGACAGGAGATATAAAACGCATGCCATGCTCTTACTATAAGTCGCCTATTACGACATGCTAGACAAGGGGCAGTTGGCACGTTTTTAAGTACAAATTTTATACGGAAGCAATTATATCTACTTCGATTTTTAATTTTAATATTATTTCTAGGAATGTTATTTAAATTCTCTTTTCATCATATTTTTTTTTTGTAACTGCATGGGTCATGTCTGAAATAAATGACTTTCATTTATTTATTTTGCCCTGACCCGTTCAAGTTGCGCTCTTAACTAACCGCTATTCTCTTCCATCTCACTACCCTTAGCAGAAGCTACAGTCCACAGTTAATCCGAGCTCTCTCCGCCTGGACACGGGACGAATTGCTTCATTAATATTTTTCTCTTTTCCCATATTTGTCTAGTTCAAGATTGTAATGTTGTCTCGTCGATAAACCTTTATAGCAAAGTGAGTATTACCTACTATAAAGACCCAATTGACATAATATTTTTTGAAGAGCAGCATGTTTTTCTAACGCAGGAGAAAATATGACTAAGTTATTGTTTATCATATGAAATCAAATCAAATTTTGTTTATTTACCAGAAAAACAAGTGACTCCCACAATAGGCGATGCCTTTCACGTGGGAGGATGGAATTGACAATTACAATGCGGCTTTAAAATATTCCAAATAATAACATTTTAGGATATAAACAGAACAAAAACAGAAAAATATGACATTATAAGTCCTATACATTTTTTTTGATGACTGGCCCGTTGGTCGATTGATTAGAGACCCTAGCCACGAAACCAAGGGTCACGGGTTCGAATCCTGCTAGGGGCAAATGTTTCGTGTGATGAACATGGACATTTGTACTCGAGTCATGGATGTTTATAAACTTATATAAGTATGTCTATCCGATCACCTAGTATCCACAGCACAAGCATAAGCTTAGTTTGGAACTAGGGAATTGGTGTGTCAGTCTAGAAAACTTATTTATTTATTTTAAGACTATTACGAATGGATAGCGTTGTGTTAAACATTAATTTGGTAATAAAATAGCATAATCACTCGTTGAAGTAACATAAAAAGGCCTATAAATCCATTCAGAATGTTAGGTCACGTTTTATTTAATTTACTCTGCGAACGCGAACTATAGCCACAATTTTCAAAGATAACAATGGGTACCCCATTTTTTACGTCGTTATTACTGTTGGTTACAAATAGTTGAATTTGTACCTCTACCAACCCCCACCCCACAGAGAAAAGCATGACTTCAATATGTTATTTTATGTAATGTTGCAGTCATTTTCTTAACATAACATCACGCCCATATTCCCCGAAGGGGTAAGCAGAGTCAAAGGGGCAGCAGGCCCTTTTTTACCACATTTAGCCAAAATTAAATTTTATTTATAATATTTAAACCACTGATAGTGGTTTACCTATAATATATTATATATAATACGGCAATATATTATGAAGAAAAAGAAAAATTAAATATCCCGAAATTTTTCTTATTATTATGAATGAATTATAGTAAGTAAGACCATTTATAGAAACCAAGACCAGATTAAAAACAATAACACAACATAAAAATAATAAAAAATGTCTACAGTTTATCTCAAAAAAGACATCATAGATTAATTAACTATATTTTGAGTTTTTCAAGCTAATTAGAGACAGGACAATTAGCAATGAAACAAGTTTCACTAAATACTAGAAAAGCAACAACAACTTAGATTAAGCCCCAAGTGAGGCTAATTAATTAAAGACAAGAATTAACTTGGTAAGACATGTTGTGTAAGTTTCTGGCGGTAAGCCGAAAAATGGTTTTGTGCTTGAGGTTGAAGTGAAATATCATAATTGGTTAAAGTAGAGTAGAATAAAATATGTGGTTATGTATTATGTGGTACAGTTTTTTACATAATAGACGTTGCATTGTTCCCTTTTTTATGCTAAACTAGCTGTCCCGGCGAACTTCGTATCGCCCAGTAATTGACATTTAACATGACAGATACGAATCCCACCGTTTTATATGAGAAAATACTTTTGCTTTTGTTTTATCGTCAATTTTTCAATGTTTTTAATAGTTATTCTGTTATTCTGGACGAAGACAAATCCATCAAATCAAAAACAACGTAAATCGGTTCAGCCGTTCTCGACTTATAAGTGGTGTAACAAACACGACTTTGTTTTATTTATATAGATAGATAGAAAGAAGATAGATTTCAATCAGTCTACATATTTCCAAACACCTTAGAATTGATTGACTAGATAAAGTAAAAGATATCTTTACTTGCGATTGCAATCATGCCTCATGAAAAGCCCCTTAAAGTCGTAAATTATTTTTGTGGGCAACAACGCAAAAATGATCTCTGGCAATTATTACAAAATCCGAAAATGGCACTCAAAAATCATAACTCAACTCGGAAAATGTAACCCGAAAAAACTTAAAAAAGAACATTTTAAGCCGTTTCGGTAACTGCACACAAACAAAACCCAATCTAAATTCAGCCTTCTAATTTTCAGGTGGCAACATTTTTTTTTCTGCTGACGTGCGCTAAAAGAAATTCAAATAGGCGAATCCTCGCAAGATTTCCAATTACGCCGATCCTAACTCCAAATGAGACAAAACACAAGCAACAGTTAGTGAATTGGACGAAAATTCCCTCCCAGAAGGCCGTAGGGGGAATTCCGAGGGAAACCTCGGGGAGGTTGTTTCGCAAAAAAACGTAATAGCAAAATAATCTTAGACTCGTCCAATAACGCCTGGGACACACGGCCTTGGCGGTTGAGTAGCTGTCTTCGCGGGATTACCTATATTTATTTGTTCAATTACTTTCTGTAATGTAAAAACATTCTTATATGTCAGTCATGGAGTAGCTAAATTGATTTATCTATCCACATATCTATTTATATATTATCTGGTATTCATAGCAAAAGCACAGTTTCTTTTTATTCTGCAGCTGCCACGCCACTTCGCTCAGCCAATCTTCACTTACACTTTGCTGTTGAAAACTAGATATTATCTGACAACGTATCTACAGCTTACACTTTTTTGCAAGGTTATTAGAGTTTATTGAATAAACTCTCGAAAATACTTAGTTTACTTTTGATTTGAATACTGTAGCATACAACTTATAGACAAGTAAACTGCCGTTCGCAAACTTTTCTGAAGTTATGCATTTGCACAATTCAATCTGATACACAGTATTATGCTTTTATTGTCTGAGGCAATTGGAGACGAGAAATTTCCAGGAATTTGTAAAAAAACTTGATAGATGAAATTTTATATTGGGGTTCCAATAAAGAGTCAGTTGTATAATTTTATTTTTTAAAATTTAGAGACTTAAGGGTGATTGTTTGATTTTCTACTGGGCTATGAATCTGAAACATCAGTTTTGCCCCGTAAGCAGGGAAATCAGCGCGACAGCGCCGGTGATTCTCTCAAATCTCGACCGGCAGCTGCCGCGCCACTTCTCTGCTAATCCGCACTAACGCTGTTGAGTGCGTCTTCAGCTAGATAATACCTGTCGACTTATCCGCCTCGGCGTACACTTGTTTTTGCTGGCATTCCTTTAAGAGAATTTATGTGTTTTCCCAGAATCGTTCTTGAAGTAGTTGTAGCTGAATTTCCCAGTGGATAGCGTTTTGTTTGTTGAAATATTTGTTTTAATCTTGCGCTGGCTCTTTTGTGTTTAAAGGCAAGGAATTTTGATTAACTAGACTGCTAGTAGCAATAGCTTAGTATCACTATACTAAGTGATGACAGAAGGCAATATTTTATCTAATGAAAAGTGGTCAAAAATTTTTTATATCTTAGAAATAACAGTTGGTTTTGCTCAAAAAAAAGCAGTAGTTGTTTTTTAAGACAGTTATAAAGCTCAAAAACCACAAACAATAGGAGTTCCAAACTGGCTGAAACCAAACTTCTTGTAATATGCATATTACGTCGACCTCAATCGACCTGACCTTTCCGGTCAGGAAAATGAATGAATAATGCATATTCAGACTTAGATTCTAATAAAAGAGGTTACTTTTGCGAACCAAACGTCAAATTGTACTATGTATTATAAATCTAGATATATTTCATTTCTTTATTAGTTTTCGTAATAAACTTTTATACTTGTTTGTCATTGAATTTGTGGCAATATTAATTTTAACAAAGTTTAATGTGTGTTCTTTTATAGTCTGGAAAATAAGTTACGAACAAATAAAAAGTTCAAACTCTGATATCAATTTTAAACTTTGATTTTCACTTGTAATTTTCAAACTTTGAAGTTTTCTGATCAAATAACGAATACATCTATGTAGTTACAAAGCTTGTATTGGCTTATAGAATGCCAAAATTACTTTTCTTTTTAAATAGAAAAGTTTATTTTTAAATAGAAATAACTGTTTGTAAAGCAGTTATTAAAATCTATTTAAATAGTTTTTATGTCTAGAAAATAATACTCCTGCTTGAAAATGTTCTGGGCTGTTGGACAAAATATTATTTTAACAATAATTTGATTCAGACACAGCATCCTGGAATGTTATGCATGCATTCCTGCGTATGAAGGGGTCGGGGTCATTTTAATATCGGTCACCCCTCCGGGCTTATGGCGATGCGAATATTTCTCATATTTTGCTTCTCTGAATAACCTTATTAAGTAGTTTGCTATGCTATTACCTATTATAAATAGATTGTGTTATTTACAATAAACAATAAAACACTAGTGAAACGTGCGTTTGTTTATAATAAGCTATTATTTTGTCCGTCCCATGTTGGTCTGGGACTTGGCCCATGTTGATATGGGACAAAAAAAAAGAATGTGCCAACTGTGGTTCTTGCCTAGCATGTCGTAAAAGGCGACTAATGGTTTACGGGCTTTTGGGTATGTGACTGAGTAGGCGACGAGCTAGCCACTTGTCACTCCTTTTTCACAGCATTCCATCCAACCCAGCCCACTGTCCCATGTTGGTCTGGGACTTAAAAAGAATGTGCCAACTGTGGTTCTTGCCTAGCATGTCGTAAAACGCGACTAATGGTATGTTGGGTTTTGGGTGTGTGATTGTGTAGGCGGTTAGCCGCTTGTCACTGCTTTTTCAAATTTTTCTATCAAACCCAGCCCGGCTTTATTTTTAGCTGAATGTGGTTGAAAGGGCATGCTGCCTCTTTGACTCTGCCAACCCCTTCGAGGATTGTGGGCATGATGTTATGAATGAATGAAAAAAAATTTTTGATATTACAAAGTCTCTAAATTCAATAGATTTTTTTTGAATGGATATGTAGATTTTGCCGTGGCTCTGCCTGCATGGAACTTGGTCGTGTCGTGCATTTCACAGGATCTTAAAATATTTCTGACATATAAAGTAGTCTCTGTCCTATATTAGTTTCATCAGTGGGAAAATTTCATCACAATAGACTTAAATTATAAAGAAAGAAATAACATAAAATTTATTTGGTGCAATTCCTTACTAGTATAACAAAATGAAACAGTAATTCCGCTTAATATAAAAATATAAGGTAAGATGTGACTGGCCCGTTTGTCGAGTGGTCAGAGACCCTGGCCACGAAACCAGGGGTCGCGGGTTCGAATCCCGCTAGGGGCAAATGTTTCGTGTGATGAACATGGACATTTGTACTCGAGTCATGGATGTTTATAAACGTATTTAAGTATGTCTATCCGTTCACCTAGTATCCATAGTACAAGCATCAGCTTAGTTTGGAACTAGGGAATTGGTGTGTCAGTCTGAAAGATTTATTTATTATTTTATTTATGTGCAGCCAAAATGATTGCCACTCAGCATTTGCCGTGACGACGGGGCGACATGACGCTGATTTTCAGTGACACCGTATTAATACGAGTTGGGTCTCGTGTGCAGATAAAATATATAATTATAAGTAGCAGTGCAGTTACAAAATACAAACAAGTGACATACTAACAAAGAAATTGACACTTACTCGCGAAACCGTAGCAGACATACATATCTAAGTACTTTGCATTAATGATAAGACTCATAACACTGTTGTGGACGAAATGATAGTTTGTTTTATAATAACGTTAAGAGTCAATCACCTGATAAATGCTTTCCTCTCTGGAATACACAGTGTAGACAGAAATAAAAGTTATGCAACAGCCTTTGAGATGTGCAAATAAGAAATGTTTACACGATATCCGTTTTTTTATTAAAGAAAAGAAACGATAACGGGTTCTTAGCGACAACGTTACTTTAACTTTTTGCCGCAGTGTTTGAGTAGTTATAAAAACCTACATGTAATTTAACTAGCTATAAATCGATACTAGCTACTAGAGCAGTGGTAGCTCAATGGTAAGGACACGCGCCTCTTAACCGAGGAGTACGGGTTCAAACCCGGGCATGTACCTCTAGATTAAAAAATCTATGTACATATTTATACCACTAGCTCGACGGTGAGGGAAAACATCGTGATGAAACCTGCAAATTCAAACAACTTTGAATTTGTAACCATGATCCAAAAATTGTCTGGTTCCCCTATCTTAGGGTTACGAAGGTCAGATCGGCAGTCGCTTCAATGTAATTACCAGACTCGCTAAATCCTGGATCATGGTCTAAGTGGACCCCGTCTAAGCACGGGACATAACGCTAGGAAGATAATGATGAAATCGATACTAGCTGTGCCTGCGTTTTCGCCCGCTTTTATGGTTAATGTGTCGTAGCGTCATTACGCTACGACACTTTTAATATACTATATAATATACAATACAAATATTATACAATACAAATAGTCAAATTTTGAGGAAGGCTAAATGTAGCCTTCCTCAAAATTGGACTATTTAACACAAAAATATTTTTTCAATTCGGAGCAGTAGTGTCTGAAATTTTGCGTTTAACCAAAAAAAAAATTCTTCAGTTTTATTTTGACACTTATATCAGTATAGGCCATCCCATTTTGGTACCCTTTAAAAAGGTTAGAGGATACACAGCTAAATCGAAAAAGAAAAAAAAGCAAAAAGCTTAAAGCTTTCAAAGCTTTTCAAATTGCTAATGGCAGAATTACCTATAATATACATATAACACTTGATTCCAATGTTAAACATTTAGCAAATCTGTTTACTCTCACAAGGCCGGGCAGAATATCAATTAATCAATTTACATCATTTTCATCGTCAGAAAGGGCTTTATTACCGTCGAATTTAAATCCGCATATTGTACAGATTAATAAAATCGAAACGTTTCTTTGATGTTGAATATTCCATTCATAATCTGAGTAAGCCGCTTAATCGATTTAACGGGCAGATTGATAAAAACAAGGATTCGATTAAAATTATGCTTACTCGACTGATTAATTAATCGTGTTTTGAAAGATGTGGATGGATTGGTGTGGATATTTTTTGTAGTTTGTTTTCAGCAGATGGCTTCAAATAAATTGCATTTTCAGGGAATTTAAAGCTTTAAATGTTTTTTGTGGAATAAAAAGTAGATATTGAAAATGAAATGAAAACATTTATTTAATAATATTAATGCGATTGATATTGCTAATCTCCATGGCACAGAAATTTAAGCATGAAGTTTGGGAGGTATAGAATTAGATTTCTTGTCGGGCTATTTCTAGCAAAAGAAACCAAATTGGCTCCATAGTTTGAGAGAACCTGATGGTTTATTTATTTGTTTATATATATTATATAGTATAGCTGGTGTTTTAATAATGAAAATATATATTTAAAAATAGTATTTGTCAAGTCATTTAAAGCTAGATAAATCTTGTCATCTAGCTAACTTTCATAGTAACTATTCCCACATCTATTTTAATAATATCCACAACATCCCACTGAACTGTTCACAATATTTTGTGAGCACCCCCTACCTAGGTATTAAAAATGGATGACAAGCTTTCGCATAACTTTGTGTTAATCTAACAAAGGCAACTTTTCTAAAGTATCTTTTATCTAGTAAAGAAAAAGTTTCACAAGATATCAGGCCTCCCCCTATTATGAAGGTAATTTAATTTCCTTATTACAACATGTAATATCAGTATAATGGCTCTAATGTATCATAGTAATCCCCTAACAAACTTTAGCACCAGAAAACGAGCTTCTGGAAGCACAGGGCGAAACTGGGACCACGGCCAGTGGAGCAAGACCTCTACTCCTTGTAAACTTCCCCCTTTTACTACTATTAAGTTGTGTATGTAGAGGAGCAAAGGAGTTCTTCGTAAACTGGAGTAACCCGATCAAGTTCAGTTATACTTCTCGCCGGCTCAAAACCATCAGCTTGAACTAACTCCTTAATTAGTTGAAGAAATGTAAGAGGTGACACCACCGCGGCGGTATTTTAAGATTGTTCTTTAAATTTTTGCACGATTGTGGCAAAAGGCAAGATTAAATGAACTAGGTACTTATGTGCCACTATAACGTTTAAACTATTCATCTGATTAAAATAATTAAAGATTAATCGTTTGGTTATTGTAGTCTGGGAAACTTAGGTTAAATTCTTAATAGTTTCAAGCAAAATTTCAAGCACTTTCCACATAGCGACTTTTTGACTCATTCTTGATAAAATTAGTTTTCAAGCGTATACCATTGAAATTGTAATCCCAAACTGTGTAAAGGGTTAATTTATTGTTATTTGGACCCCGCAAAGGTCAGAACGGATATATTGTTAAACAAGAATAGGTTGAATTGAATTTTGAACAATAGTGTTGACGTTGATGACGCAATTTTAAACAACGTGCTTAGTCTTATGCTCAAATTGGAGGTTGCAATTGTTTATAGCTAATTTTAGTAACTCGTTTGGTTTGTGTAATTAGAGGAGTTTTAAAAGGAACATTCGATTTTTTTACTTTGCATGAGATATCTTTTCTTGATTTTTTTCTTGTTTTGACGAAACATTTGCTCCTAGCGGGATTCGAATCCGCAACTTTCGGTTTCGTGGCTAGGGTCTCTGACCACTCAACCAACGGGCCTGACAAAAGGTTAAGGGAGCTTATTGCTTCCAGGACTTCACCTACGTCGGGAATTGATGAAATAAACGAATTACTACCTAGTGTTTAAAACAACGTGTTCTTTTAATAAAATTGAACTAAACTAAATAAAATTATGTCTTGGAAATGTATTTTGCGCAGGGTGTCATAATCTTTTTTGGCTGAGTGTTAATAAAACTAGTATAAAACTTATTTACTATTAGCTACTAGAACCGTCTGACTTTTACCACAATCGTAGGCCAGCAAGTTTACAAACTTTAAGATTCCAACAAAGTTTAATCAGTTGGGTTCCGCACAGTTCAGGGATTCCAATAGGAATACTTAGTCATTTCGATCTCCAGCTTCAGTAATTGAATTTATAATCTTTGGGGTAATTTCGAGGTCTCAAAAACAATTTGGAGTCGTTTTGCTTAATTGATTATTCATAGTTTCGGGGTTCTGAGAAAATATTGGACTTCGTTCGGAGTTTTTGATAGTGGTAACTATAAGTAACTTAAAACTTAGTCTGTTATTCGAAGATTTTATTGAAGTATATAGTATTAGTGGGTTATAGACTGAATAGATATGACTGGCCTGTTGGTCGAGTGTTCAGAGATCCTGGCCACGAAACCAAGGGTCGCGGGTTCGAATCCTGCTAGGGGCAAACATTTCGTGTGATGAACATGAATATTTGTGCTCGAGTCATGGATGTTTATATACCTATTTAAGTATGTCTATCCGTTCACCTAGTATCTATAGCACAAGCTTATAAGCTTAGTTTGGAACTAGGGAATTGGTGTGTCAGTCTGAAGAATGTATTATTTATTTATTTATTATTATTATTTATAGAACGTTTGTTTAAATTAAAGGCATTTTTCGGGGTCAAAAGTTAAATCTAACATAAAATATCTTGCTTAAAACAAGTTCAAATTGTTAATCAAAGATCAACCGTCATCTAAATTGTTAACTACGTTATTGGAGTACCTTACCAAAAATAGTTTTGATGGAGGTCCGTTTGGACCCTAATCCAGCGAGGCTGGTTATTAATTGTGTATTACGTATATTGAATCCACTGTTCCATCTTTGTCTCCTATAGAAAAGGAATCTTAACAACTTGCATCATTGTTACTCATCCATCGTTTCTTGGTTGTTCAAGCTTTTTCACGATATTTTCCTTCCTATCGCAGAAGTTGTGTTGAAAATCCGTATTTACATGTCTGTTCAGTCACATACATTTTAGATTTTGTATAGGTACACTTGACAGAGAAAGATGTCCCTACAGGCATCATTCAGACTTATTGAGAGATAAAACCAAATAAAAACATTATTATTTCACTATTAAAAAATGTTTTTTCATAAAATAAGTTTTTACCTCATTTCTTAGATAATGATAATTTAGGTGAAAAACATGAATATAAAATATTTTCTTCAGAAGCAAACCAAAATAATCTTTATTTTGAAATCATGAATTTTACACAGATGGCGTATTATTACTAAGAAACAACTAACCTGTCCTTGTAGCGCCATCTTGTATTATTCCTGACAAACAGACTAAACTTTGCTGTAGTTCCAATTACTCACCACTGTCGCTGTTCTTGCGCGAGTTATAGCAGTAACTTTTCAAGTATGAGCAGTGACCCTGATATTATTACTCTGTGGTATTTAGATTGTAAATATGTATCCAAAGTACTGTAGTCATATGAATTAACACTTACTAAAAATGAGGCGCGACTCATGTTACCACATCATGCTACCACCAGTATTTAAATGCAGTCATCCCAAATATATAACAAATCAAGAACTCCAAAATCCGATTTTAAAACGCTGCAGTTAGGTTAAAACGCAGAACAATCTAACATAGATATTTAAACTTTGTTTTTCTGTTTAATAAAAAGTCAAAGTTCATTGACCTTTTCAGTTGTATAAGCTCCCGTGCCCGGTAGAATTGCATGTAACTCATGAGTGTTCTTTTACGACGACATTAAGATCCACTCTGATACGAGGTCGGTCCAATTAGTGCATAAAATAACGTTACTGTGAAATAAAAAGAAAATATTTACACAACAGTTCTCATAAGTAGAGAAACTTATTGAAATAAATCAGTATATGCAATATATTATTAGAACTTTAAGATAATTTAGAGTAATAATTTTGAATTTATCGTTACTGTAAACTTAAAATTTGCTAGTCAAAACAGACGAATATAAAAAATTCCGAACATACATTTTGAACTACAATGGATGGATGTGTGGATGTTTGTTATTCTTTCAGGTAAAAAGTACTGCATGGATTAGAATGAAACTTTACAATAGTATAGCTTATACATTAGAATAACACATAAGCTATGTTTCATCTATGTGCCACGCGAGAAACGCCGCGGGCAGAAGCTAGTATTTTTATATTTCATTTCAATTCGAAGTGAAAATTCAGTCGGTTTTTAATGTATACGCAATAACGAATTACTCATTGTTGCATGAAACAGCGTATATTATCCAACAATGGCTTCTGCGTGTAAAATATTTTAAAACATATTTTAATAAAATTTCCGTACTTATTCTATACGACACACTCACTATCTGTTATTCCGTTTCACTCTTCCACTGAAAGCGAACCAATGTTCGTACCAAGTATACATCACTGGAATGGTGTCTAAGGAGATATTAAGGAGATTTACGGATGCGATGCTATTAGACGATAATGGTCGAATACGTAACGTAAAACATGTTTGCTCTTAAATATTGCTTTGCGCTAATTCGGTTTGAAGGTCTCTGTCGTTTCGATGTCAATAGCCATTAGATCATTTTCGATGGCTTTATTTGGGGGATTTCATAAATTATAGTGCCTTACATATTCCTGACTAATACCGACTTACTTATACTTAGCCATTTATTTCTTTCGGATACCACTTAGGTACTATTTATGTAAGTATCATATTTTTAAAGAATTTTCGTATGTTCGTAAAATATTCTTCTTAAATTAATAGTAAGTAGAATATTAAGTATCATATTTTCAAAGAATTTCCGTATGTTCGTAAAATATTTTTCTTACATTAATAGTAACTAGAATATTTTCAAAGAATTACCATAATTATATTCAGTATCAGAATTATGATTTCATGTAAAAAGTAATACCGTCATGAATTTGGGAGTATATTCCCAATTCAGATATCTAATTGATTTGTTTTTTTTTTATGTAATAGTTGAATAATATGGATAAAGTCTTGTGTTAAATTTTATATGATCATAATGGTACATTAAGATTTTTAAAAACATTGAGCGTATCAACAGATGGCGTTGACTGTTCTTTTGACGTCACGGTCTTCTCCGGGCTTACTTCTCAATAATAAAACATCAAGATCAGAGAAGTACTTTCTCATTTGTATCAACATCTTTTTTCACAAAGTAGGTACTTTCTCATTTATATCAACATCTATGTTCACATAGCCATTACTCATCAAATCTCGTTGGAACGTATCCTTACCAGAAATACAAAAAACGGGCTTACAAGACTTACAGGGATCACTGTACGGAAATCAAAAAGCCGCCAAGAAAATCACGAACTGACATCAAACATAAAGCTAATTCTGAGTCGTCCTCAACGCCAGATTCTCAATTCCGAAATCCCGTCATCCGAATCGACCAGCTGTCACGTCCAAGATTCAAACGCGCTTCTCACCCTCATCCTCCCGCCCAAAAAACGTCTTCCGAGACCGTCATGAATGAGATCTTACGCGGTCCCTATTTCGACATGTCGGGACTGTGACCCGAAGTGGAAAAAAGTCGTTCGGTAACTGCGGACCACTTCATTATTGTCTCCTAGCCTTTGACCCGCGTCCTTTAGGGTATTAATATCTTGAGATTTATTTCTGGCCACAATCTCCTGACTGCCATAAATCATGGCAAAGCCTGCACGTGAAATAAAGATGTGCAGAAGGGGCACTAAATTTGAACAACGTTCAAATATAATGTCGAGAGAAAAGTATTTTTGGTAAACATTTTAGTTTACTCAGATTATATTCTGTTCCCATTATAAAAGTGAAAATCGATTACAAAAGCAATAATCGAAGAAAAACGTATGTAATTTCGGTCATAATCAAATATTGGTTTTATTGTTCTTTTTCGTTGAATTTATATTTCGATACTTGGATTCACTAATACATACATTAAGGCGACTGCCTATCTGACCTTTGCAACGTATTGGACCAAAGTTACACATTCACATTATTTATTTATTTATTTATTTTTAAAGTACCACCCCACATAAGTAAACACCTTTACTCTTCTGTGACCAGCCGTCGCACATAAAGCACATGTCCTTACAATTACCTACCACCGTTCGAACTGTGCAACCCTTCTGTGCGTCCCTATTCTGTGACCAGGCCCTTTCTGTGGACATCACGTGTGATCATGAATTATTGTCATTGTTATCCGATATAGCCTTCTTGAGGAAACGACTCTGATGAGTTTTTGTGCAAGATTTATGTTGATTGCGTTTTGTTGTGCTAACGGGGAAATATGGCTTGGGTTTTGAATAGGCAGGTTAGCTTGTGGCTTTAATGGCGACGATGTAAGCGATCTTTCAGAGAATAAAAATGGAAGAGGCTTTGAGACGTAACGACTTAAATATGAGCATCGCATATTAGAGCTTTTGTATTGAAGAAAAATGGAAGATCCAAAATGCTATGGCCTATCTAGAATTCTAGATTGCTGCTTTAGCTAGTAGAAGGTATGGATGTTTTGAAAAAAAAAAACGAATGTACAGATGTTTTGGTTTAAATTTTTTTATGGATAAATGGACGTACTTATTATACGCCTTATGTTTTTTGATATTAAAAAGAGTACTACATCTAATATTATTTATTAGAAGTTATCCATAAGCCGCAACTGCATTTATCTAAAAGATATAAATGTTTATCTTTACTTAAAATTTTGATTGAAGGGTGTATTATTAGTTAAATATGTGTATACGATCCCAAAAATAAAACCAAACTGTTTTACGTCTAATTATGGAAACAAATTTTGTAATTAGTGGGTAACACACCGCCTATACCACAGTTTCCCAAACTTTATCAGACCGCGGCGCACTTACAGGGTTATTTCGACGATGCAGTAGCCTTAAAATTTAATTTCGCGTGGACTATTATTTTTTTCTCGTTTGTAATCAAATAATAAAGTAATCCTATAAACAGTACATTAAAAGTTATATGAACGTCTTGTGATCAAAACCAAAAAATTGGATCGTTTTTTCATTCTCCTGTAAAATTTGCATATCTACAGTTAAGAGGTATTGTCACTTCATCGTCGATTTATTCATTTGTCCCAGCGCCACTAACTCAGCTTGCAAAATATAAAGGTATGACACTGAATGGTTTTTGAGCATGGAAAAGATTTTGGATCAATGTGAGTTTTTCAAGGTTTTCTTCGGCAATGTATTTAATGAAAAGTATTCCTTAAAAATGTAGGTCTTGTGACTCTAAAAGGTCATTATATCATACCATACGAATTTACTATTCATTATGTACCCCCAAATATGATGACTGGCTCGATGGCGAATTCGGTAGTGACCCTGCCCCATGCGCCAAGAGTTGTGGGTTCGATCCCCACCCAGGTAAATATTCGTATGATAAATACTTGTGTTTTTTCTGTGTCTGGGTGTTAATATCCAATATTTGAGTATTTGTAATACCACTGTTGATTCTGATATCCGTAACACAAGTGCTTAAGCTAATTATCTCGGAGTCAGATCAATGTATAATAATTATTTAAATAATCTACGGCGCACCAGAACGCCGCGGCGCACAGTTTGGATATTCCTAGCCTATATAATCACAAACCCAATAATTCTGCATCTTTTTACACTAATTAAAATACAACATACAACTGAATAGAATCCGACCCGTCTTACACAAATTGAACAAGTCCAAATTCAACTTCTAAATAATAATAAACAATATTAAAAAGGCACACAAGCATTAATTATTCAAAAGGTTATCATTTTGAAGGTGCGAATAAATCGGATAAGCTTTTATCTCTTTCGCACGAAGCTTGAGTGACAGACAGACAAACAGATGACATTTCACATCGAGTTCTAAATATAGATCTCAATAAAAGACTTTACAATAGTATCCGTATTGTGTTCCGTATTTAGACTGTTTAGGTAGAATGTGTAAGAGTTATCTTAATAAAAATTGTGAATTGTTTTATAATGAATGATGATTTTTTTTATTGTAGGAGTGGTGGTAGCTCAATGGTAAGGACACGCGCCTTTTAACCGAAGAGTGCGGGTTCAAACCCGGGCATGTACCTCTAGATTTTTTAGAATCTATGTACATATTTATACCAGTAGCTCGACGGTGAGGGAAAACATCGTGATGAAACCTGCAAATTCAAACAACTTTGGATTTGTAACCATGATCCAAAAATTGTCTGGTTCTCCTATCTTAGGGTTACGAAGGTCAGATCGGCAGTCGCTTCAATTTAATTACCAGACTCGCTAAATCCTGAATCATGGTCTAAGCGGACCCCGTCTAAGCACGGGACATAACGCTAGGAAGATGCTGATGATGATGTATTTTTTTGTAGGTTGAAATTAAACCTGTACATTCTAACAGCTATGGATTCATGATCCAAAAATTGTCTGGTTCCTCTATCTAAGGGTTATGAAGGTCAGATCGGCAGTTGCTTCAACGTAAATATCAGACTCGCTTCTCGAGGAAGCGAGTCTGGTATGTGGCATGGTCTAAGCGGACCCAGTCTAAGCACGGGACAACGCTAGGAAGATGACATAATGATCTTTTTGTCAGAACGATCTTGAATATTAAGAAAAATTGTACGATAACATTGTTATACAAATAACCTTTAAAAATATTTAATTTAATTACTGTATATGTTTGCAATTTAAAATGTGAAGAAATATGAATACCCACATACAAGTATTTTATAGCATTAATTTATTTTCAAATTGTATGAAACCTTACGTACTAATAGACGCTGTAGATGAGATGCTTTCTGCTGATACGAAAAAATAATGAATATTATAATACTGAATTGATAGTTGGAATGTTATTTGTAACAAATAATATTAGGGCTTTTCCAAAGAGATTATTTCTAGAAGAGAGTGTGATCCTCAGGGTCAGGGTCATGATCCCCAGGGCCCTGGACTGCAGCCCAAAAAGCCCAGTTTAAATCCTGGTACATGAAGAAAACGCAATGCGCATGAGGCGCTTATCCTTACCATTGGGGTACCACCACCTACCAAAAAAACATAAACATACATTAATAAACCTTTAAGTATATTTAATTTATATGAATTTAATTCTATGAAACTCGGTGTATCACTGGAAGAAAGATGTATCAGCCTTGTTAGCAACAAACTGCAACTTTGAAGCAGAACCGAGGATAGCGTCTATACAACCGGCAAACGTAATTCAAACTTATTTGCCCTTATTTGCCCGCTGTAGCAAATGCGCGTTTCCTTTGCAAAATGTGTTGCTCTTGCAATTTGAAAACATATTTGCCTTATTTTACTGGCTATTGAACTATGTATATTGCAACTTTAAATTTAAGTTCAAACTTCGGCCATAATACTAAATACATAATATAATGCAAAATGTCATCGAAACCAGTCAAGTGGTTTAGACATGATAGCTAAATAGACATAATGATAGTTTCGTATTTACATATTTATTAGTACTAACATAACAAGAGCGGTGGTAGCTCAATGGTAAGAACACGCGCCTCTTAACCGAGGAGTGCGGGTTCAAACCCGGGCACGTACCTCTGGATTGTTCAAATCTATGTACGTATTTATACCACTATCTTGACGGTGAGGGAAAAACATCGTGATGAAACCTGCAAATTCAAATAACTTTGGATTTGTAACCATGATCCAAAAATTTTATGGTTCCCCTATCTTAGGGTTACGAAGGTCAGATCGGCAGTCGCTTCAATGTAATTACCAGACTCGCTACATCCTGGATCATGGTCTAAGCGGACCCCGTCTAAGCACGGGACATAACGCTAGGAAGATGATGATAGTATTAACATAACATAACATAACATCACGCCCAGATTTCCCGAAGGGGTAGGCAGAGTCGAAGGTGCAGCAAGTCCTTTCAACCGCATTCAGCCAAAATTAAAGCCGGGCTGGGTTAGATGGAAAATTGTGAAAAAGCAGTGATAAGCGGCTAACCTGTCGCCTACACAATCACACACCCAAAACCCAATATACCATTAGTCGCCTTTTACGACATTTTGTCCCAGATCAACATGGACCAAGTCCCAGACCAACATGGGACAAATTTATTAGTATTAAAGTAAGGATTATGGCAAACAGACGTAAATCTATAGATAAAGCCGCGGGGCGTTATCTATAGATTTACGCTACCATAGGCTACAAAACCGTTTTTGTAGCCTATGGTAGCTTGTAAAGTATCCATAGGACAAGTATAAGCTTATTTTGGAACTAGAGAATTGGTGTGCCAGTCTGGAGAATTTATTTATTAAGTAAGACTACTTAGTTACATGAACTTTGCTACATATCTATAAGAGTATCACTATTAAACTTGAAATTGTATTAAAAGTGGGTACTTATAGGTATTCTAGAATTTTCTGCTGAACTCTATATTTCATATAGTACTAGTTTCTGCCCGCGGCTTCACTCGCGTGGTACATCAATGAAATCGGTGTATGAGCTATATTATTCTAAAGTATCATCAATGATGATGGAGATATTAGAACATAATCTGCTATTGTCACAAAATAAAAATGTATTCCTTCCACTTTTCAACAGTTTATAAAATATGCGGAATTTGATGTATAAGGTACATCGTGACAATTACTGTACTGTCATCAAATATCACTTCTGAAGACAGACAAGACCCTTTACCATTGATGCTAATGAAACTTGATCTCGATTAAACTCTTCAGTTAATCTGACTTTAATTCCGCAGTGGCACGAGACACTCCGCGGATATCCCGCGCCACGACAAAGCGCTTGACTCTGGCTGAGCGCCAGACGGCTCGCATACGTTTCTGAGGGCGCCGTATCTCTCGCATCAGCTGCTCAAAGTTGCCAATTAGAACTGGGTTCACGTAAATGTGAACTATGTAGTGTGGCAGTCAATTATCTAACTGCTAACCGTATTCATAGAACCCAGCTCAGGAATTAAATTTGAGTGTCTTGATGTTTGAGATATACTGATGTCTCAATATTGCTATATATTGGAATACATTAATTTCTAGTGAACCGGAATTAGTTTTTATAAGAGTTTATTTAGATACAATTCTATGAATGGGTTCAATAATAAAAAGGTCTCAATTTTTTAATTTACTTTAATTGTTAATTTTTTAATTTGTGAATCTCATTTAAAGCTTCTCATTTAAAACAACGTATGCATTTTTTTCTTGTCAAAGTAAAGTGAATTGAAATTTAAGCCTTTATTTTACTAGACAATATTTGGATCATGGTTACAAATCCAAGATTGTTCAGACCTCGATTGAAATTGACGTTAATTCCGCAATTGAACAAGACACTCAGCGGATACCGCCATGACACAGCGCTCGAGGCTGGCTAAGCGCCAGACTAGCATACGTCTGAGAGGTAATATCTTTCGCATCAGCTGTTTAACGTTGCCAATTAGAGATGGGGTCTTGAGTTAGGATAGTAATGATAGGTATGAAATGTGGCAGATTCTAACCCGTTAACTATCTTTGAACTAAGTGAAGCTGACATTGAGATTGCTCAGTTTTGCGTTGGTAGAGATGATGAAGTACCTAATATTAGTCATATCGATAATACCATCCTATTCATATAGATGCAACATTTGATAAGGATTGATGGTTATAAAGAGGATAAATTACACTACCAATCATTTGACATACTTTTTATGAACTGTCAAAACTAAATTCTCTCATAGATTTTGTATAGAAAAACTGAAGTAGCCATTTCACTAGCGAGTAGGCTAGTGAATTGAATGTTTCAAGAGACCCTGACCACAAAACCTAGATTTAAATCCCGCTAGGGGCAAATGTTTCGTGTGATGAACATGAAAATTTGTACTCGAGTCATAGATGTTTATAAATATATTTAAGTATGTTTATCCGTTCGCCTAGTATCCATATGACAAGCTTATAAGCTTAGTTTGGAATTAGGGAATTGGTGTGCAAGTCTGGAGAATTTATAATTATTTATTATTATTACGATACGATTTCATATTAAATGAAAATTGTAATGCAAATATTCCTACACGCTACGCGGTAAACCGATGAGAATTTCTTCATATTAATTATGGAGGACGCTCCAGGACTGGGTCATCGCTATATTAAAGCGATAATATGATATCTCATGTTATGAAGATTAAACCTAGCTTTACAATATTTTGGTGCAATAATCAAGCGTCTAATTAGTAAAGTAGTATACTGGCTCAATGGCGCATTTAATAGTAACCCTGACCTATTCGCCAAGAGTTGTGAGTTCGATTCCTACCCAGGACGGCAGGAAGCATTCGTGTGATGAAAACAAACACAAGTGTGTTTGTTCTGTGTTTGGGTGTTAATATATAATGTTTTAGTATATATTTGTAATACCGCTATTGAATCTGATATCCATAACACAAGTGCTCAAGCTACGTAGCTCGGAGTCAGGTCAATGTATGTAATGTAGTCTGATATTTATTTACTTTAAAAAAATCTAGTAAAGTAATGTTCTTCATAAAAAAAATATGACAATCAGAAAGAAAGAAAGAAAGAAACATTCATTACATTCAATCAATGTTTTTAGCTTTGAATATTATAAATCCGTCAAAAGTACATCAAAACGCTTATCAGTTACGGGTTAGGAAATTCCGGAACACATTTCATAATATTGCAGGTCATATTATGACTCTATAGGTTCTGTGATTGATGAATGTAGCAAAGCGTTCGATGGGGCTCTTTGACGAAACACTGAAAATGTAGCACCAATTAGGCGTTTTGACAAATTCAAATTCGTGTGAACTGTTCCTATTATGACCCATAACCATGCCCCATTTAGTCTGAGACTCAAAAATAATGCACCAATCGTGATAATTAGCCAGCAAGCATATCGTAAAAGGCGACTAATAGCGTACTGGGTGACGTCATTTGTCGCTTCTAACTCGGGTATACCTCTAGATTTTTCAAATCTATGTACGTATTTATACCACTAGCTCGATAGCGAGGGAAAACATCGTGATGAAACTAGCAACTTTGAATTTGTAACCAACCATGATTCAAAAATTGTCTTCGCTAAGTCCTGGATGTTGGTCTAAGCGAGCCGGGACATTAAAATAGGAAGTCTATGAGTAGTTTTTAGGCAGACAACAACAAATTCGCTTGACCTTTGCATACCAACGTATAATACACATAAGGCTATATAACTTTTTGTTGCAAAACAGCCCTTATCACAACGGAATAAAACTCCGCAGTTTAGCCTGAAGTGCTCTCGTGTGTACCTACCTCTGTACCCCTTACACGTGTTACCCAGAAACAACTGCGTCATAACAACTTACCCGAACAAATGATAAGTTTTAATTACGTATCCATCTCTGCCATAACATGGTAAGTTGCGATCGCAAAAACGTTGTACTCCGGTTTCAGTTTGTTGCTAACAAGGCCGATGTGCCACGAGGTTGTAAGTTTTCTGACAATAGTAGTTTGTGTAACTATATAATAACTATATAATGTAGCTTTATGATTTCAAACTGTTGGATCTACCTACCTATTTGTAATTCAATACTCCTTCTGCTGTTTCGTTTATTTGGTAATGTTTCGTTTGTGGTCAAATTTCTTTAGATTTTATATGACATATTTTAACGGATATTTAAACGGTTGTATTGTATAATAGGGAGCGGTGGTAGCTCAATGGTAAGGACACGCGCCTCTTAACCGAGGAGTGCGGGTTCAAACCCGGGCATGTACCTCTAGATTTAAAAAAATCTATGTACATATTTATAGCACTAGCTCGACGGTGAGGGAAAACATCGTGATGAAATCTGCAAATTCAAACAACTTTGAATTTGTAACCATGATCCAAAAAAAATTCTGGTTCCCCTATCTTAGGGTTACGAAGGTCAGATCGGCAGTCGCTTCAATGTAATTACCAGACTCGCTAAATCCTGGATCATGGTCTAAGCGGACCCCGTCTAAGCTCGGGACATAACGCTAGGAAGATGATGATTTTGAACATTGTATAAATTTGTTGGCTGCTTTTTAAGCTGTTTTTAAGGCATGTTTTGCTTCAGAACCTATGGTAGTTTTTGATATGGTTTTTGTATGTATGACAAAAACATTTCTGAGCATTTTGTTAAGTAGGGTTTATTTTAAGAGGTTTATAGCACATATTATTTATTTCACGGGTATTAGGGTGAATTCAAATTTGAGTGTTCTTTAAAAGTTAATAGTATGTGGTCACGAGTTTATATGTCAGTAAATGTATTATTCATAACATCGTACAATAAATCGAAGCGTAAATAAAAGTAGTTTATATAAGTAAAGCAATACTTTCATAAAGATGACAGTTTCCTACGAATCATCAAACGTACAGCCAACTGAAAGTAGTCCTGAGAATTTCATTACAGTTCCTTTTCCAACGGACTCTTTACAAATAAAATAATTCTTTATTAAAGTGCTATATCAAGCTTTAAGCAAAGTCAGAGGGTTGAATTAGTACATATTTGGTCTTACAATACAAAATAAAAAAAATCTTATACATATATAATAGATTAAACTTCAAACCAACTCGATTTCATATTACTACAAAGAACTGAAATTATTTCTATACTACATTGAAAGTTAGCTCCTATTTTCAGCTAATTTTAGTTATCGAAAAATATTTTTCTACATTAGTTCACTTGCTGTAATATTAAGATTGCAACTGTAATTATGTATATTAGGAATCCGAATCATTTCTTTTTTTGATTTATAATATGGCTTTCCTTATTAAAATTAGATAATTTTACAACGCCATCCAGTGCGCTTCTTACCCGGTAGCAAGCGGTAACAGCGCAATAACTCGCTCACCTCACGTAATTGAGTTCGCTGCGCGAGCAGCTGAGCCTGACGGTAATTAGCGCTCAGTGCAGCGATACGCGCAATGTCGTGGACATGGCCGTGAGGTGTTTACCGTTAGCGTTTGTTATTATAACTCTACTTTTCAGATACAATGAGCGTATAATAGTGTAGGTTTATCGCAGTATATCTTTAGGATAGCGCAATTTAGGTTTCACAAGCTTACCATACACAGGCTTGATAACTCTGAGTATTCAGTTATATAGATTTCTATCATTAACAATAATTTACACGTTTTTATTATAATAACAAAATATCGTCATCAAAAAAATATATATATTTCTAATATATATTAGAAAGCTTCTCAGTCATGCGTTCCAAAGAACCGCTTGAATCCTATTTTCATTAGAATTAGCTTGTTTGCAAGCACTCATTTTATCACAGACTCCTAAGTCACATAACTTTTCTCGAATGAACATAATCTTTCTACATTAAAATTAAGACACTCCATAATACTTGTCTTTTATTTACCCGGTAGCAAGCAGCAACAGCGCAATAACTCGCTCACCTCACGTAATTGAGTTCGCTGCGCGAGCAGCTGAGTTTGACGGTAATTAGCGCTCAGTGCAGCGATACGCGCACGGCATCGTGGACTTGGGCCGGGTGGTACTTACCCTTAGTGTTTGTTGTTATAGCCCTATTTCGGGGATGTAATGGGCATATAATGGTGTAGGTTTTCTCCAGTATATCTTAAGCATAGCACTAATTTGGTTTCGCAATTTTACCAAAAACAGATTCCACAATTCGGAGGGGCTCATTAGTATGATTTCTCTCTTACAATACAAAATATGGAATATTTCCGTAATGGGGTATTTAACTAAAAAAAAAAAATATAGTTCGTAAGTTATATTACCAAAAAATATTAAATACGTATTTGTTGCTTTATCTAATACTCGAAAAATTACAAAGATACAGGGCTTCAAAATCTGAAATGAGGCGGTTTACGTCATTTGGACGGTAAAATTATACGCACCTATTTACGTCAGGCGGTACTATAACAAGTTGTATCTTCATCATTTTTAGAAAAAATACGTACGTATGTAAGCAATATTTTTCGTAATTTCAATACATACGTAATGAAAACGACAAATCAATCAATAATCAACAGTGGGCTATAATTTATTTCTGAGTAAATTACCCTATTATGATGGTGACCTTATGATTTTTTTGTGGATCTCAGTTTCAACTAAGTATATTGCTATAAGTGACTTCCTCCCTTCTTTTTTATAATGTATGAAAATGAATGAGATCATATGCTCTTTTTTTAATCAGGATTTAACAGGAACATGATTTGGACTTATCCGAGTTTGATTATTATATTAAGGTTGCTAACTAACCTTACACTAAATCTTAGGACGTACCTTAGTTTTATCAATAAATAAGTGTTGTTAAATGAAAAAGTTATCTTTGGAAAAAATATATACCAAAGTTTTATTGGTCCCATATATAAATATTTGAAAAAACTTACATACACATAACATAACATCACGCCCATAATCCCCGAAGGGGTAGGCAGAGTCAAAGGGGCAGCATGCCCCTTCAACCACATTCAGCCAAAAATAAAGCCGGGCTGGGTTAGATGAAAAATTGTGGAAAAGCAGTGACAAGCGGCTAACCTGTCGCCTACATAATCACACAATCACACACCCAAAATCCGAAACTTTGAAAAAAACTTGGTTTACCTATACATAGCCGTGCGTCATAATCTTCGTATCATCCATCTTCCAAGAAGCATTAGACTTACAATAATTCTCACAGCTGACCAGTATCAAGACTAATCGTTGAAGTTATCTTTTCATGTATCTGAAGGCACATTCCAATTTATCATTTCAGTTGAATTTAGGCAACGCTATTGTTTTGTTACTATCACCCGTATACTCTTTGCATTGCCTTTGTTAATGTTTAATGTGCAAATTATTTCGAGCTAACTTGAGCTTATTTGGTTTAGATAAGAATTTAATTATATTTAAGAAGGTATTATGAAAGATTACCTTGAGCGGTAGAGCTCTGTGGTATGGTTATTTGCGAGAGGTTTTGGTTTGAACCTTGATACGAACCTCTAAATTTTCCAATTCTGATTTAACTAAGTATATTTTTTTGTACGTAATTTCAAAACCAATATATTATATTATCCAAGTTATATGATTAGCCTTAATCTTCTTATATCTAAAAATGAATAGCTGTTCGTTAGTCTCTCTAAAACTGAAGAACGGCTTGACCGATATGGCTGATTTTGGTTTTACAATATTGGTAATCTTCTAGGGACGGTAAAAAAATATGAAAACATTGCAAGGGAAATAATAAAAGAAAATCCGAGAACGGGACGATACGAAGTGCGGGACAGCTAGTATTAGAATATATTTCAGAAGACAATGTAAGATAAGATTATTTGTATGTATAAACTAAAACATATGAAGCTAGTTTGAAACCATCAGCTCGAAGTTTCTTCACGATGACATTGGTAGCGCCACGCTGACTGCATATACAAAGTTGAGGCATAGTCCCAATAAGCTTGTGCCAATTCGGGTAACAAAATGGCGAATCGAATTGGATATCGGCCAATATTTTATGCGCCAACTATAATGTGGCGAAAAATCTTCACATGCGGCTGGATGCGGTTCTGATCTGATTTATTTGAGAACATTCTTTTGACTGCATGCGTTTATAGATGGTGTTATCTATTCCGTTAGCACTTGGCTTCATTGCTTCTTTCGAATCTTTCTTGGTTCCGTCTTTTTTCTACATTCAATATTGTAGTTTGTCCTATGTTGGTTTGGGACTTTAATATAATGTGCCAACTGTGTTCCCTAACGAACATATCTTAAAGGGCGACTTATGGTATATCGGGTTTTGGTTATGTGATTATGTAGACGACGAGCTAGCCACTTGACACTATATTTTCAAAATTTTCCATGTAACCTAGTTAGCCTAGTTTTATTTTTGAGGCTGCAGGCCCCTACCTAACTACATTGAAGCGACTGCCGATCTGACCTTCGTAACCCTAAGATAGGGGAACCAGACAATTTTTGGATCATGGTCACAAATCCAAATTTGTTTGAATTTGCAGGTTTCATCACGATGTTTTCCTTCACCGTCAAGCTAGTGGTATAAATACGTACCTACATAGATTTGAAAAATCCAGAGGTACGTGCCTGGATTTGAACACGCACTCTTCGGTTAAGAGGCGCGTGTCTTTACCATTGAGCTACCACCGCTTCTACAGCTACAGCAGATTAAGTATCAGTAGGTAACTAAAAAAGTGTTTGTATAGTAAGGATTGATTTTACATAAAAAATGGTATACCGTTGCATTCCTTTAGTTCAGATATTTGGAACACATTTGTAGATAACTTATTGGTACACTTATAAATTAAGTAGCCGTCGTTATTAATTCATCAGTGCCTGTTAATTATTCCTTTTAATCAAAAATGGGAGGGCAAAGAACAGGAAACAGAAACTCATTACCGTTTTAATCACAGCAGGAGTTGGTGAACTATTTTCATTCAGTTTTTATCTTGATTTTGTGGTACTTTTTATTTTGCACTTTGGAATCCGGAGCCTGGAACTGAATTCAGGGAAAATTGAATTGGACATTCCAGCGGAGCTGAAATTAAATATTTGTTCATTAGCAATTACTGTTGAATTTATTTTACGGCTTAGAAAGATTCTAATTTATTTTCAACATAAATCTAGTATCCTAAGTCCAAACAATTTTATCTAATCCTTTGACTTTTCAAAGCTAGCGTATCCAATCTTGGCAACAGAATTATTTTTCTTTGCTGGAGAATTTAGTCAAACCTTATAATCGAATAGTCTATTCGATAAAAAAGGCTTGGTAGACGGTGGTATAAAGGTATGATTAATAGAAATTAGCTTGATAGAGTTCTATCAAGTGTCATCACTCTAGTGGTCAAAATCCTGGAGATATCTTGAGAATCATCATTGTCAAGAGTCTCTTGAAACTAATGTGGATCAGTGATGTGTGGATTTTAACTAATGTGGATTAGATCTATGTCTAACCACAGTAGTTATAATAAATATTCAATATTAAAGTAATATTAAAGTAGGTACTTTATATGACGTTCTTACTTTATTTGACTTAATCTAGTCGATACGATCACCCATCAAATCTTTAATCTTTGTGTCCGCCAGCCTAACTTCGTGATGTCCAAAGTTTCGTCTATAACGAATGAATTTGGATTAAATTTAATGAGAATAGTTTCTGCTGTCATTAATCACACAACTCATCCCAGAATTCGTAGAAATCTGTTACGCTCCACTCAAATTGATTATGCTTGCCGCTCTCATGAGGGGACAGATTCGTCAACAGCACTTTACAAAATGAAATTAGACAGAAGTCGCATAGACGAATGGAAGTGGATATATCGCGAGTATAATGGTAAGATGGTGAGTCTGATGGTGTGGATTTATACAAAACAGAGTGAAACACGGAGTTATGGAGTGCATATGTAAATGCTGCGTTAAAATCATTTTAGTATTATGTCCTGTTTTTAGTTGAGATCTACTTGGCCTATACTCCTAGATTGAATGAGTCTGCAACTACATTGAAGAGATTGCTAGTTGTATAATATAATTTAGAAATAAGCATGTTTGTCATATACCAAAGTAACCTTATAAAAATTAATAAGTATGTAAATTCTCCATACTGACCTGAATTCCCTATATCCAAACTAAGCTTACAAGCTTGTGCCATGGACATACTTAAATACGTTTATAAACATCCATGACTCGAGTACAAATTTCCATATACATCACACTAAACATTTAACCCTAGCGGGATTTGATCCAGCGACCCTTAGTTTTGTGGCCAGGGTCTCTGACCTCTCAACCAAGGGGCCTTGTATATCGCCTTTTAAATCTCTTCATTCACTATAACTATTGATACACAGTCACGGTAAGCCATCACACAAAGCATACTCCATTTCGATTGGACTAAAGTCGTGCCGTAACTTAAAGTCAATATGCTAACAATTGTCATACTGATCGAAACATTCCCGATTTTGTCAACGATGTTGCAAAATTAGACTGGAATCGCATACTCGAATCGATTCGCATCGAGAACGTCGAGTGCGTTAGCAGGTGCGAATATATCCGTAACAGAGGCGGAATCGAGTACCTTGATGCTTATTCTAGAGGCTTAGCGGATGAGGACTGTGCAACAAGAGGAGCTATGCGAAAGAGGTGGAATATAGTCATTGGTTCCAGATTACTTAAAAAATTACTTTTAAAATTTTAAATTCAAATGCTATCTTGCCACTGGTATGAGAGTGAATGTTTAAATTGAAATTATTTGTATTACTCAATCACGCCAGGATGCCACAGCGGATCTACTTGGAGTAAAAATACATTAAACTAATAGAATTTTATCTTCTTTTTATGTCGAATTCCACACGAGTGGAGTCGCGGGCAAAAGTTACTGTTTTATATGCACTCATTTATGTTTATAGGCTCATTAGCTAGAATTTTTTTTGTGGACTTATAAACAAGAATTGGTCCGTGGACTCATAAGCTAGTATTTCATCTACGGACTTATAATCTAGTATTTTGTCCGTTGGTCCCAATCTAGTATTTTTTCTTTGGGCTCATAAGCAAGTAATTTAGTCGCGTCTCGTTGCTCGCTAACGCAAGGCAACCAGCCTAACAATTCCCGCTGTATAAGCAGTCTTTGTTACTCCCCTCACGGTCTGTTCCGGCGTAATTGGAATTCCCGGCCAGATTGTGATCTTATAAAGGCATATCGACGTCAAATAAATCACGTATTTACGCTTCCGAAAATACGTAATGACACAAGTGCGTTTATACTTTTTTTCTCGTGCTGTGTTTTTATTGATCGTTTGAGCCCATCTTTGAAGTATTTTATTTTTTACGATACTGGCTGAATAATGATAATTTGAGAACTGAACCTTAATTTAATTTATATTAGTAGGTTTTAAAAATAAGAGCATTAGCCCTGTCAATATAAAATTACAATATCTCTAATCTTTGAGAATTGTTTTGAATAAAAATACTTAAACGTAATGGGTCTTTAATCACTTACAGTCCATGGGTTTAATATTTAATATTCTCTTTTTGCGTGTAATTGTTAGCAAATAGGGTGATGGGTGATATTGCTTGTAGTAATTCTTATCATTCTGTGGTTTTACTCGGAATTCTACACAAGTTATATTATACCCAACAGGGAAGTCGCTAATTAACTAATCTCAGCTAGCGTCATGTCCCGTGCTTAGACAGGATCCGCTTAGACCATGATCCAGGACTTAACGAGTCTGGTAATTACATTGAAGCGACTGCCGATCTGACCATCATAACCCTTACATAGGGGAACCAGACAATTTTTGGATCATGGTTTCAAATCCAAAGTGATTTGCTCACCGTCGAGCTAGTGGTATAAATACGTACATAGATTTGAAAAATTCAGAGGTACATGCACGGGTTTGAACCTGCACTCCTCGGTTAAGAGGCGCGTGTCCTTACCATTGAGCTACGCTACCACCGCACCGCTAATTTACTAAACTAAACTAACATAACCAATTAATACTACCCCTCAACATGACATCCGTTCCAACATGAATCAGAACTTCCACACCTCCAAACAAACGTTGAATTGAGATTGATTATATTTTCATATCCCTAATTATCTTACCAACCAAACTTAAACAAAGACGGATGACTCCCATAAAGAATTTGATTGCAACTTTGTTACAAACAACACCCTAATGAGGATTGGCGGTCGTAAGCAACTCGCGATGACTCCAACACATTCCGTGGAATTTGATTATTATTTGGAAACTTCGTCCGTGCACGTTTTATGCGGAGTTTTAAAGCGGATCTTTGTTGTATAAGGGAAGTTCGTGTGTTATCCGGAAGGTTTATTAGAGCATGGTTGTATGTTACATGTGTTTTACCCTATTACAGCAAAGCTAAAAGGATGAGTTATGATTTTACCAGCCTATGTAATAAATAATAATAAATACATATCACACTACATCACATACATTGATCTGACTCCGAGGTAAGTAGTTTAAACACTTGTGTTACGGATATCAGAAACAACAGTGGTATTACAAATATATACTTAAATATTGAATATTAACACCTACACATAGAACAAACACAAGTATTCATCATTCGAATATTTGTCCTGAGTGGGGATCAAATGCACAACTCTTGGCGCATGGGGCAGGGTCACTACCGAATGCGCCATCGAGCTTGTCATGTATATTTATATACAAATATAGCTGCTAATTATACAACTGCTAATTAAATAATTGTACATTTCATTCAATATGAACATGATTGTTCTAGTCTGGCCACGAATAAATATGGAACCCGTTTAAAGCAATTTTCATATGATAAACACAGGTCATGAAGTCGAATCATGGATTATTATTTATAGTAGCGCCCCGCAGATTCGCCCGCGTAGTTCCCGTCTCCGTGGGAATAAGGGGATAAAATATAGCCTACGTTACTAGCCGATAAAGAAGCTTTCCATTGGTTAAAGAATTATCCAATCGGTTCTTTAACTTTTATTCGTTTTCTAATATCTATAACTCAAGCATGTTTGATCAATTTCGGCGCTGGAAATCTAAATGAGCATTTACTATGTACAATTTCGGAATTTAAAACGATTTAATTCGTTCTTACGCTAAGCCCGCTAGGGAAGTGGTGTGTTTGTTTAATAACTTGGAACAATTTATTGAATAAAATACGAATTATAGAACAAAGCCACAATATGGGACATGAAAAGAATTTGCTAATTGTGTTTCTTACCTAGCATGTCGTAAAAGGCGACTAATGGTATATCGCGTTTTGGGTAGGTATGTGATTGTGTAGGCGACAAGCTAGCCACATGTCACTACTTTTTCATAATTTTCCATCCAACCCAGCCCATTGTCCCGTGTTGGTCTGGGACTTAAGAAGAATGTGCCAACTGTATTTCTTGTCTAGCATGTCGTAAAAGGCGACTAATGGTATATCGGATTTTGGGTATGTGATTGTGTAGGCGACGAGCTAGCTACTTGTCACTACTTTTTCACAATTTCCCATCTAACCCAGCCCAGTTTTATTTTTCGCTGAATGTGGTTAAAGGGGCCTACTGTCCCTTTGACTGTGCCTACCCCTTCCGGGATTTCGGGCGTGATGTTATGTTATGTTATGTTTACCTGATGTAGCTTCCAGCAGTATAAGAATAGAGGCTAATGGTAAATGATTAGGCATTGCAATGCTGGATCTTGCAATCCAGCTGGGCCGAGAGCAATTCTAGATGTGCTGGATTCAGCGACATGTGCTGAATAAATGCCGCTGGATTTCAATCCCTACTAGAAATTGGAATGCTAGATCTAGAAATATAGAAATAGGTTCGGCACAATGTAAGCTTTGCTGGATCCTTCGTTAAGTGTTCCCGGATCCCGCAAAAATGCCGCTGAATTGCAATCTCTAATAATGATGCTGATAATTATACAAATATACATTTAAAAAAATATATCAAACTACATCACATAAATTTTTCTGACTCCGAGGTAACTAGTTTAAACACTTGTGTTACGGATATCAGAAACAACAGTGGTATTACAAATATATTCCATATTTATTCGTGGCCAGACTAGAACAATCATGTTCATATTGAATGAAATGTTTTTTTAACTAAAATCATCATCATCCTCTTGCCCTTCTCCCAGTTCATCTGGGGTCGGCGCAGCATGTTTTTTTAACTAAAATAAATTAAGAAATATCTCAGTATGAAATATGTATGTCTAGCCACGCTTTTTCCAAACAGTCAAAACAATATTTATCTTTGGGCCTATGTTACTGAAGTTTGAAGTCAAACTCACTATTAGTCATTGAGCTATTATTACTTATTATTACTACGTATAGAGAAGCTATGTCAAACAAAAATATTATCACAAAGCATGGACTGAGCGTGTTTCAGCATTTGCAACGCTAAAACTAACAATTGTCGTCTAATTAAGCTATTAAAACACGCAGCGCTAGATCGCTCATAGAGTACATTTTTCTCGCGACCAAAATGTCGTAAACGCCGTGAATTTCATGGCGCTTACGCGTGAACGTAGGCGAGTGACTAAACGAGTTGTTGCCGATCGGCAACAACGCACGGCGCAAAAAACTTGTTCGCTGCGTCGGTTCCATACGCTAGTAATAATAGTTCAATGCTATTAGTTGACTGATGAATATTTGGACGTGAAATAACTTTGAATTTTTAATAAAATTCATAATCTAACATGATACTAAGGTAAATAATATAATTAATGTTACTCAATGTTTTGAATTAAATATCAAACTTGGCAGTGTGCTTAGAAATGTTAATTTTGCAAAGTAATGTAATGTCTGTATATTAATATCAATCAAGATTTCATAAATTTAATAAAGGTAACTTACTTAAAATACATTGAAGAATGTCGCCATACAAAACTAATTAATTAAGCTTTTATAATTCGTCAGTCTTTTGAGAAACACGTTCAGAGACTGTTAATTAGAGGATTTTGTTTCAAAATTGTTTTATCACAAGCATAAATGTAGAAGCAAATTACTGAATTTTCTGTTATATACTTATTCGCCTTTTTTTAAATCTTCTAAAGGTAGAAAATAAATAAACAGCCTGCCTGATGACTAGCAGTCACCATAGCCCATAGACATTCGCATCACTGTTATAGATATCACAATGCGTTGAAAATCTAGCGAGTGGTTGGGCTTTGGTAATAGGGTATTTTACTAAAGCACTTTGTACCTAAAAAAATCTGTTAAATAGGTTCAACTTAATATTAAAATACCGAATATCATGTTTCAAAAATGAATTTGATAATATTATCTGTAATAAATACTTTTAATAAGTTACAAATAGCGCGTAGGTAATCATCACGTGGCTAAAAACGCCGTTTACGTCATTACGTCTGTTAATCGACATTATTCCCAACGAGTCCAGCAACAAGTACAACTTAATGTCCAAAATTATCTCCTGAGTTTGACGGAATGTGAGTTTTATCTACCGAACCGATCCGAATATGACGTCATTTCGGAACCACAGTAGTTTATGCAAACTGAAACGTCAACTCGTAGCGTTTAAGGAGGAAAATATATTTTCTTAATTTTAAAATGTTCCTTTATCTTTAAATGAAAATATTTTGCTCACAAAAATACTTTTTTATGTTAATTTTGTGTCTACCTATATTGTGAAAGTGGTTTAAAAAAAATGTAAAATACCTTATTCTCACTAAGCATAGATGAAGATTGAATCTGCGAGGTAGGAAATGCTTCACTGGACCTCATAGTTATTTATTGCCACACTTTATATTTTTGTAATATGGTAATCCTGTAGTACATTGTCACAGATGCATAAAATACACAGGTTCATCTACAAAACTTTTTTTCATTATTATAAATATTTTCTGTAATTGTTTTTAGTACATTAAAGAACATCTATCTTTCTATTTATATATATAATATATAAGGTTGTTTTATTTAATAACTTTTTAAATAGTTAAAATATCAAGGAACGCTATATTTATTATAAACAATTGTATTGCTTGTAATTGTATTTAGTGGAATAAGACTTAAGTACTTATTACATTTTGTCTATGTTATGTTTAGAATTTTGCTTAGTTTATTTTGTTTAGTAATTTTAAGTGTTCATGTAAGGTGTGTTTGGGCAGCACTAAACGCCTTGATCTCTAGGCATCCGCTGAAAACCAGCGTCGCGGTGAGCGTAGCGTCACCGCGACATATGCTGAGCGGAGACCTTTTAGGTGCTACATATTTCACATCTTTTAAATTATGACAGTCTGTCATTTTGTTTTTGTTATGTGTGTTACCTAATAAACATTTTTCTTTCTTTCTATTTATAATCCTAAAAGTTAAACTGCTACTCTATGTCGTACTTACAACAACATATATCAAAATATTGTTGGTATTGAAAAGCCATGATGCCATCATGCTCTTACCTACTACGTACTTTCAGAAAGGACGATCACTCATCTAATACTAGATTTTGTTTGCTTTTGTTGCTTCGACTTACCGTTTTCAGCCGAGATAAATAAAAGTTGTTCCTGTCAAAAGGGTCACCCATCCAAAATACAGCCGCGGTACATGTAGCTTTGGTATACGTGCACTTGCAACACTACCACTTTTATTACATTATAAATAACTTTCATACGATTTTACTACTAAGTAAACATGATACTAGGGGATGTTTTGATTAACAACCCTGAAGCACCCCGATTATGGGACTATAAAGCAGGATTTAAAGGGTCATAAAGTGATATAAGCTTTACCTAAACTCGGTGGAATACAAACACATGAATTTGAGAACGGTAAACTAAAGACGATGGCTTTTATGGGAACTATTCATAGAACAATGTAATGTGACTTAAAGTCCTTCATAGAGAATCATTGGTTGAACGCCATAAACTGTGCATAGATGTTATTTAATACTGGTCAAAACTAAGTAAACAAAATATATCGATTGCTAACCCTAAGCTCGAAATTAAATGATGTTTAAAATTACTCAAAATCTTTGCCTCTAAAGGTGCCTGCCCATTTAGTTAATAAAATACGATGTTTTATAAAGAAAAAGTTGGGTAATGGGATTGTTCAAATACCTATCACTACATAGTCATATTTTCCCACAAAACCTAACTCAATTTTGATTTAGGTGAGCAATAACTTCTTATACCCACTAAGAAGTTTATTGCCCTTTTAACTGATCGTAACCCTTTGGTATTAGAAGCGTGACGGTATGTTGTCTAACAAAACTTTAATAAAACACAACAGTTTACAATAATGTTCTTTATTTGCTTGTTTAAGAGAAATATAAATAACAGTTTTCCTTTGGTAACATTCTACATGCTTCAGTTAAAGTAACTATTATAAAGGTTTGTTAAAATACTCTTAATTGTGTAAGCTTAGACTGTAAATTATAAGAGAGTTTACACTTACATAGATATTAGGTACTGTAACATGAAATAATTAGAATAGAAATATACATGTAAACCGAATTACATATTACAAGTGTAATGTAATGTAACTTAGAGAATTATGTTTTTATTTACAGTTAGGCCAGCTATATTGTAAGAAAACTATTAGTTATTTAGAATACCTACTATGTAAACTATTTCATTATTACTTATTGTATTTTAAACAGCTTATAAAATATATGATAACTTAAATACGTACATAGCAGTTTTCAAAAGATTAAAATCTACCAGGTACTATCCTGGAATACCTATCTTCACTTCACATATAAAACATATTATTATCATCAATATATGTCGAAATTTTTATTTTTTTGTTTAAACAGTATACAAGTACACTTTTGAATTCTCTATCTACATTATGAAGTTACTTGAAAGTAATGGTATTTCAAACAATTTCTGACGTTTAATATACATTTTAATGGTCCTATTGTACGTTGCTAAACTATTTTTTTTATACAAAAATGTTCAGTATCGATTTGTTAAAACATCCTAAGTAAGTTTTACACATATCGATCAAGGTGAATATTTCGAATAATATAATTATGATAAGATGTTTCACTCAAACGTGCAAAATGCGTATAGCATCAGTGATTTTTATACATAAATTATGTATAAAAAATCCCAACTTCTGTAAAATTTGCTGTTATTGGAAAAATTATATGTATAACCTATATATGCACATTAAGGCATAAATCACTTTGTAAGTAATGAGTCTCTACGAAAGACTGACTTTTTAATTTGATGTTTAGGAATAAATAAACTTGAGTGTTAGGAATTACATATGTCAAATAATTGTTGAATTGTACACTTCATAAAAACTTTTTGAATATCTTTAAAAAAAAATTAGAATCCTAACACAAAAGTTTAACATGTAATTTGTTGAAAGAAAATGTATTCTAAACAAATAGATTTTAAGTTCAAATCCGAAAAGGAATCTTAACCCAATACGGGTATACAGTCTAAAGGCTGTGGTTGTTACGGCCGAACTTGCTAATCAGTCAGCCAATACAAATAGGTTAGGGGTGAATCGATACCTCCAGGCGCGGCCGAGTCAACAGTCAGTGACCAGTACAGGAGCCACTCGCCTCAACAAGCATGTATATAATAAAGAGGTTTGTTTGATTCATGACCTTAATTTTTTCTTACTCATTTCGCAGAACGGACACAAAGTTTATAGAAATTAGGAAAAAAAACCAACACAATTAATACATTTTCCTTCTTCGTCAAAGAAAATTAAATCCAAACGCAAACTTCATAATGGCTTTAATCAATTACTTAAAAAAGGCTTAAGTATGAAATCTAAGATAAAGTGATCAAGGTGGCAGTGGTTTTTCAATATTAAGTTATTATAACTTTCTTTCTTTACTTTTCTTTCCTTTTCCTAACTTTCCTTAGTTACAAGCTGTTTTTATTACTTGGCTGCTAAGGTCATATTAGAAATATTTTTTCAAAAGACTTCACGAAGATGATTGTAGAAACATTCAAGCAACATATAATTACTTGAATACTAAAAAACCTTTTATCCAATTATTATGTTAATACTGCCAATGAATCATGTCAACGTAGTCAAGTAAAATTGGATGTTACAAATGAAAGCGTCTATCCCTGTAAAAATTAAACCATTTCACTTTTATTAATAGTTAATAATGAATACAAAATTCTGAAAAGCACAGTTTAATTATTTGACCAAAACACAAAACCATTACAAGTTGCCTTATAAACATTAAATCACAAAAAAACCTTTTTTTTCCACATGTTCAACTTCCTTCGTTCGGCTCCCGCACTATCCGTAGTCAGTTACGCGTCATGTAACGTGACGTAGGGGGTCGACAGCCCGGCGGCTTGGCTCGAGCACTGTTTTTGCGCCTGCCCAGCTTTTGGCACAAGCACGAGTTGTTCCAGGTCGCCCTGTCGCAAGAAAGTGTCATCGTAAATCAACGGTCGGTTTAATCTGTTAGTGAGACTTGCATCTGTGAATTGGTTGTTTTGCTATACTATACTATAAACACATTTTAGTCCAGATGTTGCAGAATGCTACGCCTATGTTCAATTGGCTTCTTGAATCACAAACTATACTATGAACGTTATATACTAACAATTAGCTACTTGTATATTAATTTCCTCCTAACCCATATGTGTCACGACGGCCAATCTCAACGAGGATTAGCCAACTAGGAGATATTATAGGGAACAAGTGTGTGCGCAAAAATAGGTACACTCTCTATTTCTTCACTCTCATAGTCCGGTGAGTCGACAATTCGACATGACCAGAAAGAGGTCAGGCGCAGAACCAACGGCTTAACGTGCTTTCCGAGGCACGGGGGTAATTATACCGCTAACTTCCTGATTCCGGACTGTTATTAATTAATTTCAATATTGAAATAACCATTCACATTTTTTTGGCACCAATCGGGATTCGAACCCGGACCTCTTAATCCTTAGGCGGCGCATGCTACCACTAGACCAACGAGGCAGTTAAATACTATACTATACAAAAACTAAAACGTAGCCCAGATGTTACTGAATGCGATATACCAATAATTGGCTACTTGACTCAAACTTTTTTTTCAGTCTTTCAGTTAGGTTTTTAAAAAATATTAAATATGTATATTTTACTTTGACTAATACTAGAAAAATTACGAAGATGCAGCGCTTCAATAATCTCTAGAGGAGCGCATTGACGTCATATGGCGTTCGGCTCTCTCTGCCTACCCCGCTAGGGAAGTGGCGTGAAGTTTAGTTAGTTAGTTAATACTAGAAAAATTACGAAGATGCAGCGCTTCAATGTTCTCTAGAGGAGCGCATTGACGTCACTAGGACCTAAAATCATACGAGGTTATTGAGGTCACGCGCAATTTGAACGCGCTGTATCTGCGCTAGTTTTGATTTTCTCTATAAAAGAAAAAGTACGCAAGTACATTATTTTTGTAAAGAAATTGAGTCAAGTAGCAATTCGTGTTAATAGAAATAAATAATAAATAAATCCTCCAGACTGACACACCAATTACCTAGTCCCAAACTAAGCTTGTGCTTGTGCTATGGATACTAGGTGAACGGATAGACATACTTAAATATGTAAACATCCATGAATCGAGTACAAATGTCCATCACACGAAACATTTTCCCCTAGCGGGATTAGAACCCGCGACCCTCGGTTTCGTGGCCAGGGTCTCTGAGCACTAGACCAACGGACCAGAAAGAAAATAAGTCAAATAAAACAGTAAAATATAACACGAATGACATGAGTAAGAGGGAGGATTTATTTTATAAATCGATTTACCAAGGATATAATTTTTAATACATTGATATATTAGATTGAATATTTAGCGTGCTAGCAATGAAAAAAAAAAGTAATTGAGGAGTTATTTTAAGAGTACAAACAAATATACATTTAATAAAAATTATGTAACACATGTCTAACACGCTAACATTTTTCTTAGTTACTTAAATTAGTAGGTATAATCCCCGCAGATTGCTAATGCGTCTGGCCGCCATATTGGTGACGTAATCGTCACTCAGAACCGTTCGCAAAACTGACCAGTGACGTCACGTGGGTGTTAATTAGACAAGGTTCCAGCGCATTAGCAATCTGCGGGGATTATAATTCTACATTCAAAACGCCGTTCCCAAATAAGGACCGCCCCAACGCTCAAGCCAATGAACTCGAACTTCAAAGATTTGTACAAAGCCAAGAATCAATTTGCTCTATCTAACAGATTATTAGCAATTGGCTTAAATTGTTTTATCCTAAATTCCACATTTACATTCACTTTTGGCGAAATAAATGGCGTTGTTCATTTTATCTTCCTTCCGCAATGAATACTTGATTACCTCGGGAATCTCTTTCTTTGATAACGGTTTCTGGAGCCGCCGCGAAATTTTCGGTGTTTGAACGAAAATTTAAGCTTTGTATGTAAATATGGTGCGTTCCATTAAATAATTAGCATGGAAGATATGGTGGAGTACTCTTGCGGTGGAACTGGGTACTTGGGCTGAAATGTGAAACCTTTTAACGTTGGTATTCTGTAGTATTTCCATTCTTGTCTGGCTTACTAGCTTAATATTGTTAATTTTAATTATACATTATATTACTTAATACTGCATTCACATAAGCTTTTAAGATGTCAATAAGCCCTTCTTTAAGTTAAAGTTTTTAACTGTAACATTAAATAACTATGTCTGAAAGAAGAAATTGAAATAAAACAAAAATATGAATATATGGTGTAATTAGTGGTCATGTTGCTTAATAATTAGCGTTTAATAATTTTTTTTCTCATAAAGTTTAATAAAACAAATCATATTTTGATACAAAGTTGTATTAATATCAATAAAATACTTAGGAAAAGTGTCCCGTAGAAATGATATCATAGTTCACTATTTTATGTAAAGACTTACCAAATACGCATCAAATAATGAAGATTTCCAAAAGAAAGAAGAAAAATTGAACTTCAACTTATATAAGGTAAAATTTTGAACAACTAAACTTCACGCCACTTCCCTCGCGGGGTAGGCAGAGAGAACCGTAATTTTGTACAAAACCATCTTGAATCAACAATAAAGCGACCCACGTGGAGGGTTGTATTTCAAACTCTAATTAAGCTCACCTACTAAAAGCCTAATTAGAACCCGAGACACCCGCTACATTAAAAAAAAAACCATATGAACAAAGAAAAAATCTACAAAAAAGGACGAAACTAAACGGGTATTGAAAAATTACGAGTCCTACACAAATATTTGTCCGGTCCTTTTCGCGCTTGGCTTACGATTTTATTTAATAAGGCGTCCACTTACCGAGAAGAGATATCCTATAATGAGATCAGCGTCCCTCGGCGTGTCCAGAGCGTCCTTTTCAAGGACATCGGTCCTCAGCCAGCGACAATCGACGAACGCGCGCACCGTGTTGTCGTCGTGAACGCTGCACAAACGAGAAAGTGTTCAAAGGCATATTTAAATTAAATTTTGTAAACATCGGTATTTTGTATTTTGATGTCTGACAAGCCAACTTCACGACATGGTTCAAATGCAAATATGATCTATACACCCCTGTAAAATATGTTGTTGAAAAGAGTAACTACCGAGTTTCTTGCCGGTTTCTTCTCGGTAGAAGCAACATTCAGAACCGGTGGTAGATTCATATTATTAGTTGATTTTCCTATTGAATTGACGATTTATAAGTGTTTGTTTCAAACCTATATAAATAAAGAGTATTTTGACTTTGACTTTGACTTTGACTTATTAATTATAATTATTCTATCAGTAAATAATAATGTACTCGTACATATATAAGTTGTGTCTTACATTAACTTTCATCGTACGAGTTACTTAATTTGGCAGTTCATTATAACACAAAAGACTTACATCTGCAATCTTAATCGGATCAACTAGACTATGTGATTTGTACGCTGGAAAAACCAGTAAAGTATTCAATGGATACGTTCTTTATCGTATGAAACTCTAGTTGATCTGAGAAACACACTGACTGACATAAATGTATATATTTGACTGGCTCGATGATGAATTCGTTAATGCCCGTGGGCTATGCACCAAGAGTTGTGGGTTCGATCGCCACCCAGGACAAATACTTGTATGATGAATACTTGTGTTTGTTCTATGTCTGTGTATTAATATCCAATCCCCCCGGCCCTCCCTCACCCGGAGTTACTGGATTACTGGATTCAACATTGCAGTCCCTATTCGTAGCCTACACAATTATAAACCCAATTCCTCACACTAGTCGCTTTTTACGATAAATATAACAACAAATAAATATTTTTGTAAGTATACTAATAGTATAAAGCTGAAGAGTTTGTTTGTTTGCTTGAACGCGCTAATCTCAGGAACTACTGGTCCGATTAGAAAAAATCTTTCAGTGTTAGATAGCCCAGTTATCGAGGCTTTATAACTAAACCATAAACGCATGTGAAACAGCGGGTTTAACTGGTACATAAAGTATCATAATAACCCTTCCCTTTCATTTCACCATAGTCGAAAAGTATTAGAACTCATACCAATAAATTGGCGTACAAAAGTCATCTCGAATACGAGTCAACATTCAGCAAAAACGTGCCGAATATTTATCACCATATTAATGCCGACTCATTCCATTTTAACCCTTTTCTATTACTTCGCTACGAGTAACGCAATGTAGCTATTTTATGTTTTCCATGTTTTCTTATCCAATTGGTCCTGGCACCCGTAGATAGATCGAAAGGGTTATGGCCCCCCTGGGAGCGCCTAGCTCCATCGCTCAGTGTCAACGAACCCTTTTGGCAATTTTTCACGGTTATTTTATGGTTAAAATATTTCATATGGAAATGTGTGGTTGGTGAGATTTTTTTTGTATGAAGACGGTTTCTCGCTATCTGTTATTTTAATAAGTTCAACAATCGTATCACAAAATGTGTTTAAACTATCACGAGTGGTGAAATCATTATCATTAGATACATCATTATTAATTGTGTTTGTGCTATAGATACTAGAAAACGGATAGTCTACTTAAATGTTTTTAAATATCTATAATTATAGTTAGATAATTCACAGGAACACAGTTCCGTATTGGTCTGGGACTTAAAAGTAATGTGTTATCCTTAACGTTAATCTCTCTTTTTAACCGACTTGAAAAAAAAGGAGGAGGTTCTCTATTCGACAATTTTTTTTTAATTTTTACTTTATTTTATTTGTATGTATGTTATTTTGTATAAAATTAGGCCAATAATGAAGTTTTTTTTTCTGTATTAATCATGCAATTAGCTTCACAATCTATAAGCAGATGTTATAAAAGATTCTAATGACGTGTAAGATTTGTCTTCCACTGTTCTACCTCTCTATTAATTTTATTCTGGTTCTATTGTTTGATAAGATCTCAGATGTATCATTTGTGAATGGGTTCAAAGAGAGATGCTGCAAGATTATTGATGTGTGCGTTTACTCGGGTTTTGTATTTCTCTACCCTTTGATCAATTTCAGCTTTTACAGTTATGACTTTGAGGTATTCGTGTAACTCTGAGACCTTAGTGTACTATACCATAATCATCATCATCTTACTAGCGTCATGTCCCGTGTTAAGACGGAGTCCGCTTAGACCATGATCCAGGAATTAGCGAGTCTGGTAATTACATTGAAGCGACTGCCGATCTGACCTTCGTAACCCGTAATAGGGGAACCAGACAATTTTTGGATCATGGTTAAAATCCAAAGTTATTTGAATTTGCAGGTTTCATCACGATGTTTTCCCTCACCGTCAAGCTAGTGGTATAAATACGTACATAGATTTGAAAAATCCAGAGGTACATGCCCGGGTTTGAGCCCGCTCTCCTCGGTTAAGAGGCGCGTGTCCTTACCATTGAGCTACCACCGCTCTAGTGTACTATACCATAATAAAGATATATAAAAGATCTTTCGTTCAGAACAGTCAACAGTTGACCACACGAAAAATTACGGCATTACGGATTACATTATTCTAAATAGATTTATTAATCAAGTCACTATGTTGGCTTTCGTAGTTAGTTCATAAAAAGCCTCACGACACGTGTACTCTAGAATGTTTGCTTTGCATATATTAACCTCCCGACCGGCATAATTAAGATCTGTGGCTCAAGTACTACGTTTACAGTAACCCTTTAAAGGGACTAAATGTAGGTTTAGCCAAACGTAGGTATGCTAAATAAAATTCCACGGCAAATTAGCTAGAGTCCTTACAAATTCCTGCTTTGAACGTACCAGAAGACTTATTTGTGAAAGGCACTTAAGCGACTAGTGTACCAAATTAATTTGTTGATATCATATTCGCTGCGTATAAGAGCTTCTTTGTGTAAAATGTTCTAGAATTTATGTATTACAAAGTAATTTTGACACTAATAAATTGGTCTAAAAATAGATTAATTAATATTATATAATATCATAACCAAAAACGGTTTTACGCTTTATGAAGACCGACATTAGAAAGAAAGAAAGAAAGAAAGAAAAATGTTTATTAGGTAACAGACATTATGAATTGGCACAAAATTTGTGTGAATTATTTTTTTAAACGTGTTAAATCTACTTCAAGCGGACTTTGACTAAAAACGTGACGTAACGCTAAAAGAAAAGATAAATAATGATGTTCTATGATGCTTTCATATCTTTGTATTGCTAATATAATAGAAATATGTGAAGAATAATTCTTCACATTGATCTCTTGTTCAGTAAAAACATTTTAAAAAAGGTGTTCGCTCATGCAAGATTTGGGCTGAAGTAAACATGGCGAGTAAAATAATTGCAAAGTTTCGTTATTCCTCCGCGATTATTACTAAATATCCATGAAAGTATAAATTATTATTAATAACAAAAAAAATCTGTTTGTTTGTCAAGTAAACTGACTTAACGGATATTCGAATTGGCAGTTAAACTGTTCTTACAAGGATTACTAAGATACTACTTTTATATAAAACCATAGTTAGAAGTTACGGGCAAAAATAAAATATTTTTCCACACGGACGAAGTCGCGGGCTACAGCTAGTCTTATAATATGAATGGATACAGAGGGTTGGCAAGAACGTGTGCAGAATATACCTGGAATGGGTTATCATCGTAGGTAAGTAAGTATTATATTGTGTGGCTTGCCATAGGTGAAGGAAAACGTCGGTGGAAAAATTGCATAGCCCGGTAGCTATAGATAAATACCTCCGTATTACCCATATTATTTGATTCTATGAACGAAAGGTTATTAAAGTTCGATGGCAGTGGTTACATAACCAACATTTATCATAAAATAATGAGTTATGTCCCGTAATTAGAGCGGTGGTAGCTCAATGGTAAGGACACGCGCCTCCTTATCGAGAAGTGCGGGTTCAAACCTGGGCATATACCTCTAGATTTAAAAAAATCTATGTACATATTTATACCACTAGCTCGACGGTGAGGGAAAACATCGTGACGAAACCTGCAAATTCGAACAACTTTGAATTTGTAACCATGAACCAAAAATTGTCTGGTTCCTCTATCTTAGGGTTACGAAGGTCAGATTGGCAGTCGCTTCAATGTAATTACCAGACACGCTAAATCCTGGATCATGGTCTACGTGGATCCCGTCTAAGCACGGAACATAACGCTAGGAAGATGATGATGATGTCCCGTAATTAGTCGGAGTCCCTTTAGAGTGGTTCCTAACCAGTGGTCCTCAGTTACTAAAAGGTTGGGCACCCCTGCCTTAGACCATGATCCTGGATTCAGCAAGTTTGGTTATTATTAGGCTTGTTGATACATAATAAGCAACTGACAAATTGTCTTACAATGTTTCCGATGTATAAATTCGTACTTTGATTTGATTTGAATTTGAGTTTGTACCTGGACTAAATGCTGTATAAATGCCAGCATTAGATGCTGTTTAATGTATAAAGTCACTCTCTTTGCATTTAAAAATAAGATCCAGATATATTCTGATTAATAATGATATATATATATTATTGTATCGATAGATATTTATATTATTTTGACAACCTCGGTAGTGACCCTGTCCAATGCGTCAAGAGTTGTGGGTTCGATCCCCACCCAGGACAAACATTCGTGTGATGAATACTTGTGTTGGTTCTGTGTCTGGGTGTTAATATCAAATATTTAAGTACATATTTGTAATACCACTGTTGTTTCTGATGTCCGTAACACAAGTGCTTAAGCTACTTACCTCGACGTGAGATCAATGTATGTGATGTACTTAGTGTGATATGTATTTATTATTATTTATTACGTACAAACGAAATTATTAAGTCTATCATTTTGTTTTGTATACTTCCAAGTCCTTAATGCAATGTGATAAGCAAAACAATTAACAAAAGTCCTCTTTCACGTGCCGGCCGGCCCAAACGCAACCTCGTTCCAAAATAAGCATGCCGACCTCACATTAATTTTATATTTGTCCCATTTATAAGCCAATTAAGTCCCCTTTACGACTTAATAATAAGCGAACGTTAAAGTAACTGTGCTAAGGCGGGTCTTAATTAGCTGCGCAACAAAAAAATGACGCGTTAATGAAATCTCATTTCCCCATTATAACGCAGTCATGAGACTAATTTAATTTGGAGTCAGGCGAAATTGGAAACTTGAGCAAAATTAACTGTTTCAGACGTTTAATTAAAAGTCATGCGACGGTTTCTGTTTTAAGTATTTCCCATTTTTTTCGGGGCATAGTGCCAAGATTAACAAGAGAGTGCCTAGATTTGATTTGTACAAATTAGGCACTTAAACCCCTTCTTAGAAATAGTGTTATTTCGAGGACATCTACATGATCATCAATAACCACTCTTTATTACCACTACTCTATAGGGCATAGTATTCTGACTACAGACGACTAAGTGTTTTCTGTTAGACCTAAAAAAATATAAGATTCCTACCAAAATTCAGTAATTTAATCCAAAATTAATGAAAATAACTAACAAGTTACATTAATAAACGATATCTGAACCGTTCAACGTAAGGATGGCAACCACAAATAAAAATAAACTTAAAAACCAAGGCCAAGTGCGAGTCGGGCTCGCACACGAAGGATTCCGTACCATGATCTTTAAAACGGCAAAAAAAATTATGCATGTTGTGTGGGAGCCCCCTTAAATATTTATTTTATTCTGTTTTTTTAATATTTGTTGTTGTAGCGGCAACAGAAATACATTATCTGTGAAAATGTCAACTGTCTTACTATTACGGTTCCTGAAATACAGCCTGGTGATAGACGGACGGACGGCGGAGTCTTAGTAATAGGGTCCCGTTTTACCCATTCGGTACGGAACCCTAAAAAGCAAAATCGAGACAAGACAAATGTATCTTTAATAATATTATAAAGCTAAAGAGTTTGTTTGAATACTTTTTTGCTTGAACGCGATAATGTCTATAGACCGATTTGAAAAATTCTTTCACTGTTAGATAGCCCATTTATCGAGTGAGGCTACAGGCTATATAACATTAACCAAAAACGCGGGTGAAACTGCGGGCACAACTAGTTTATTAATAATTGGACGTGTTTTATCCACATGTAACCTCATAAGCTCCCAATGCATGAGTTACTTAAGTTACAAAAAGGTTAAGCTAATTTTTCATTAACTAATAGGCATCGTATATTTCCGAGCAAATTCCATGCAGGTTCAAAGATCTTTATTTATTTCTCTAAAATAATTACAAAGATAATTCACTTACCGAAAAACACATATTCTTAACATAATAACAATATAATGAGCGTCTTAACATGGGTTAAAATTAACAAATAACAGATATAAATTAATATAATCCCCGCAGATTGCTAATGCGCTGGAACCTTGTCTAATTAACACCCACGTGACGTCACCCGCAATACTCGCTGGTCAGTATTGCGAACGGTACTGAGTGTTCGATACGTCACGATTACGTCACCAATATGGCGGCCAGGCGCATTAGCAATCTGCGGGGATAATAAATTACTAAACAAAGAAATTGCGGGGTACATCGCAATACACTCAACGAAGCCACCACGGATGTAACACGCACAGAAACGTAGCTCCATAAATGAGCGTAATACGCGGATGTTATTCATACAGTCTATACTGTGCCACATTTTTTTTTATTTTAAAGCAAGCCGATGTAATTACGAAACCCGTGCAAGTGAATGGTGAAAAAAGTTTTCACACTCTCATGTATGTTTCCTTTTAATTTAATTACTGAGATGTAAAAACTTGAAGGACCCTTTTAGATATTCGCGTGTTTTAACGAAACGCGCCTGTGATACCGAATGTGGGTAAAATTCGTTTTGATTCTATAATTATTTTGATATTACGTTGAAATGTTGATGGTAAATATTACTCTATCCGATAATGTTTCGCGCATTTTATAGCATACCATGAAATGCGTGAAACATTATCGGATATATATTATATTATATAACTTTAATACTATTACTAGACTAGCGGCCCGCCCCAGTGCTTCGCACAGGTGGATATTTATTTTCTTATGAAAATGACATACCTAAAACCCGATATACAATTAGTCGCCTTTTACGACATGCTAGGTAAGAAACACAGTTGGCACATTATTTTTTGGTCCAAGACCAACACGGGATAATGGGCTGGGTCAGATGGAAAATTGTGAAAAAGAAGTACTTACCAAGTGGCTAGCTCGTTGCCTACACAAGCATATACCCAAAACCCCATAAACCATTAGTCGCCTTTTACGACATGCTAGGAAAGAACCACAGTTGGCATATTCTTTTTAAGTCCCAGACCAACATGGGACAGTATGTATGCATGTAGATAAATCTTTTTAAATCCAAGCTCAATTCCAATATACTATAAGTCACCTTATTTGCCTCACTAGCTGTGCCCGCGGTTTTACCCGCGTTTATTGTTAATGTTTAGTCTATAGCCTTTCTCGATAAATGGGCTACATAATACTGAAATAATTTTTCAAATACGACCAGTAGTTCCTGAGATTAGCGCGTTCAAGCAAACAAACCTTCAGCTTTATAATTTTAGTAGGTATAAATTGGCATAAGCCGGGCAAGGAAAATATATAGTTGGCACATTATTTGAAAGTCCTAGATCAACATGCGCTTTTCTCTTCTCATATAATATAGTTATTCGTGTTATGTTAATGTAATTTATGCGAAATATTTGCGTAAAACATATTGTTTTTGCAAACGCTTCATTTGGCTACGCAGAACGACTTTATGCAAATTGCTGCAGTATTATTATGACATAATTAATTTAATTGTAAACTCAAATGGACGCAGTGGGCGATGAATTTTGCAAATATGGGCAACAGTGTTTTCGTTTTTATTAGTCGGCAATTACTACTTATTCGCTCATTTTGGCGTGTTGAACATTTTCGAATGTTTTGTAAATTATTTTTACTATATTTATTCAACGCATGTAGTACAAATATACCCTACTAGCTGTACGTGCTTCGCTACGTATAAAGTGGTAAATGAAGAACCGCTCTACCGATTTTATGCAAACTTCACATAAACTATCTACTAAATAGTCCGAACAAAGCCTAAACATTTGGTTTGGATAGGTGAGCCCGTTCTTGAGTTATAAAATAACAACGAAAAGTGGCATTGATTTTTATATAATAATATATTTTGACTGGCTCGATGGCGCATTCGGTAGTGACCCTGCCCCATGCGCCAAGAGTTGTGGGTTTGACTCCCACCCAGGACAAACATTCGTATGATGAATACTTGTGTTTGTTCTGTGTCTGGGTGTTAATATCCAATATTTAAGTATATATTTTTAATACCACTGTTGATTCTGATATCCGTAACACAAGTGTTTAAGCTACTTACCTCGGAGTCAGATCAATGTATGTGATGTAGTCGGATATTTATAATTCGGATATATATTGATTTGTACTTATGACGCGTATAGGAATGTGCAACTATGTGCGTATCGGTACTCGATAGAAAAAAAATCGCAGAACAGATAAGTTGAAAAGTAACATATGTATTAATTTATCTCATCTTGTCCATTTGAACCACTCAACAGATTTCATGAAATTTATAGCCTTAACATTCTCACCTGCAATCTATTTTATCTGAAACATAAGGAGTAGGTATGCTGAGCCAAAGATCAGCAAGCCTCCTTTAACCAGAAACCAAGTTGGGTTAGAAACTACTATGATGGTCAAGAATCAGAAGCAAAACACCGCTTACCTGATAGCAATATGATGCCAACGGAAATCGTACAGCGGCACTGCTAAGTAGATGGATCTGGAGGACCCTGCGCCAGCATGCACCAGCCGCGCTGCGCCCCTGCCCGCCAGCTCGAGAGACAGGAAGGAGCCTGTCCTCCGACGGGAGCGGAGGGAGAAGAGGGTCCCTTGGCCGTAGCCGCCGCTCTGGAGGAAGAATAAGAAGGTATTAAGGTATTTCGATTAGTACATTAATTACGTTAGTACTCTGTTTCGCAACAAAAATGTATAGCCTAATGTGCTGTCGTCTTTACATACATAATATAACGCCCGCAATCCCCGAAGGAGTACGCAGAGTTAATAGGCAGAGCTATTTACAATATTATTTAAACCCAAATAAGTAATCATAATTCTACCAAGATAACCAAAGGTTTACTCTGAATTCACATAAAACACATTCATACACGTTTTTAAAAATAATATAATAATAATAAATCATTTATTTCAGGCAACTTAAAAATAAATGTGTTATCAGATAAATGTTGGCCCATATAATATATACCTTAAAGACTAACATATATATGTATATTATAATTTATCCCATTTCTTATTTATAACACGTTGTGACGGCGACGTGATGCGCGCTAAGTCAGCGGGAACTTGCGAAATAAAATAATCTTTATTATTTCTTTCGTTTCGAAACTTTTTAAGTATAATTTTAAAACTAATATACACCTGACAGTAGGCGATCTCTTAAAAGGCTCGTTCACCATATAAATTCAGCTTCATAGCTTGACGAGTTTAAGCATCCCACGAACTAGGAAACTACTTCAAATACAAAGTATCAAATACAGCACATTGTATTTTATTGCTACGTATTGGATTAATTTCCCAGGAGTAACGACAAATATATCTCTCATGTGTATTTATGTATGTATGTATGTATTTACATACTTAAGTATGTATCCACAACTGTACAATATATATGTATATGTACATAAATGTATACTACCATGCTTGCTGTTACAATTGAGGGCACAGAGTCGAAGGAGCGGTATAGGTACTTCTTTAATCACTTTAAGTAAAAAAAAATTTGATGGGAAATTGTGAAAAAGTTGACTTAAATTGATCGGTCGTAGACAAAAACCTACTTTTTGATTTTGAAGAACGTAGTATTAGTCGATATAATATTATAGCCTGCGTAATATGCGTTGTTAGATACAATTTAGGTACTGGAGAATAAATATATGTATGTATGGAGAATAAACACTTAATGCATATTCTTTATTTCGCAAAAACATGAAACTTAACATTGAAATTAAAGACCAAATACATTCAATAGAAGTTTTTTAGGCATATTGGCAACTCATACGCCTTATAAATGAAGGAATATTTAAGACTCAATTAAGTCTAGTGAGACATATTAAGACTGATGCCTCATTCTATGTTAACGATACGAAACAACATTATATAATAAACATCAGTGTAATCATTGAGTTAGACATGGATAACATTGTTCACAATTTATCGAATGAAGGATCTGGAACGGGTTAGTAATGGAATTATTGGAATTTGACGGGCTTTAGCGCTCAATCCCCCGTTATGAACAGATATCCGGGACATTACAGGAATCTTTGATGATATTACTGTTGGTGGACGAGTATAATCTTCATCAATTTAATGTCAATAGCGTATTATGGGTCATAGGTGAAGATGATTAGTATATTAGTTTGATAGATTATCTTCCATAAACTTATAGAATGATTCATCTTCCTAGCGTTATGTCCCGTGTTTAGACGGGGTCCGCTTAGACCATGATCCAGGATTTAGCAATTCTGGTAATTACATTGAAGCGACTGCCGATCTGACCTTTGTAACCCTAAAATAGTGGAGCCAGACAATTTTTGGATCATGGTTATAAATCTAAAGTTGTTTGAATTTGCAGGTTTTATCACGATGTTTTCTTTCACCGTCGAGCTAGTGGTATAAATACGTACATAGACTTGAAAAATCCTGAGGTACGTGCCCGCGTTTGAACCCGCACTCCTTGGTTAAGAGGCGCGTGTCCTTATTATTGAGCTACCACCGCTCCAAAAACATATAGAATTATTTTAAGTAGGTAATTCTAACAATATGTGGAATAGGATTGTACCTAGTAGTATACTTTCTATTATATCATTTACTAGCGATTATTGCAATCAGACCACATAATCTATTTTAATATTTTGTTCATCTGTATCTCATGCATTTTCATTTCAACCAACATTGTTATGTCAATTGGTTTTATAAAAGTTATTTTTGAATCCGTCAGGAACAGCACTATTCACTGAATGATTTTTTTTAATATTAATTCAGTAATACTAAAATCGTGTATGCCAAACAGCAGTAACATACTGTTGAGTAGTAGAAATGTAAAAGATAGAAGCTTAACAAACAAGCACTTTCATATTCATACTCGTAATATAAGTTAGAATTCATAATATTCCTGATATAAAGTTACAGCAAGAACCAATTTGCCTAACCGTATTGCGTAGGGGTATCGACCATTCATCAATTTCATAGTTTGCAAATATTCTTAACAATTTATTCCAACTACAAGAAAATGTAATATACAAACAGAAAGGACTTAGTAAGGCCGTGCGGAATCTCATTTCAAATCAAATCAGTTCGCTAAATTGTTTTGGCTTCAAGGAAAACCCTTTTCTCAGTACAAAAATAATGTTTACTTCATAAAATGGTTTGTTTTTATTGTTAAGTTATATATGAGAGATCAGTTTCATGTTTTTGTAGGTTCCAAAGTTAGTTTACTTCCTCCGACCTCTACAATTAAAAACTGGACACGACCTCTACTTTAAAATTGCAGCAAGTTTTTGTGCTTCATAAAAGCGCCTTCAATGAATATCTTTACAACAATTTTAAACGTAAATTGTTATAAGAACAACATTGTCATTATAATTTTATTATTATAGCACATTATAAATATAGTATCTGAAGATTCTGTAATTGATGGATTGAGTTTTTTCTGGAAATGTGAGGCAGTTGTATTTTCTGATACAAGTTATTTCCAAAGAATAAATATTCTTGTATAAGAAGTGGGTATATTAGCGTCAGCTAGAAATGAATACTGTTTCTAAGGAACAGAAAGAATCTTTTAATGTAAAGATACGGTAAAATCTAATAATAATGTTTATATATAATATCAGTGTAATGTTCCACCAAGTACTGACCTCAGGCCGTAGCCTCAGCGACAGGAACAGCGTGAACTCCCTCGGGAACGTCTTCCCAGCGGCGAAGAGTTCCGAAGACGCGATCCAGATGTAGGAGTTGGGTCTCAGGCTGAAGGCGTGGGGCCTGTCCGGGACGGGGCCCCACCGCGCCTGCGCCGGGTGGAAGTTGCGTCTCGCACTCGGCGCTAGTGGATTTATTGTTCCTGATGAAGAAAAAGAAGTTAGCTCACGTAAATATAGTAATACTCATGTATGTAAGAGTAAACGCGCAACACTCCAACACACAAAAATAACAAGTCTGTGATTGCAGCTTCTCTTTCTAAGCTGAAGTTCTGATCCTAGTTGGAATCCGCTTTAATCGTAATCTTAAATAACCGTGATTATTAGCAAGAAGCAAACATTTTAATTTCCAAATATTTTGCCTGGTGAACTAGAAACAATTGGTTATGGTAATACACGTATCGTTACTTAATAGTCTCACAAGTACATGAAATCGGATCGAACTGCCGCTATTGTGGTACCTTAAATTAATCAAGGGATTGTATTGGGTAGCTTTTTAGATAACAATCTACCAACTACTGTTCCCCATTATGATAAGGACAATAAATTTATCAAGTTTACGGAATCTAATATTTAGCTTCTCTTGAAGAGTTCTCTTAGGATCGATACTTCTAAACCTAATTATCAGTCTCGGAAACCAGGCAATTACCAGGTAAATAGCTTTGTTCACCTTGGCATTTGATAGCCACAAACAATACCTCAGAAGTTCGGACGAGTAGCTATTACTTTTGTTACTAACCAGTATACCTCTGACCTCTCATCTGGAACTCTCCGAACTTGCTATTGTTTGCCAGACTTCGTAACCTTTCGAATAAGTAATATATTTTCTTAACCAAGAAAGTAAACAGTCGATATTTTACCTACTACGGCTGTGATGAAGAAGCTTGACTTAAAGAGTAATTCGGTGTATAAGTTGCTTACCACACGAGTAAACGATAGGTAGGTAAGTGGAGGCACACAAAAGATGTTAAATAAATTATTTATGTTAGGTAACTAACTAACTAAAGTTCACACAAGTTCCCTACGCCATATGGCACGATCCTTACATACTTCACTCGTCTCTTCAACATTCATGATCCTTTTTATACAAGCTCTACGGTTTTTATGACTCCTCACATTACCTGTTAATACACGACCAATCTGGTCGTGGTAGGTGAGTCTGGGCCTTTCGCGGCTCCTACATCCTTCTTTATGTTCCTAATCGAAATTCAAGAAATATAATGCGGAGGATACTAAACATTTTCTGGTCCAACTCAATTCTCTGAGCCGGATGTGTTAGCGTAATTTGTTCAAATATGTTGGTTGGTTGGTACACGGAGGAAAAATACAAAGGATCGTGAGACTTTAAAACTTGCCGCACGTGGCATCTCACCGATTAGATTGTTTCCTCGTAACCCTATAAAGGGAAACATTTTAACAGCTGTCTTATGAACTAAAAATATTTCGTTGCGACTGTCTTAAATTGGTCCTTTTTAAACAAACATTTTAACAGTTGCAAATCTTCTCAATGAGGTATATTCTTAATTCCGATAGATCTTAAGAGATTATACCTCCAGCCATACTGCGATATGCAATAAATAATTTGAATTCCTATTTGAACAAGTCTTTGCTCATCATCAGACCCACCTTCACAGTCGAATGAATTGCAGGAGCGCCACTGTTCGCCGTAGCCCTCGCAGGAGGCTCGCGAGCAGTACCGTCGTCTGGTCTGCCGCCCCCCTCCGCAGGTCCGGCTGCACGCCCCCCACTCGCCCCACCCGGCCCAGCCTGGGTAGGGTTATGAAAATTATGTTAATCTTTACATCTACATATACTGCTAAAACAATTTCTAGACGTAATAACATTTTGTCAATTGGTACAAATAACTACAACTTTTTTTTAAAATGGCTTGTCATATCATAAAGAAACCAGTTCTTGTTACGACATTTTTATCGACTTAGCATGCTCCTCTTAAAGAACAACACTATCTATATTCTTCTCTTATAAAACTACAATTTATAAGAACTTCCATTTACACTCTATAGCCAGCCCTAAGCCCTGCAATTTGATAGATGAGTAGTGTTGTTGTTAAGAACTATTGCGGTTCGTTCGAAAAGGAAAAAATGGGCAGAAAAAGTTTTAAGGGCCACCGAAGTTGCTCACTTTCATTAATCCTCCAACTCTTTGGTGCCCACGATATTTCAGGGAAAGTTATCATTGCGGTTGCGAAGAGGGGAAGAAAAATTTTTCCTGTATTTAACTAAAATACGATTTGCACGGTTCGTTAACATTGCAGAGGGCTAATAGCTTGCTAATTAATCTGATTGAATTCAATACGCTTATTGTCTTACCTAATGCCTATTTGCTATAATTAATTTGGAAATCTGGCAATATTTAGTACCTATTATCAATATGGTTGAGGTATTATAGAGAATTGTATGTTCTTGTTGATATAGAAGCAAAATGTTTAACCAAAGTCGATGTGACGTTAGGTCTTAGCTATAAGTATCTCATTATATTTGATAGAGTATAAAATCTATATCAAAATGAATGTTCTTCGAACGAATCATTGTTTTATTCCTTGGGGTAATTACTCCAAGTTCGGTACTATCAGGAGAAAAGGAAATATGGAATTTCTTGCCGTTTCTTCTCGATAGAATAAACCTTGAAAAACGGTAAACTAATATATGGTTGACTAACTTCTTCCTGTGACTTCGCTCGCCTGGTACATCGATGAAACATAGCGTATATGTTATTCAGGTGTATAAGCTATTGATTATAAAGTTTTATTAAAATTCATTTAATAGTTTTTGCGTGAAAGAGTAACAAACATACTTACATCCATCGATACAAAATTTCGCGTTTATAATGTTTGAAGGGTCTTGCTGACGATTTGTAAGTGCCTTACTAACAATAGAGGCGTATAAATAAAGACACTATTTATTTTTATTTTGACTGGGATATATGTTAGGATATAATATAATATAATATAATATATAATTTCCTGGTCTACTCAATCACCGTAATACGAACCCACAGCATTCCAAATGGCTATATCCACGCCCAGGCTCCACGGCACCGCTGCCGCCGTGGCTTCTAGCCAGGGCCCGTCAGGGGGCGTGGTCTCCAGGTCCACTGCGGGGTCACTGACCCTGGCGAAGACCACCAGCTCGCTTTGCGACGGCGCCATGCTCCAGTTGAAGCAGTCGCCGAGCTGCGAGCTGATCTTCAGGTTCACCTGTCTGGGGAGAGAATGGTTGTTATTGGTTTGATAAGTAATAAAGTTAGAAATCCATGCTGTTATGCGATTCTAACTCTTTATAAATAAACATTTATCGTCTAAATGTATTTACGCATATAATTCTAGTACGACTGCACCAAGTTGGATAAACCTTTTTTGTTGAGTTTGTAATTATCAGGTTTGTAAGGATCAACAGGATCGGAAAATTTGTATGGAAAAAGACGGACTAGAAAAAAGAAGGACTCCGCGCTACTAACTAGACATTGAAGCTGCTCAGGTGCTCCAACTTGACACGCATCTTACGTCACACATTGACATTATAAGCGCTCCAAATGACAGATATCCGATATCTGGTATCCATAGGTATCTCACTCACGCATGCATAAACGTGGCTTCACACTATAGTATGACAGCATGGAATCCTTCGTTTTTTACTACTCCACGTGGAAAAATATATATTTCCTAATTTTAGTATATGATTAGGTAGTCTGTAGGATAGAGACCCAAGGATAGAAAATAATATTTTAAACCTTTCTTCATTAAATTGGGGTCTTAATAAGGCTTCATTTTATAACAGTCTTAAACTGCCTTTGAAGAAAATATATTTATAGCCCATGTAGTAGTAAATTCAGCTGTCATTTGCTCTATAGTAGTCTTATTACCAGGTCTAAAAAACCTAGTAATTTTGGTATACGTACACACAAGACTATAACATGATAGATAAAGTGCTATAAAATTAAACCCCACTCCATACTTCACATAAAGTTAAACCGCAAGCACATTTTCTCGCCGGTTTTGGCCGCCAGTCAATTTTGTAGCGCGAACTCGCCACAAATCGACCAAATGGGTTTTGCGTAGCCGAATCGCTAACGGAACGCTGTAGCGATGCGGGAAAGTCTTGGGCTGCTATTGCCGTAAAGTTACGAGTCGGCTTTAATGACGAAACTTTTTGATCGTGACGTCACTGTCAAGTGCACACGTACAAGGTGACAGCGAAGCGAATGGTATATCGGGTTTTGGGTGTGTAATTGTAAAGGCGACGACCTAGTCGCTTGTTACTACTTTTAACAATTTTCCATCTAACCCAGCCCAGTTTTATTTTTTGGCTGAATGTGGTTAAGATGGCTTGCTGCTCTTTTTACTGTGCCTACCTCTTCAAAGATTACGGGTGTGATGATATGATGATATGATTATATAAAATAGATAGAAAAAAACATCTGAACAAGCGTTAGTGTCATAAGATTCCCGCCAACATAGAACAGGAATGTTATGACTAAAATAGATTGCCAGTTTAAATAAAGAAATATTAAGTTGGGTTTAGAGGTAGAATTCTTTGACAAGTATAAGCCAAACGGAACGGAAGGGACAATTTAATCTAATTTATTGCACTGTGATATTATAATAAGAAATCGATGAGTAGTTAAAGTTAAATGTAAGGAATATAATAGTACTTATTTAAAAAAAATACAGCTAAACGAGATAGTGACGTATGAACTTGACGCCAATCAAAGTATTTGTATCACTATACTAAACTAAGCTGTCTTCTGTCTATCTATCACGCCGTTTCCCTGGCGGGGTAGGCAGAGAGATCCGAGAGTATTACTGTTGATCTTCATTGAGTATAACTGTTCTAATCCATCGTCACCATTGCATACATAACATCACGACCATAATCCCCAAAGGGGTAGGCAGAGTGAAAGGGGCAGCAGGCCCCTTTAACCACATTCAGCCAAAAATAAAACTGGGCTGGGTGAGATTGAAATTTGTGAAAATGTACTGACAAGTGGCTAGCTTGTCGCCTACATAATCACATACCCAAAACCCGATATACTATTAGTCGCCTTTTACGACATGGTAGGCAAAAAATACAGTTGGCAATTTTTTTAAAGTTCCAGACTAACATGGGACTTTACCACAAAAGCTCAGTATAAGTTCCCGTTTGACGCAAACAATTATTCGGCGGGTTCCTCGGCTGAGGCACCAAGTATTCCGATCACAAGGCTCTCCTCCGGCAAATTTAATCACACGGATCGCGATCCCGGAAAACTTGGTTGCTTTAATTGAGTTCTGTACTAATCTTTGACTCGCTTTTGCCGTGTAACGCTGTGTGGGCCAAAGGAGGTTATGGAGCGAATTTGGTTTAGTCCTGACGGTATGTTGACGTCTCTCAAACTTAATAGGTATTCCTTCACTGTTGCCTCCTGTTAATGGAGATTTATGTAGATTATAACACGGCAAAAGTTTAAAATTACAACCAAACTTACTTTTTAATTTAAGGTAAGGTTACCAGTCCGACTGAAAAATATTTATTTAATGGATTGCCTAATTAGTATGAAATAAACATAGAGTATAGAAAAAATCGCAAAAATGTATTTAAAAATAATATTATACTAACTCATCTTCAATTTTTTCATTTGTAACAAAAAAATAACATTAGGATGTAGCACCAAATACATGCCTATGTATTATCTATATTCGTTGCATTTTTACAAAGTTTAGCTTTGAAATTTAGCTCATACATGATTTTAATGTAAACGTTCATTTTTATTTGACTAGATCGATGGCGCATTCGGTAGTGACCCTGCTCCATGCGCCAAGAGTTGTGGGTTCGAATCCCACCCAGGACAAAGATTCGTATGATGAAAACTTGTGTTTGTTCTGTGTCTGGGTGTTAGTATTCAATATTTAAGTATATATTTGTAATATACCAGTGTTGATTCTGATATCCGTAACACAAGTGCTTAAGCTACTTACCTCGGAGTCAGATCAATGCATGTGATGTAGTCGGATATTTATTTATTTCCATTGCCAACATCCGCTGCGCACTTATCCCACACGCAACTCATGAAGTCGCACTATAATTCCTTTCCACCAAGTAAAACAATAACGTCCATAAAACCGATTTAATAAAACCCGCACCCGTTTCACCAGACCGTTATTTAGTTCTTTCGATCAGCAAAAACCTCTAACTCCGTATCGTACCAAGTTGCCCCGAAGTTGCCGCCCAGTCGCCGGCAACTTGCCGCTAGGAACTTGCCGGCCGCAACTTGCCGCTCCCAACTTACGGCACGCTATCAAAGTTGTGCGTGCCAAATACTTTTCTTTGGGAACGCTTTATATGGCTTTCACTTAGTTTTGTTTAAACGTTTTATTGAGGTACATGCTTGCGTTGAATAACGTGATAGATGAAGGCGGAAAAGTTATGTACTTGGTATATTTAAGCCTTTCTGCAGAATCAAAAAGAAAAGGATTTTTGTAGTGTGGTTCGTATTATATCGATCGAACTTACTATATATATAGGTATATATGTAAGCACAATAGCAGTAAGATTTTTAACCAATTTTAGCCAAAAATACAATTAAGTTGCGTTCCATTGAAAATTGTAATTAGTATTTAGATTGCAACAACTTCTAAACAAATGGTTTATCTCACTCTAAGCAGTCGCAGTAACCTATGGAGAATTGCATTTTATCAACTATATTAAAACAATGTCTAACTTTTCAGAGCACAATTTTTAAAAGGATATTCGTTTTTTTAACTTATATCTGACTCTGAACTTTTGTCAAAGTCTGATCAAGTCATATTTAGGTCTGGGACTTAAAAAGAAAATACCAACTGTGTTTTTTAACCGACTTCAAAAAAAAGGAGGAGGTTCTCAATTCGACTGAATGTTTTTTTTTTTTTTTTGTATGTATGTTACTCGGTATCTCTGAGAATTGTTAACCGATTTCCAAAATTTTTTTTTTAATCGAAAGGGTTTACTCCCGAGTTGGTCCCATTGCCACCAAGTCAGGATCTGATGAAGGGATCCCAGGAAAATCGAGGGCAACCCTCAAACTTTATAGGCACGTACAATGTGTTTTAGACATTTTCTAAGATTGTTCAAGTATTTACGCATGGTACTTATCATCCTATATTGGTGAGCTGATGATGGAAGGTACAAATCCTTAACGATTAGGTATTGATTAAATATTGATATCTTCGAGAATTGTAAGACGATTTTTAGAGTTCTTCTTTTTATTCAAAAGGGAATATCCTGGAGTTCGACTCCAAAACTAACTGATTATTGTAAATATTTAAATACGTGTTAAAGATTAATATTTTCATCGAAGCAGTCGAAAGAATTTATTTTATACTTTTTAGTGTTTAGACATTTAAATAGCTATTAAGGCAGTTTTTACTTGTGTTTTTTTATAAACATTTTTTGCGGGGTTTTTTGAAGTCGGTTTTTATTTTTGTTAAAATTTATTACGTAACATGTTATAAAAGGCAACTAATGGTGTATCGGGGATTAGCTAAGCAACATTAGTAAAATTGAGCATGTTTGTTTATTTTTTTGTTTTGCGAATATCATGTACCGCAGGCGCATAACCAGACTCGGCTTTTTCGACTCGCACATCGACAAATTTTATTTTTTTTCTTATTTCAACTAGGCTAAAACATGTTCCCTAAATTCGTCATCAGCACTCCGGCTATATGTAATAGTGTAGCCGACGAGCTAGCCACTTGTCACTTAAACACCACACCTAACCCAATGACCTTTTTTAGGAAAAATTGGTTTAAAAACTTGGATTGCAGGGCATCCTGATATGATGACAAATCCATTAAAAAAACAATTAAAACTATTAGGTCTGCGATAATTAAAAAGAAAAGACAAAGGATTTCCTCCCATTGTAAAACAATATGAAATGCAATTAAACTTTTGCCAACCGTGCGGGGGTGTAGTTAAAAGTTATTTAAGTCCGACATACAAACATAAACCATACGTTTTAGAAACATTTCTATTTAAAAAAATTTCAATCCCATCTGTGTAAAAAAAATAAAAGGATCATGAATGTTAAAGAAGCAGATAAGGTATATAATAATCGTGCCATATGGCGTGAAGTTAGTTAAAATATTTGTATTGTAGAAATAATAACTTTTCACATATATGTCTATATCATCATCATCCTCTTGCCCTTCTCCCAGTTCATCTGGGGTCGGCGCAGCATGTCTTCATTTTCCATACGTCCCGGTCAGCCGTCATCAAGCTATCCACTCCCATTTCTTTCATATCATCTTTCACACAATCCATCCATCTCTTATTTGGCCTTCCTCTTCTCTCCATCCACTAACATTCATACTCATCACTCTCTTTGTCACATATATCTCTATATACAAAAACAAAATTAAAAAAAAATTGTCTGTATGTCTGACTGACTGTCTGTTTGTTCCAGCTAATCGTAATTATTGGTTTGTTACAGAAACTCTATCAGGTATACTGTCCCACAGGATATAAATTATTCCGGGATGAAAAGTAGACTATGTCTTTTCTCCTGGTTCAAGCGGGCCATACTTCCCCGCAATCAGTTAAGTAGTTAGATGTAACGACATACAATGACGACATCTTCTCTTCTATCTTATATAGAAATAAAAATGAATCGTCGAAATAACGCCAATAACTGTAGAACGACTGCTCCAAATTGGATAATTCTTTTTATATTGTGTATGTGATTATCAGGACCAGGTTTTTGCGAGATCAACGGGATCGGTACGTTTGTATGGAAACAAAATAATTACCTTATGTTTGTATGCAGGTAGGTAGTTTAAATGTTAGAGACTCAAGGACGAGATTATTCAAAATTCAAAATTCAAAATTCAAAATCTCTTTATTTATATAGGCTTCAAAAAAGCACTTATAAATAGTCAATTTAAACAGAAAAAAGGATTACCACCGGTTCGGAAGGTAGAATCTATCGAGAAGAAACCGGCAAGAAACTCGATAGTTACTCTTTTAAATGCAAAGATTTACAATTTCGTGCTTAATATTCTATAGGTACTTATTAGGTAACAACACTGCAGGTGAACACTTCATTATGAAGTTAAACATAAATGCTTATCATTTAGGAAGTCTTCAAACTTATAATAGCCCTTTTTCATTAAGAACGCTTTAATGCACAATTTGAACTTATGTGAAGGTAATGCTAGTAGACTTTCTGGAAGTTTATTAAATATTTTAATACTAAGACCAATAAATGAATTACCACTCTTCTGGAGTCTATGGTTTGGAACAGCAAGTTTGTGTTTATTTCTAGTATTAAAACTATGAGTGTTTGACTTCTTAGGAAATTGGTCAATGTTTTTACATATATATATACATAATACAATCTAAAATAAATTGTGATGCAAGTGTTAAAATGTTAATTTCTTTAAAAATATCTCTTAAAACGGCGACGGGATGAACGGGATGAAATTTTACCATGTACTCGGATGAAGACTACTTATTTATAACACTCATCATCTTCCTAGCGATATGTTCCGTGTTTAGACGGGGTCAGCTTAGACCATGATCCAGGATTTAGCGAGTCTGGTAATTACATTGAAGCGACTGCCGGTCTGAACTTCGTATTATGGTTACAAATCCAAAGTTGTTTGAATTTGCAGGTTTCATCACGATGTTTTCCTTCACCGTCGAGCTAGTGGTATAAATACGTACATAGATTTGAAGAATCCTGAGGTACGTGCCCAGGTTTGAACCCGCACTTCTCGGTCAAGAGGCGCGTGTCCTCACCATTGAGCTACCACCGCTCTTTTTCACTATTTATAACACTATTTATAGTTAAATACTAATAGCACAAATATGTATACATACCTATCTGTAGTATTATATGGTGATCCTGCATATTGGCTGACAGAAGCTAACTCCACACCTCCTCTGTATATAGACACTAGAGCTAAATCTAGTGTTTTGCTCTGAAACAAGAAAAAACAATATCAATTCATTGACTGGCTTGATGGTCTATTTGGTAGTGACCCTGCCTTTTGCGCCAAGAGTTGTCGGTTTGATCCCCACCCAGGACAAACATTCGTGTGATGAATACTTGTTTTTTTTTCTGTGTTTGTGTGTTAATATCCGATATTTAAGTATATATTTGTTATATATACTTAAATATTGGTATATATTTGTATATAATTACCACTGTTGAATGTGATATCCGTAATCCAAGTGCTTACGCTACTTAGATTATTGCCAAATTTATAAATGCAATGTTGTGGGATATTTATTAAATAAATTCATTGTTTATATAACAGGAAGTTACTAGAATAAAAATGTTTTATTTTTCCGTCAGTTAGAATTGCAAAAAAAATGTATACCTACGTATTTTTTATTTTTGTCTAGCCAAAAAAAAAATTACAAAGATACAGGAGGTTCAAATTTCGCGTGATGTCACAAAACAACACTTATCACATTCTAATATTTACATAAAAAAATGATAACAATTATTAATAATTCATCTGTACTTTTGTACGTAGTGTCACAAGTAATTAAAACATTTGGGTAATTGTGTACCTGATTTATAATTAATACCGAAAAATCTCACTCAAAATATTGCTATAACTGGTATTTGCAGCGAGTATTTGTGGTACCATAATTGATTTTCAGAAAAGTTTATAAATGCGTTTGGAATGATATTGATCCACTTAAGTAACGTTTTCTGATAATTTATTGAAATATTTTATAAATGTATAACGAATTTCACATATTACGTAATTAAAATCCCCACTTCCATGCTATTTCTGTGCATGTTATGATTCCATAAAAGTAATCTGCTTTCAATCCCTCAACAAATTCGTTTGTCAACAGCTCCATAGAAAATTGTTAATCAATCCATTTCCTTGTAAAACCTCATACCGACCCAAACGTAATCCCCTTAGGGGATTAGGCAGCAATAAACCATACGGAATACAAAGTAGGAACACACGGGTTGTTACAGACAGACGGATAATCCGACGACATTGTGAGAGGGTGCAGGTTTGATTCCTTTTGTTGCTTGAATGGCCTTTTTGATGGGACGATGCGGGTATAAGGAAAAACTATTATGAAGTGAGACGTATACTCTTTATCTTTTTCTTTCTTTTATTTATTATTAATATTATTTCTGTACCTTTTTTATCTATCTTTTATTTGCTTCTGAGCAACGCGCATCCTCTCCCTATCGACAATATCTCGTCTCGCTCATTGGGTACCGTGATAAGGGGACGGATGCGCGGAGTAGACCAGGTACCCGCTGAAAACCAGCGTCTTGACCTAACTGACTATGAGCTACTAGGTAGCTTACGACATAAGCTGAGCGGGCGCCGTTTTGTTATACCTTATTTTAGTTACATGCATTCTCTTTTTTTTTAATCTGTATTCTTTGTGTGACAAAGAAAGTTAAAAAAAAAAAAACGTTGGCATAGCTGGGTTTTTGATCTAGTGTCATATAAACCACTTGTATATGGATTTTGCAAATAATAATACATTGAATAGTGACGTTTTATCCTAGACTCTTGTCTTGGTGATATCATACCCACGTGGACTTATGGAGAGGCTCCCTAAACTGAGAACTTGACTGGCCCGTTGGTCGAGTGGTCAGAGACCCTGACCACAAAACCAAGGGTCGCGGGTTCGAATCCCGCTAGGGGCAAATATTTCGTGTGATGAACATGGATATTTGTACTCGAGTCATGGATGTTTATAAACGTATTTAAGTATGTCTATCCGTTCACCTAGTATCAATAGCACAAGCTTATAAGCTTAGTTTGGGAATAGGGAATTGGTGTGCCAGTCTGAAGAATTTATTTATTTATTTATTTAAACACTTAGAAAGGTGGTAAAAATTGAGGCCCCACTGATACTTCTAGATTAGGTTCATTGTTATGGGTATATCTTCTCTTATCGGAACTAAGAATTCAAAACCAAATAAGTTCTGCGTAATATAACATTGTTCTGCCACGATTTATACCAGAAATATACAAAATACTACAGGTTTTTGTCTTAGGTATATTAATAGGTAATAGGTATATTAATCCCACTCAAAAATATATGAAATATGCATACAAAAACTCTGAATTATATAACTCAACTAACTCAATTGAAAATGAAAATGAAAATGAAAAATATTTATTTACAATAAGGTTTGTTCCTATTTTACAATAATTGCTTACTTGCTAAATTTAAAATTAAAATTAAATTTAAAATTAAATTAAAATTATATTTAAAAAGAATAATGTAGGAACCACGAGATTTGAACAGCGGCCGCTGCACTAGACTCTAGGCCTGTATCGCAGGAACCAGTTGTATTACAGGTGAGTTAACGGCGGGTTCGGAGTTGGTGAGAAAAATACAAGTTTACCTAGTAACAATAATAAGAATTAAAGTAAGACATTTGAAATTCAGAATATTAATTTGGTCATCACCCTAATTTACTTTATCTTCGACCCCAGTAACAGATGGTTAGAAATAATCAACAATTAAATAGCAACAACAAATTAACACAGCCTGTATAATTCCCTTTCAGGTCTAATATTTGCCAAGCTATGATAATTCTGACCCCAATAGAATAATTAAACAAAATTAATAGCTAACTACCCTGAATATTCAATAGACGTCGGGTTAGTCAACCCCTACATTTCAAATGTATTGAATATTGGATAGCGATAACTTTCTGATTATAATATACATCTACATTTAGAAGTTAGGCTTTGCGATAATCTTATCTTGCAAGTATGTAGACATAACTTAATCAATTAAAAATTTAAAGATGCCTAAGTAACTTATAACTATGTGACGTTGTATGCCCATCACAATTCTTAAACTGTAAAATTTATATGTTATCGCTGACTCTGTCTACTACTGATTTTGGGCGTGATGTTATGTGTTATGTTATGTAATAGCTCAAGTTTAAAAAGAAAGCTGTTAGGTTAGTCTTCATGATTGACCAAAGCTTGTCCCATGTTGGTCACCGACTCAAAATAATGTTCCAACTGCGTTCTTTGTATAGCAAGATGAAATAGCCGACTAATAGTGTATTGTAAAGCTAGGTACCCACTTGTCACTACTTTTAAATAATTTTTCATCTAACTCAACACAATATTACTTTTGGCTTAATATGGTTTATAGAGCTTATTGATTTTGGGATTCAGGATATCCCTTCGGGGATTGCATGGCATAATTATAAATACGTATGTATGGGGAATAAAGGTGAATAAATAAGGCGTTGTCTCTTTAAGCATTTGACTTTAGTATAATATGTTTCATTGCTCTAAAGCAGTGCTTCCTAACCAATGGTCCGCGGACCACCGGGTGTCTGTAAGACTTATCATTTGGTCCGCGTAAGACCTACAATTTTATAAGTTTTATTTAAAAATATTATATATATTTTTTATATATATTTGATTATAAAATTTATAAATATATATTTTTTTCTTCTTCACGCGGGGAATGCTTTCTTTTAAAGCATAAGATAAAGCATCCCATTCCCATAAGTTACTACCTGGCAACCCCAGCAAGACCATGCCAACCTGTGCCGACAAATTAGTGTAAGTATTCAAGCAAGATACAGATTCAGGAACAATACGAATTCCGCACAAATTCTCGTGTAGACCACCATTCAATACGTCTGTAGCCGAACACGTTTGTATTACACGTCGCATTCTAAGCAAATTGTATCTAGCGAGCGCCAAATACTTGGTGCTAACCAATTCGTGTTACGTATACTTGAAAATGTAACATTTTGTAAGTATATTTTGTCTTAAAAACATACATAACTTCACGCCCGTAATCCCCGAAGGGGTAGGCAGAGTTAAATGGGCAGCTAGTCCCCTTAACCACATTCAACAAAAAAATTAAACTGGGCTGGGTTAGATGGTAAATTGTGAAAAAGTAATGACAAGTGGCTAGCTTGTCGCCTACACAATCACACACCCAAAACCCGATATACCTTAGTGGCCTTTTACGATATGCTAGGCAAGGAACACTTAAAGTCCTAGACCAAGATGAAACAAATTATATATTTATTATATTGTCTTGTTGTTGTTTATAACCAAATATTATAATTGCGGGAGTGTATACTTCGTTTTAAATAGTTGTGTTGCTCTTTGCACTATGCTTACAATATAAGGAAGATTGCTGGCGTGTAAATATGTATGTATGTATGTATGTACTTATTTACTATATTTAAGCTATAACATATATACGTACATGCATATATTCTATCAAGCCCATAATCCTAAAAGGGGTAGGCATAGTTCAAGAAACATCAAATTCATTGGACAATGTTTTGCCAAAAATAAAATGAGCTTATGTTAGATAATCAAGTGGCTAGCTCATCCTATAGAAAATCACATATACCTACTAGTTGATCACGTTGCTGTTTTAAACAAAAACGACTCCTTCAACTACAAAAATAAGAAACCGCCATTCCCCCGCAACATTATAAAAGTGACATCCAAATAAATACAATTTATTTTCCTTCCTCGCCCTTAGTCATTTCTCCTTATAAGATATTAAAATGTTAGGGTTACTAGACATAGATTTATATTCATCCCTCGTTTACGATACTAAATTTTCGTCACGTCTACAAACTTGTCTCGCAACACAAGTATGAGATGGGTACACTGGGTTGGCAATCCACCGCCGTATGATATAACATGGCTTACTGTTGGCACAATGGAAGTAGATCGGTAATGACAATATTCGTCTAGCTTCCATTATAGATGGAGGCTGCAGTACAATACTGCAGTATTGTACAGCGAAGGATCGTTTATGAGTACGTTATATTTGCAGAGGGAAAATATCATACATTTGAAGCGGGTGGGTGAAAATTCAAACTCGCTTTTATGACTAATGTTTTTTTTTAGTTTCGGAATGTTTGATTGATTCATCTTGCATCTTGTTATTATTATTACCTCATTTTTTTCTGGGAGTAGTACCTAATTATTATGCTAACCAGACAAAAAATAAAACCGAAAGCATGATCTTTCATGGGTTTATACCATTTGCTTGTTTTTTTGTTATATATGTAACCCTGTGGTTTAACCCGCGTTTATGGTTAATGTTATATAGCCTATATATAGCCTTCTCGATAAATTAATTATCAATCACTGAAGGAATATTTAAAATCGTACCAGTAGTTCTTGAGATTAGCAAATTCAAGCAAACAACCAACAAACTCTTTAGCTTTATAATATCAGTACAGACTAGCTTCTGCACGCGACTTCTTCCACTTGGAATATTTACTTTAGGCAAAAGCTAACTTTAACCCGCGACTTCCTTTACGTAGATGGCAAAATATTTTAAATAACGAGATTAGCGCGTTTAAGCAAACATACAATCAATTAAACAAACAAACTCTTCAGCTTTATTAGTAGATTAAGCCTACGTAAAATATAAAAATAAATAACATAATGGTTATAAAGGTAGGTTGATTGCTAAAATTAAAATCCTTCCTATCTATAGTTATTTATTTATTTATGGATATTTTGTTATACGTAGTAAAATATAGCATAATTTCACGCTCAATTTATAGTTTAGTTATATATTTATAAGTGAAATGCAATGTTTAGGTTCAAAAAATTCTAAAAACTATTGATCCACTTCAGAACTAGGCTATATTTAAGAATATAAAATGTTATAATTAAATATAGCTGCAAATTCACTTCCTAGTATCGTTTGCAACCGCGTTGGGAAAAGCTCATTAATTAAAACTCACACATGGCAACTAATTTACAGTTATCAAAGCGTCAAACTTAAGAATGGCACCTAAAAAGCTATCAAATTAAATTAACTTCGTCAGAGTACGTATCTGTACTATAATATATAACAAGGTCTCTGACCACTCGACCATCAGGCCAGTCTAGTATATATGTATTAAGTTTTTAAAATATATGTACCAGTATGTTCTTGCCATTGGGTTACCACAACTGTAATGAAACGAAATCATAAATATACCTCTAGAAGACAGACCCTAGTCATAAATACGGTGTAAGATCACCTCTGCTAGCTAACTGCAGATTCAGCCATAGCAAAGATCGTTATAACTAACGCCACGTAAGCCGGCGCTTATAGGAAAGTCTGTCGCACCCTTATCGCCTCATAGTACGTCGCCTCATATAATTTTATAGTTTCACCATGCTCCCTATATCTTCCTCGGTAAACTTGTGATAACGGAATGCATCCAGTAAATTGGGAGGCTGTAATCTTTGTTTTATAGGGCTAGTTGGGATGAAAAGGGGTAAGTAAAGAAGGTTTTATGGTAGGGCTTCGTATACGGTAAATTTGTAAGTTTCGATCAGTATTCTCGAAAATTGTGACTCTTCACCGCTTCATACTACTCGTTCCCAGCGACCTTTCTCTATTTAATTAATTACAGTTTTCATGCGCATTCAGTATGTAATAACTGTTTAAAAATTACAAATAGAAACATGAAATTTTAACTATTGTATGTTTTAATATATGTAATCGCATCAAATTTGAACGGTTAAATGGTATCAGCTGAAAATTAACATGTAAATATTGATTTAACTTAACATTTAGGACCCATACTCAAGGTCAATTATTTAATTTATATACACTAAAACCTAAACAACAAACAATGAAATAATCAGTATAATAAAAATATTATGGTATCTCAAAAACCCACGAAGTTACAAGAATATGTGTTGCATCGTTGTCCTCGTCTTTTGTGCCTTTAGCGGCTAAGAATACTAACGGGACTAGACGACCTTGTGACCTTGTCACAAGCGATGCGCACGCGCCGTACTGTATTTAGTAGGGTGCAACTTTATTTAAGGTTTTATATATATTTTTTTAAATATAACTAACTAACTAAACTTTCCTAGCGGGGTAAGCAGAGAGAACCGAACGCCATATGGGTACACAGAATATAAACAGTTTTCCAGTGTCATATATACTAAAAATAAGATTGTATAATATCCATATTTTGCTATCCCATTTTTACTTTCCTTTTTTTTTTTAATTCTGCCATGAGGATGATTCCATAAATATAAATTGCATTAAGTCCCTTTACTATTTCAAAGTATCTAAGCTCAAATCATACAATCAATTGAGATATTTTATAAATCATCATAGGCTATTAAAATATTTCAATTGGTTGTAGAAAATTTAAGCCCCTATAACAAAACTGAAAGTTGCTAAGAGATTCTGCTACTTTAGTATATCACTTAGGGAACTGTTAAGTCTTAACTTAAATGAAACTTCAGAAAGCGAGCCTAATAGCTTGTTAAGGGTATGAGTACTTATAATAATTTCTGTCGATATCAATGTTGCATATTTTTTATTATTAGGTAATAATTTTAATTTTCTTGATGGAAAAACAATGTTGTCGGGATGACCTACTTTTCTTAATGCGACTAGCATAATGCAATAAAGACTCTTATTAATTTTAAAATTCTATCCACTTAGAATTTTTAAATATTATAGTCTTATGCAATGTTATGATAAAAACTAAGTTAATTTTTAACTTGTTCAAAAGGATAGCCGAAGTATTTGCTACTATCACTATATATTTAAATAAAACTTCCTGTTTTATACACAAAGAGTAGTGGGTTCAATCCTCACCAAAGGATAAATATTCGTAAAATGAATACTTGAATTTTTACTATGTCTATGTGTTAATATCTAGTAATTAAGAATATATTTGTAATATAACTGTTGATTTTGATATCCGTAACGCAAGTGCTTATGTTACTTAATTTGAAATCAGATCAATGTATGTAATGTTGTCTGATATTTATGAATAAAAGTAGTCTTTATCTGTATGTCCCTTCTAAAGCTTTGGACTTAGGCGGGATTTCGATCCAATTATTAATGTTCTTTAGACGTATCAGACAGACAGACAAAGCTATTTTTGTTGTTAGCATTAGACAGACATATGCATTCTATCCAGGAAAATGTTTGTTTACACACAAACATTTTGCACTGACATGTTTGGGTTCGTGAAACTTGAATGCCGCTTTTTTGCTCGACTTGGCGGGGGCACTGCCGTGCCCTCAGATACTGGTAGCTGAAAACCTACAAAATTTTCAACAGCGTTGAATTTTCGGATTGCTGGAAAGTTTTTTTTTTATGCTTTTTATTACGAAGCTCCTATGTGAACGAGGGATATTTAGAATTTCGCGGGGTTTAGGTAAAAACAATCAATTTGAAGGTTAAATGCATTCGTACTATGACATGGTTCAGAGGCAAATATGATCTATACACCCTTGTAAAAGATGTTGTTGAAAAGAGTAACTACCGAGTTTCTTACCGGTTTCTTCTCGGTAGAAGCAACATTCCGAACCGGTGGTAGATTCATATTATTAGTTGATTTTCTTGTTGAATTGACGATTTGTAAGTGTTTGTTTCAAACCTATATAAATAAAGAGTATTCTGACTTTGACTTTAACTACAGTTTTATCTGATAAAATTTAGATGGATGGAAAATTGTGAATAAGTGCCACATTAGTCGCTTATAATGTACTCTGTTCATTTTTTTATAGTCTTGATTCTTGATTGATAATGATTTTTTTTCTTTTTTTTGTTATTACGACATGCACGATAATAAACACTGTTTACTTATTATTTTTAAATCCCTAACCAACATAGTTACTGGTACTCATTTCACTTGAACTAAAAAAAATGATACAGTTAGGTAATTATTTTTTTGTATAAATTCATAAAAAGAAAATATTAGAAGACCGTGAGTAATCGCGAGGCAAGAGGATATTTAAACAAAACCCATAATTTTATACACCGACCATCTGCGTTATATTACTAAAGAAAAACATTTGCTTCCCATAAAAAGCACGAAACCATAAATTTCCCGCGACCACACACCAACGATAGTAAAACCATTACACGCACAAGAAATACTCCATATTATAAGAAGCAGCGTTAATATTTCTTCTTCAACCCTCTCATATTACACACGAGGAAAGACAGATACAAACAGACCTAAAGAAAAGTTATTTTCCCGTCAAAATTCAGCGAAAAATACATCCTATTGTGTCCACGGTGGGTCGGAATTGGTTTAGCAGAAAAGGCGGTGTTGCCACAGTGATTATTTGCCCATACATTACGCGAATGCGGGGGGCGAGGGTTCCGTGTTTTTCCAAAATGATCCTTGTCAGATTTTTCCCCGCTCCATATTTGATGATGTGGTTCGAATACAGTTTCACAAGTATATACGAATCTTGGTTCACGTGTCTAAATAAATAATACTTTCATCTATTCTCGGGGACATATTTGACAAGGCAGTAAATGGGAATAAGTTATTTCTTCGCGGTGAAATGTCTTGCCTTGAAAATGAAACAACAAACACAGTATACTCGACGCCTTATACGAGTATATAAGGGGAGAGAGTAGAAAGAGTTATTTTCCTAACTAATACCGTGTAATATACTATTCGACAGTAAAAAGAAAGTGTAATCTAGTTTAAGTCAAAAAAATTTAGCGGACATTTTCTTAAATAAGTGGTAACATATTTGCTATTTAAATCCTTTTTATTCACTAAAAGTACAACAGTCTTAAGCCTAGTACAAAATTAATAAGCTAGATAGGTTAAATTTTACATACATACATACATGTCATACATACATAACATCACGCCCATAATCCCCGAAGGGGTAGGCAGACTCAAAGGGGCACCATGCCCCTTCACCCACATTCAGCCAAAAATAAAGCCAGGCTGGGTTAGATGGAAAATTGTGAAAAAGCAGTGACAAGCGGTTAACCTGTCGCCTACACAATCACACCCAAAACCCGATATACCATTAGTCGCCTTTTACGACATGCTAGGCAAGAACTACAGTTGGCATATTCTTTTTAAGTCCCAGACCAACATGGGACAGTGGGCTGGGTTATATAGAAAAATTGTGAAAAAGGGTTAAATTTTAACATTATAAATGAATTAAAAAGGAATAACTATATATTTATATATCTTTCTACCATTACTTGCATATGGTCCGTGAGTTGGCACCAATTCTTAGGTAGGTATTTGAGGCAAGCTAAAAACTTGTCCCATACCTCTCATATACCCCAACACGGAACTACAGACCTGGCTGGTGAGTTGCTATTATTTATTTATTTATATACATATCAAAATAATGTATTGATTGGTAGCTCAATGGTAAGGATACGTGCTTCTTAACCGAGGAGTGTGGGTTCAAACCCGGGCACGTACCTCTAGACTTTTTAAATCTATGTACATATTTATACCACTAGCTTGACGGTGAAGGAAAACAGGGTTACGAAGGTCAGACCGGCAGTCGCTAAATCCTGTACCATGGTCTAAGCGGACCCCGCCAAGGACAAAACGCTAGGAAGATGAGGAATAATATTTTGAATGGAATTAGGATAATTACAGCGCTAGGGTAATTTTCTGCATATAAGTTAGAAAAAAGATCAAAAATATACGTATGGTAAAATAAAAAAAATGCTTATCCCGTTGCGGTATAATCTTTCCATTTCCCATACAAATTACTTATTAACCCTCAACACATCCTCATACGGATCCTCATTAACATCAAAGCAGGCCAAAGACTGACATTTAACTCAATAAAAAAGTAATTCAAAAGATGACAAGCAAACTTGACGCTTAATTGAACGGGGCTGAGTTCAAAACATTTCTTTTTGATATTAAAAGGCGAAATAAGGCGTTTTATTTTATTTTTTGATACGAAACGATTGCCTCTTTATGAAGTATCTCGTGAAATTGGTTGGAAAAATTGAATGCTCTTTTGTAGTACGAAATAACTTGATTTATATTGATATTCGACAGTCTTTTGACGACTTTTTTTTTATCTTATTACACAGAAAGCTAACAAGTATACACAATTAATACAAATGCAATAAAAAAGCCTTTTCAGGAGGCTTTTTCACATCTTAAATTTATATATATTATAGATAAAAATATCATTTTGCATATAAAATTTTCGAATACATGTGAACAAATGTTTCATACATTATAAAAATTTATGCGTAGGAGGGGTCTGCTTAGACCGTGATCTAGGATTTAGCGAGTCTGGTAATTACATTGAAGCGGATGCTGATCTGACCTTCTTAACCATTAAATAGGGGAACCAGACAATTTTCGGATCATGGTTACACATCCATATCTGTTGGAATATGCAGGTTTCATCACGATGTTTTCCTCACTGCCGGGATAGTAGTATAAATATGTACTTAGATTTGAAAAATCCAGAGGTACGTGCCCAGGTTTAAACCCCACGGTTAAGAGGCGCGCATCCTTACCATTGAGCTACTACCGCTCAAATATAGGTACTCTAATATATCTACTTTGATACTGCTTATAATTATTTTATAAGATGGTGTTTAATTTATTTATTAGATTTTTTTTAGGCAAGCCAACTACATTATCCGGTACCACCTACTTTATTAAATTTTGTTGTACGTAACCCTCAAAAAACTTGCAACCTTTTGAAATTTTGAATAACTATTCTGTGTCTATTTTAGAATAGACACAAACTAAGGGTTTTGTTAAAATTATGAAAGTTCTTGCGCACATGTCAAAATTGTGTCGCCATTTCGTAAGTAAAATACCGAGTAGGTACATATTAACAGACTGACATTTTACTCCCTGTTATTTCAAATTCACTAATAAAATATAAGACCATGTAGTGAGTTTTCACACCAGTTAAACCAATAAAGAAATGATAGCTGGAAAAGAGTTAACATTCCAAAATTCCATCAGCCAATTTTCGCGACAATTTCAACCACTGCAACAAACGAAGGCCTTCATAGGCGCAGGGTTCATACAAAGCAATCCAGAAATGGAATCCTGTTTCCCAGAGAACTGTAGTATCCCATGCACATGGTACGTGACTGCCATCGCGTTCCCTCAGTGTTCATTTTTCCAATAATTGTCAAAGAGGGAACTCTTCTGTCCCTCTCTTTTTGGTTCAGGCTACGGAAAATTGCTGGGAGCCGACTAGCGACTGTGTCCGTATGCTACGTATGCTATATTTTCGGTCGTTTGTACTGATATTGAAAGAAATATTTATGGGACGCACAAATCTATACTTTTACTAATATTATAAAGCTGAAGAGTTTGTTTGCTTGAACGCGCTAATCTCAGGAACCACTGGTCCGATTTAAAAAGTTATTTCAGTGCTAGATAGCCCATTTATCGAGAAAGGCTATAAACTATATAACATTAACCATAAACACAGGAAAATTAAATATAAATATCGGAAATTACGGAAATATCTACACAAACAAAGGCTTAAGTGAAAGTTCGAGCAATGACCTGCGGCGTATTTCTACTCAAACTCATGTATTAAAACGAAACCCGTATTTTAATTCAATATAGCCCCGAATCACAGCAAACGTGGCAACTGTCAAAGAAAGCTCTCACAGAAATTACTCGCATCAAATTATACGTGGAACATTTAAACAAACTCAATCCATGAACTTAATTAAATGCAAATTTTGCGCGCGGTTCCGTATAAAATTATTTCCAATGTGTATTACTTTGGCTTCGGATTGGATTCCCCAATCAAAATTACCACGGTGCGACCGATGGAATGGTGGAGCTGGTATGGGGGAGGTTTAAAATTGTATGACGTTTTGGTTGTTTTAAGGAGGGGTTTTATGGCAAAGGAATGTGCGGTTGTCCTTACGTTATGTAACATACATAATTGTCTTCCCAATACTTACAAAAACATATGCAATTTTTAGGCATGGTAATTTTCTTTATTGTCTTATTCGATTTATTTTAAATTATATTATATTTCGAAAGTCTTTGTAATGGGTAGATGTAATTGAACCATTATTTGGTTCTATACACACACAACATCACGCCCACAATCCCCGAAGGGGTAGGCAGAGTCAAAGAGGCAGCAAGCCCCTTCAACCGCATTCAGCCAAAAATAGATCCGGGCTGGGTTAGATGGAAAATTGTGAAAAAGCAGTGACAAGCGTTTAACCTGTCGCCTACACAATCACACACCCAAAACCCGATATACCATTAGTCGCCTTTTACGACATGCTAGGCAAGAACCACAGTTGGCATATTCTTTTTAAATCCCAGACCAACACGGGACAGTGGGCTGGGTAAAAAAGGAGTGACAAGTGGCTAGCTCGTCGCCTACTTAGACACATACCCAAAAGCCCGTAAACCATTGGTCGCTTTTTACGACATGCTAGGCAAGAACCACAGTTGGCACATTCTTTTTTTTTGTCCCAGATCAACATGGGCCAAGTCCCAGACCAACATGGGTTCTATAACTGTCTCCATATCATCAACTTGAGGTCGGAAAAACAGCTGTGACATAATAACACATAAATTGTAGATACCATTTTATTTTGTTCTTTTTTACTATTTTAGTGGGGAATTTTATTAAAGGAATTGTTGTAAAAGAGGTGCCAAAAAGAGAGACTGACCCACTAAGAAATTGGAACGTGTAATTTAACGTGAGGGCTATTATTTATTAAATATGGGACTGCTAAGATCACACTTGCATTAAACATGGGGTCTCCAAAATTACTATTAAAGAATAATTGATAAATAATAAATAAATAAATTCTCTGGACGGACACACCAATTCCCTAGTTCCAAACTAAGCTATAAACTTATCCTATGGATATAAGTTGAAAGGATAGACATACTTAAATACGTTTATAAACATTCATGACTCGAGTACAAATGTCCATCACACGAAACATTTGCCCCTAGCTAGATTAAAACCCGCGACCCAAGGATTCGTGGCCAGGGTCTCTGACCACTCGGCCAACGGGCCTGTCGTTTTTACTTACCAGGTAATGTGCCTGCACCACCACAGCTCTAAACACTATGGAAGCGTCTTGCACCCTCGTCTCCAGCGGCTTCTCAGCGTACTTCGGGCACTGTCCATCACACACGATGGTCCGACACAAAAACAGCACTAGCACAGCCCAATCCCTGGTCGAGAGTCTGCCCATGTTCGGCCAGGACAGAGCCATTTTGACACTTATTAACTGTGCTTTTAGTTACACTGTCGAGTGGCACGTCCATCGCACAACACTAGTCTTCGGCTTCCGCTTCTTCTGGCGTTTTCTGCTTTGCATAGTTATCTGTAACAAAATGTAGGAAATCTTTAGAAATATTATAATTTTACAATTTCATATTAGTTTTTGAAGATTCCAGAGATTAATTGTGTACTAATTGTGTAGGATGTGACCCATATATAAAACTAGCTATGCACGCAGTTTCACCCGCGCTTATGGTTAACATATAATCTATAGTCTTCTTAGATAAATAAACTATACAACAAAAAAAAAATCTATTTAGACTAGTAGTTTCTGAGAATAGCGCGTACTTGTAAGAGTTTATACTCTTCAGGTTTATATATAAGTTTATATATAAGTATTATATAAGATGGTTGTCAATTCCGAAAATGAGCCAATCATTATTGAGACAAGACCCTTTGTCACAGTACCAACACCAACGCCATCTGATGGATATTTCATTAAGTCTTAACAAAGTAAAGAAACTTGTAAACAATACAATAGTTTGTCTGTCAAAATTAAGTGTCAAAAAAAAAAAAAAAACAGTCGAATTGAGAACCTCCTCCTTTTTTTTGAAGTCGGTTAAAAATTATCACCTATATCACAAGACAACAGTCATTTGTTACATCAGTTGCAGTTAATAAGGGTCAAAATGGATAAATTTATATTCGATTTTCTTTTTACGTTTCGATATTCAGAGATTTCTATACCTACTCTTCAACGTCATTCCTAAATATGAAACCTTTTATGTATCGACTGTCGAACGAAATTTAACTTTTGACCTTTTATCAAATCAATTAAGCCCACGTATATTCGTCAAATTTAAAGTAAGGATTAATTACGTAAATAGACCGGTCTAAGGCCGTAATTCCACTATCTCAAAACGATATTTCTCGATCGGTTCACCACAAACAAATGAATGATTCATTTGTGTGGAACGGAAACCGCATCAGAGACGAGTGGGGCATAAAATATTCACTTATGAGTGTAAAAGCGATGTTAAGCGGTGCTTGCTAAGGTAGATCAATGTGTGGGTGACCGAGATCCTGTTGTTAGTGTATATGTGCGATAAGAATAGGTACAACAACATGACATCACGCCTATAATCCCTGAAGGGGTAGCCAGAGTCTTAGGGGCAGCAGGCCCCTTTAACCACATTCAGACAAAATAAAACTGGGCTGGGTTAGATTAAAAATTGTGAAAAAGTAGTGACAAATGGCTAGCTTGTTGCCTACACAATCACATACCCAAAACCCGATATACCATTAGTCGCCTCTTACCAAATGCTAGGCAAGAACTATAGTAGGAATAGGTACGTGTAATTTTTTCTATGTAGGTATGCGTAAAGAATTATCAGCACGTAAATTCAATCTCAATCGATCTGTCAATTTATAGAAACGTCAAATGTAACAGAGTCTTTTTCATAAATTAACAAAATTAAAAACCGACTTCAAAAAACCCCGCAAAAATGTTTATAAAAAAACACAAGTAAAAACTGCCTTAATAGCTATTTAAATGTCCAAACACTAAAAAGTATAAAATAAATTCTATCGACTGCTTCGATGAAAGTATTAATCTTTAACACGTATTTAAATATTTACAATAATCAGTTAGCTTTGGATTCGGTGCCAGCGCGCGTAATTATATCACCATTTCGGAATTTGCAATTATTTGGTTCCTTGGTGAAGGGTGGTAAAATAAGTTTTGAATATACATAATCAATATAAGTTAATACTCATATTTTAACTAATTTGTTTCATATTGTTATTAGTAAGGTAATTTGTTATTAAGTGTCTACTTTTTTTTTAGTTTGGCTGGCACCGACTCCAAAACTAACTGATTATTGTAAATATTTAAATACGTGTTAAAGATTAATACTTTCATCGAAGCAGTCGATAGAATTTATTTTATACTTTTTAGTGTTTGGACATTTAAATAGCTATTAAGGCAGTTTTTACTTGTGTTTTTTTATAAACATTTTTGCGGGGTTTTTTGAAGTCGGTTTTTAATTTTGTTAAATTTAACTTATTTGTTACTTTTTAGTGAAATTTATTAATAGGTAGGTAGACCAAATCAAAACGAGCTGCTTTAATGAGACAGTGCCGGTCTTATGAGACTAAAGACGAAAAGGTATAAGGAGCCTTTAATATTTAAAGAATTACTTAAAACTACTAATCTTCAAAGAGTTATACCTTTCATCATCAGCTAAGCAACATAACATGATGAGTACGAGATGCAAATACTGGAATCGTTTTAGAAACAATAAATAAAACACTTAACATGTCGTTAAAATTTAAGAGTGGCCCTCGCTTTCATGGAACCCCATCACTAGACCAAGACTTGGTGAAATTGAGACTATCTCGAGAATAACATTCAATATGGCCCTGTAATATTGAAAGAATTATCCACGAACTCCTAATCGTTAAGGAGTTGCACCTTCCATCATCAGCTCAGCAACATGAGATTATAAATACCAGACGTAAATACTTGAATTGTTTTAGAAAATAACTAAAATAGATTGTACGCGCCTATAATACTTGAGGGTTTCCCTTGATTTGCCTAAGATTCCTTCATCAGATCCAGATGTGGTACCAATAGGACCAACTCCAGGATATACCCTTTTGAATAAAAAAAAGAACTCTAAAAATCGTCTTACAATTCTCGAAGATATCAATATTTAAAGAATCATAAACTAATTCCTAATCGTTAAGGATTTGTACCTTCCATCATCAGCTCACCATCATAAGATGATAAGTACCATACGTAAATACTTGAAAAATCTTAGAAAATGTCTAAAACACATTGTGCCTATAAATTTTGAGGGTTGCCCTCAATTTTCCTGGGATCCCTTCATCAGATCCTGACTTGGTGGCAATGGGACCAATTCGGGAGTAAACCCTTTCGATTAAAAAAAAAATTTTGGAAATCGGTTAACAATTCTCAGAGATATCGAGTAACATACATACAAAAAAAAAAAAAAAAAAAAAAAAATTCAGTTGAATTGAGAACCTCCTCCTTTTTTTTGAAGTCGGTTAAAAATGGTCCATATTTTCGACTCTACCTATTAATTTTATAGAAATCCGATCGTTGTTCAATTTATAGAAACTTTAAATATAACAGTCTTTTTTATATAAGAAGTCGGTTAAAAATGTTATATATTTACGACTCTACCTATGAATTTTATAGAGACCCGATCCGAAATGTAACAGATTCTTTTTTATAAAAAAAATTTCCCTATTTTCGACTCGACCCATGAATTTTACAGATATTATCTTCTAATCACAATAAATAATAAATAAATATTTGGCCACTTCCCTTATCCATCAACATAAGTCAAATGTGAAAATTTTTTAGTTAAAAAAAAAAAAAAATTTTTTTTTTTAACTAGAAATATTTGTAGACTCCTCAATACATAATATTATAGATTTACACAAGTTTGAAACATACACGTTCAATACATGTGCATTGGGGTGAACGTAGGAGGCTAGCAAGCTTGTTATGATGTGAATTTCAATCGGAATGTCTATTGCAATAGCAAATCCACTCATGTATTTGACATTGTCAGTACAAGCTTAAACTCGTAGTCAGATGACATAATCTTCTAAAGCGTTTGAGAGCTATAAATTGTTATCCTATACGTACTTATTTATAAAGCTGAAGAATTTGTTTGTCTGCTTGAACACGCTAATCTAAGAAATTCTGGTCCGAATTGAAAAAAAAATGTGTTAATTTATCGATGAATATTAACAATAAACGTGAGTAAAACCGCGGGCACAGCTAGTTAATGATAAGAAATTATTCATGCTAGTATAAAGCAATTCTGTAGCTCCAACATAAGCGTATATGCTTATAAAACTATTTATTTGACTGGCTCGATGGCGAATTCGGTAGTGACCCTGCCCCAAGCGCCAATAGTTGTAGGTTCGATTCCCACACAGGACAAACATTCGTGTGATGAATCTTGTGTTTGTTCTGTGTCTGGGTGTTAATATACAATATTTAAGTATATATATTTTGTAATACCACTGTTGATTCTGATATCCGTAACACAAGTGCTGAAGCTACTTACCTCGGAGTCAGATCAATGTAAGTGATGTAGTCGGATATTTATATTTATTTATATTAAGTATATTATTAAACTCTGACTACCTCTTGGAGGATGCGGGTGTCATATTGTATCATAGTACATTATACACGTATAGATGTATGGCTAGTAGACAACATACAAACATTCTTACTAATGGTTTAAGAAGATTAGGCTTCTTGGACTCTGCCCAACCGTTTGACAACTGCGGTTGTAAGCAGCTCGCGTTATTAGTATAATTATAGTTTAAGGTTAAGTTTTAGACAAGGCAATGATTTATACATACTTACTTTAACATCACGCCCATTAACGTCGAAGGGATTGGCAGAGTGAAAGCAGCAAGCCCCCTTTAACCAAAAACAGAACTGGGCTGGGGACGATGATGAATTGATGAATGATTTAAAAATAATAAATAAATAGATTTTCCAGACTGACGCACCAATTTCTTAGTCCCAAACTAAGCTTATGCTTGTACTATGGATACTAGGTGAACACATAGACATACTTTAATACGTTTATAAACATCCATGACTTTGGTAAAAATGTCCATGTTCATCACACGAAACATTTGCCCCTAGCGGGATTCGAATCCGCGATCCCCGGTTTTGTGGCCAGGATCTCTGACCACTCGACCAACGAGCCAGTCACATTTGACGTCATACTGCGAGTACATATGTCAACATAATCGAAAAAGTTTATCCCGTCGGCGTTTAGCGAAATTATTGTTCTCATGTAACCTTATATATACGCATCCCAGAAACATTTGAGATTATATTCGTGGCGGAACCAAAATAAATAAACTCAATTGAATGTTCCCGACATTCAAACCCAAAATCGTAACTTCCGCCCTCATGTCCATTGCCTTAATCAGCCCTTCCTCTTTTGGAAACGTCAAAAACAGTATTTCAATCCTAAATAGGGCCCATTTTTCCGAATTTAAATTAACTTTGCGAACATTAAATGTAGAACGTGACAAGATTGTTAATAGGATTCGTCAAAAATAAGGCCTAATTTTATCTTGTACGAGTCACTTATTTTGTGTTTTAGGCCGGGTACACATGATGAGTCAAACTACGTCAGCCTTATTACAAAAAGTGGGATAAGGCGTTTTTATATAACGGTTATCAAATTATTACTAATAAGGGCGGAAAACTGCTATAGCTAGCAGTTTTTTAGGGTTCTATCTTATTCTATATTCTGATTAAATTATGTTAAAAAGATGACGGACTAAGATTTATAGCGCTTTCCACTTAATACGAATGGCGAACGCATAGCGAATTCATTCTCAATTATAAATACTATGCCTTAAATTTCCTGACCTATTTTTAATGAGGAAATATTTTCCATTGAAGAAATATCTTCGACTAATACAAAAATGGCTTCTCTCAAGTGGTTTTCATTGTTGATATTTCTTAACCATATTGGCAACTTGTATGGCTCCATACGAAATTGAATTGAATCCTTATATACGTGCATCAATTTGAGGAAGAAGATACAATGTCTGGTATGAGAACATTTATTATGTTTCGTCCAGATTTTCTTCCGCTGAAATTCACTTGTTTTGTGGACTATATAAAATCTCATACATTGATATCATAAACAATAAATATAATGACAAAGTTTTATAGCTTAAAAAGAGGAGTCATTTTCCTAGCGTTATGTCCCGTGCTAATCCGGGGTCCGCATATACCATGATCCAGGATTTAACGAGTCTGGTAATTTATTGAAGCAACTGCCAATCTGGCCTTCGTAACCCTAAGGGTTATATAAGGGAGAATCAGACACATTTTGGATCAAGGTTTTAAGAAAAATAGAAGTAAATAAAAAAATATTTCACATTGATCTGATAACGAGTTAAGTAGCTTGAGCACTTGTGTTGTGGAATTAACAGTGATATAACGCAGATATACTTTAATATTAAATTTAAAATTAAACTTTGGAATAAAACAGTGCGATAACCAATGTGTTAAACCAGATGTCATGTATGTAAAATATCACCAAAATATTGTTTTGAAATCAAAATGTTGTTGGATAACAAATATACAAAAATCGTCATTTATAATATTCAGTATTGTAAACTTAATACTAGGCAGGTAATACCTATACATTTGAAAGGACACTCAATTATTCAAAGTCAACACCACATGCTTATTATTTTTAAAAGAGGTATTAATATATTAAAACCCAATTAAGTCAATTATTTCCTATTCGTGGAAATCGTTTATTATTCTGGTAAATATGACTTGTGTATCAATTACTCTTTACCTTTATGAATAAGTGAAGCTAGGCAAGTTTGACGTCATAACCAACAAGGCAATTCAAATGGCTGAATCGTAATTCCATTTACGTTCAAGCAACATTTCCTCGTCAATTAATCAAGTTAATTTAGAAATTATGGTTCATTATTCACAGGTGAATACGTCAGTACGGGGCAGGCTCCTTTAACCACATTCAGCCAAAAATAAAACTGGGTTGGATTAGATGGAAAATTGTGAAAATTTAGGGACAAGTGGCCAGTCTGTCGCCCACACAATCTCACACCTAAAACCCGATGTACTATTATTTGCCTTTTACGACATGCTAGGCAAGAAACACAGTTGCCATATTTTTAAAGTCCTAGACCAACATGGGACAAAGCTATTGTTCAAAAATAACATTATAATCGTTCCATTTAGGAGCTACAATAAAATGCCACAGACCGACACACAGATACGCCAAACTTATCGTAATGTATATTTGAAGGAAATTATTTATTTATAACGAACTAACTAAACTTCACGCCACTTCCCTAGCGGGGTAGGCAGAGAGAACCGAACGCCAAATATGCAAGATCCTTACACACCTCATTCGCCTCTTCAACATTCATAATCCTTTTCATACAAGCTCTACGGTTTTTTAAGACTCCTAGCATAAAATAAAAAAAAATAAAAAACATATTACAATAAATTAATTATTTATCTCCTTAATATTACACACAGGTCACTTTTGTACTGTCCCAGACTGGTTTTACTATTGAATTGTACCGTAGATTTCATTGATCAGATTAATTCCCGCGGCTTCATCCCGGTTTCCAGTCGATCTCACGTGAAAATGATAATTAATCGCGTGTTTAAAACAAACGGCCCCGATTCGTTTACGTGAATGCGTCCATTAGCAGTCACGTGGAAAATTAATTCTGCAGTTCCAATACTTTTTATGCTAATTGGTTTTAGTTTCGTTGATTCAACTAAAGTATTTTTTTGTTAATAACATAACATAACATAACATCACGCCCATAATCCCCGAAGGGGTAGTCAGAGTCAAAGGGACAGCAGGCCCATTTAACCACATTCAGCCAAAAAAAAACTGGGCTGGGCTAGATGGAAAATTGTGAAAATTTGTTAGTAATATCAAGTATTGTTTTATTGAAGTTGTGTTTCTTTGTCCCATGTTGGTCTGGGACTTGGCCCATGTTGATCTGGGACAAAAAAAAAGAAGGTGCCAACTGTGGTTCTTGCCTAGCATGTCGTAAAAGGCGACTAATGGTATATCGGGTTTTGGGTGTGTGATTTTGTAGGCGACAGGTTAGCCGCTTGTCAATGCTTTTTCACAATTTTCTATCTAACCCAGCCTGGCTTTATTTTTGGCTGAATGTGGTTGAAGGGACATGCTGCCCTTTTAACTCGGCCTACCCCTTTAGGGGATTATGGGCGTGATGTTATGTATATATGTATGTATGTATGTATGTATAGACAACAGTTTTCCACTAAGACAAAGTCTTTTGGTTAACATAAAATTGCACTATAGCGTAGTACAAGAAGCTGTGAAAACTAACCGCTTTATGTCAACACATTTTGAAATGAGTTGATATATCCGACACAGTTAATAGAGTTTAAACGCGATCACTCGAAGCGCAGCGCTCCACACGTTTGCCTAATAAAATATGCATCATAAGACGGAGACCATATTAATAAGCAATGTTACCACCACATGTCTCCATAGTTTCACTCAGTGCACTTAATTCGCGCCCCAGATTTTCAACATGCACTTAACTTGGTGCAACCAGTGCCGGCAAAGTTGGGAATGTACGTTTTCAGCGCTTGACTATAGCATTTTAGTGTTTAACATTGCATATTTGCCGGTAATTTCAGGTTTCATTTGTATTAAAACTTTGAAGTTCAAAACCTTTGCATTTTGTTTAAATGATTGGGAAATTTTCTTGTTCTTTTCTTTATGAAAACTATAATATTACAACATACTAGATATTAGCTTGAACGTCGGCCTGGAAGCAACTGTCGTTATTTTAAGGGCAACTGAAATGACCAATACATTTTTCTTATTGGTTTCTCATGCGTTTGATTTAAACGCGCATCTATTTATTACCTACTTCCATACATCGTAAAACAGCAGAATAGTTTGCACAGGAAATAAAAAACAACACATGTTTCTGCTATTGATATTCTTTTAACCAATTTCGGTCACCAACCTTTTGCACTGGAAATATTACAGTGCACAAGTATCTGCGCAAACTTAGGTTCCTTCAGTCTCATATTTTAGTAAGACGGCTATCCGACATACCTTAAGAGAAGCACAGGACTAACAGTTTGATATAATCCATCAAATATGTAGTAAACAGAGTGTGTTTGAAATTGAAAGCTTCCTTAACATGAATGTCAATTCAAACAAAAATGTCTTTCAACTTTATAATAAGGGTTGACATAGGCCGGAGAGGGGGTCTCCTGATCATGCAGAGGTCTCTGGGAGTCCCACATAACCATCACCCCCCCGAAGCGAGGTCGTATGCGTAAGCATTTCTACGGGTGAAAGAAAAAAAAAAAAGTCGTTGTAAAACAAAATTAATAAACTGCCGATGTTAGTTCCACCGAATTTTTTTTTTTCTAATATCATGTATTAAGATGAATATAAAAGGTGTCTGTCTATGCGCAAAAGCGATTTTTTAAATATGACCTTTTTAAATTTAATCGTATCTACACATTAGTCTGGTACTTAAAATAAAAACGATGCACTAATCATATTTCTTGTCTAGCATATAATAAGACTAATCAGCAAATTATTGGGTTTGGGATTGTATTGTTCACGATCTAGCTACAATACCTTTTACAACATTTTAACTAACAAACTTTTGAAATCTTAAAAAAAACTGATAAAATCAAATCTTATTCCCAAGTAGGTAGCGTACCGCGGGTTCTAAGAAAGCGGACATTAAGTCCGTCCATTAGATTATCAAAAAATATCGGACTCGTATTTTTGCTTTGTCTAACACTGGAAAATTTACAGCACTAGACACTAAATCTTAAAGCTTTAGTAAATTGTAACTGTATTTTCGTAATTGTTGTTTAACCGGACAAAATAAAACAGATACTTACCCATTATTTTTGGTAATCTCACTGACAAACCAAAAAAAAATATAGTCAAGTAGCTATAATTCTCCGTTTTATCCGCAAAAATAAGTGTAGTAAAAAAAATATGGAGACATGTATGTTTCTTGACTATAAAAATGTTAGATGTTTAAACATATAACGAATAAAACTTTCTCAAAAAAAAAAAAAAAATAGATGTGGCATGAGCGCTTGTACTAAAATAACCTAATATAAATGCATAGCTAAGCTGCAAAATAAAAACGGCTCTACCATAATGTAAGTAGTGTGCTATTTTTTTTTTTTAGGGTTGCGTCTTTAAAATACATTCCGAGATAAGTAGCTTGACCACTTGGGTTACGGATATCAGAATAAACAGTGGTATTTGTGGTAAATATATACTTAAATGTTATACATATATTAACTTTTAGACTTGTCTGGTACAAGGGTGCAATGTACCGATTTAGATGGAACTCCAGATAAAAGTAAAATATTATTTTATCTTATCTTTTTGCTTTGCACTTTGTTCTGTGTTCACACGCACGCTAGTAGCTGGTTTACAGTCGTATCTCAGACTAATAAATCCTAGACCATGAAATTAGGAATATTTAAAAATACTGCCGACAAACTGCTTCGCAGTTTGGCAGATATATGTTTGTTGTAAGCATGTGTGATTTTTGAAAAAAAAAAAAATTTTTTCGTCATTTCGCTCATGTTGATGTACATTTTTGGACCAAATATGATAGATATATGATAAGCCAAAATAATTATAATCAATTAAGAGAAAACGACGAGTTGTTGTTAGAAAACCGTTCTCAGTTATAATATATCCTATTATTTTTCTAGGTAGAACAAAGACAGGAGGGAAGAAATATATCTACACGAAAAAATCTAACCAAAAACTATACATTGTAGGCACATATTTCTCAACAATGATATATATAGGCAAAGTATATAAAATACTATTTGTTTTTTCACCATACTTCCGTAGTAAGTAAAATATATTCTGCGGCCTTAATGTAACTGATCTAATATTACTATTACGATTGAAAGTCTCGTAGAATCGTAGCAACGTATGCTTAATATTCGTAGTTGCTACGGATTAGACCTTTGGAAACGCTACGAAAATCCAATAGTAGCTTACTTCATAAAATTCAATATAAATAAATATCGAGGTTACAAATAAAGAGGATATTAATAAATAGTGAGGTGCACAACATCGACCAACGCCGCAAGAGGTGAGCCGCGCAGTGCGGCACGCGCACCTCCGGAGGACCTGCCGTATAGTCCCGGCAGTGGGGATACCGGCTCCTCCGGAACTGCGCATCGGGAGGCCATATTGGGGTTTTAGTCGGTTCGAGTCCGACACACCGCCCTCTATTTCCCAAAACAGAGGGTGACGGCTCGTGGGAGCAGCTTTAAGGTTTCCGCGACAAAAATAAACTTATCTTACTTTATTTCAAGCGGGCAAAGTTGCGGGCACGAGCTATCTCGCAACAAAACTAGGATGTCGATTCCAAGCTATTTATCCAGTCTCACCTACGTTTGACTACTAAAGAACAAACTCAATTCCTTTTCCGCGCCGGCTTGCTAAGCGCGCGTTCACACTAACATTATACACTCGTAACAATGTTTTCTTTGTACCGAGTAATGTGGATAGTGCACCATTTATATTGCTCCAGGAAAATGCTCTTTCCCGTGGGAATTCGCTACGCGGTTTTATTCTATGGGTGGAAAACGCGAGCTCATACCCGATTCGCTTAATTTCGGTGTGCTAAATAGGTTTGTATTTGCTTGAAGATATTTAGTCTTTTGCATACATAGCAAGGAATTTTTGGTTTAGATTTTTTTTTTTTCAGTCTGACACACCAATTCCCTTGTACCTAACTAAGCTTATGCTTGTGCAATGGATACTAGGTGAACGGATAACCATACTAAAATACATTTATAAACATCAATGACTCGAGTACAAATGTCCATGTTCATCACACGAAACATTTGAACCTAGCGAGATTCGAACCCGCGACCCTTGGTTTCGTGGCCAGTCTCCGACCACTCGTCCATCGGGCCAGATGGATTAGAATAGGACGTATCTTTACCGCTTTTAGCTCGTGAGAACAATAAACGATTGTGCTGAAATGTTATTTCTATCATAAAAAAGCCTAAAAAGAAATGTATATGAACAATGAACAAAATATGCAGGGACACGGAATTTAAAAACATCTTCTCTCATAATATGATGGCACTTTGAACGTCTCAGGCGCCATACAAATAATGCAATACAGGTGAATTATAAAAGCAAATACTACATACTATATAATTTAATTTTAATATCTAAGAAATAGTCTTATGTTTGTCCCATGTTGGTCTGGGACTTAAAAATAATGAGCCAACTGTGTTTCTTACCTAGCATAGCGTAAAAGGCGACTAATGGTATATCGGGTTTTGGGTATGTGATTGTGTAGGCGACGAGCTAGCCAGTTGTCACTCCTTTTTCACAATTTTCTATCTAACCCAGCCCATTTTTCCATGTTGGTCTGGAACTTAAAAAGTATGTGCCAACTGTGGTTCTTGCCTTGCATGTCGTAAAAGATGACTAATGGTGTATCGGGTTTTGGGTGTGTGATTGTGTGGGCGACAAGCTATCGTCTTATCACTACTTTTTCACAATTTTCCGTCCGACCCAGCCCAGTTGTGTTTTTGGCTGAATGTGGTTAAAGAGGCCTGCTGCCCCTTTGACTCTGCCTACCTCTTCGGGGATAACACTACATTTTTATGTTGTTTATATAGTAGTACATGTAGACTTGATTTGAATTAAAACCCAGCGAGTTGAGGGGCGTATCCTTAGCAATTGGGCCACAAACCCTCATACAGTGACTAAGGACTAGGTAATAGATTAAACACAATCAAGTGTTGGACACATTCTTGTCCCGGAATGGGAGCAGTGTTTTTAGGCTTTGGTGATGTTGTAAGTGATAAAATGGGCTAACTCACTATACTTCACGCCACTTCCTTAGCGGGGTAGGCAGAGAGAACCGAACGTCATATGGCACGATCCTTACACACCTCACTCGCCTCTTCAACATTCATGATCCTTTTCATACAAGCTCTTCGGTTTTTATGACTCCTAACATCACCTTCTGCAAAAAGGGCTAAATGTCCCAGAACAGGACCTCTTTGTGTGTTTTACTATATATTATTTACAATAAGTTTTTTATTTGACATTTGTCTTCTGTCTTCTATTTTACTGTCATTAAATTGCGATTACGTTCCATCGGCATTTTATTTAAAAAAAAATTCTAAACTAAAAAGCATTGCATTAGCAGCATTTCCGGTCGATAAAAAATCCCTCTTATTTTCTCGGACTCATTCTTGCTATTATCTTATCTACCACCTTAGCTAAATTCAAACCTGTGTACTCTAGTTTGAGTTTGATCTCAAACCACTAGTCACCAGATGCAGGACACACACTTTCCAACATTTTTAATTTGACCGTTTAAAATTCGCCAAGTTTCCCTTCCCCAAGTTGGAAGTCAATCGCCCTGATAATTTTTCCCTTCACGGTACGTCAAGCACCCGTTTACCCTTCCTGAAATTGTTTCTCAGTACGCTCATAAGTTACAAACAAATGTTACTGACAAACTTTCTTGTTTCTTGCGCGTTTGTCGAAACTCCTATTTGATAGATTAGTCGACCGAAATATGTTTCCTTATAAATGTGTATAGTATTATGATTATTCAAGGATGTCTATATGTATTGAAACTTCTAGGCCTCTTATGTATAGTATGTACTCATTGTATGTGTATCTTTCTGTGAAATTAGTTTACGGGTGATAGAATTTTAAGCGCAATTAAAATCAACATGCTTGGAAATCAAAAGGGACATGAATTACATTGAAGTTTGCGAACAAATTAAGAACTAGATTGCTCATCTTTTATTCTGTTTCTTTATTGTATAATACATAGGCTCCCAACCTTTTTTGGATTACCGCCCCCCTTATAAGAAAAAAAAAACATCCCCCTGTATTTCATGTCCTTGTATTATTATTATTAACTAGAAGCAAGTATTTTATTATGTTATTTTTTTAATTACGTAGTACACCGCAACCGTTTCTTGAATGTTCTCAATACATATGATAAGTAAATTTGTTTCTAGGAAAGTATTAACAAAATATGATTATATAGTTATAGATATTTGTTTTAAAAAAGGAAATTGCGTAGAATTTACATTAGAAGTAGAATAGGTATATGTTTTACTTTTGAAATTTAAAAACGAATCCACATTATTTCACATAATTTATAATTCTTACCCACGTAATTAAATGTGAACAACGTCTCAAATGATAGTAAAATTACTACTATTTTGAAAAGCAGTCCTGTATATAAATTAGAAAATTACCTCACTAAAATATTCAATTATGAACAAGAAAAGTTCCGTCCGAAGTTGCTCCAAGTACAAACTTTATTCTAATTTTACTTCAAGCGGCGGCCCAACTTTTGACTCATCAAATCAATTCAGAACTAAACTAACAATTTAACAATTAAAATAATTATAAAATAGTCGTAACCATTTAAAATAATTCAAACGCCTACAATAAAATACTGAATGATATTAATTAGATAAATCGTGGGGAATGATTAAATTCGGTTCACATTGTCGACCTAAAAGAGGTTGTAAATAGTTTCAATATTAATGGACTATTAAAAAAGAGGCAAATTATTCCAATTAACAAATTAATCCTTTGTTTTAAACTTTCTTTGTTGATTTTCAGCCTGATTGAACTCGATTCAAAATGCATTATGGAATTAAACAAAACATTGATTTGTCGTTGCCAAATAATTTATATTTCAATTAGCTTAATTTAAATTTAATTAATTAATTTGTATCAACTCAAATATACATTATACTTCATAACGATATATGTTAAATTGTTATAAAATCTTAAAATGTAGTCGTTATTACGATACGGTTATTTCATTGTCATATAGGGTCCGTATTTTTCATATAATTATTATTTTTATTGAATCATTATCTGAAACGGCGACATATACAGTATGACTACATAATATGTTTATTTATACGTTTAATGTATACTTACACCTACAATAACTATAGAAATGTCGACCCTTTTGACATTTGAATTACATCTGTTTGAAATTTTATAGCAACCAACTGCGTTCAATGAGGGTTTTTTGAATTAAAACATCAGATAGATGGCGTAACTGTGACCTATGGTCTTGTCACCCTCCTCATTGGTAGGTTTTCAGAACAAACTGACATGCTGTTAACAATGAGCCAATAGGGACAGTGATAGGACCACGAGACTCGCTCATGCCATCTGGCGGTTTTTGTATTTTTGAAAACCTTCATTGGAATGTGGCTTTGAAAATGAAACACTATAGCGATATAAAAGCACAACCATAAAAAAAGGTTTAATTTAATATTTGCTTTATGTTGGCTCGGGTCTTAAAAATAATGTAACAACTGTGTTCCTAGAGTAAAAGGCAACTAATGGCATATTGGGTTTTGGGTGTCTGACTGTGTAGGCGTCGAGCTAGCCACTTGTCACACTCCTTTTTCACAATTTTCCATATAAACAAGCCCATTTTTATTTTTTGTATGAATGTGGTTAAAGGCTAGCTGCCCCTTTGTCTCTACCTACCCCTAAGGGGTACGTGATGATTTGTGTATGTATATTTAAAGTTTGCGGTCAATCGGAATCTGTCTGTAAAACAGAATCATTATAGTCACATAAAAACAGTTTTTTACTAAGCGCGTTAAGCTCAAACGACGACTCATAACTGCCGGTTGACCCAAATCGTGTCCGACATTTGTAACCTGTTTTATAAGTCCAAAACACACTGTGTACTCAAAACTCTTTCCTTCAACCGTGATGTAGCAAAGATTATGTAAACATTGCAACTTCCTTAAATTCCGACCAACTTCCGTCCTTCGTAGCCTTAATGGCGTCCAAAGTTAACCCATAAAAACAAAAACAAGACAGTGAAGCAACGTTGTCTGATCTTAGTTAGCTAAGCTGTATTAAATTACTTAGTAGGAGCCCGGTTAAGTATTAATGAGCTATTTTTATTGAAGCTACTTTTTCTTGAAATGTTTTCAAGTGTAGATGCAGATGTATGTTACGAAAACAATAGTATGAATGTTGAAGAGGCGAGTGAGGTGTGTAAGGATCGTGCCATATGGCGTTCGGTTCTCTCTGCCTACCCCGCTAGAGAAGTGGCGTGAAGTTTAGTTTAGTTTAGTAGTATACAGTTTTTTAATAACGCATAATGGCTAATTAGTTAAATTCGGATCCGTCAGAGAATTCAGAGAACTTCTTCTTTCCAGTGTTTTACTATTTTTTTTTATCTTCTACAAACAAAAAACAAAAGAAGAAAACGTTTGTTAGACACAATAGTAAGGCGTGAGTTAATTAAACTGTAAACAACATGACTACAGTTTATTTAAAAACATACATACATAGGTACATATATATCATTATGCCGGAACCGTAACTTAACAACGTAAACGTACACAACCGTAGAGCTTGTAGGCGAGTGAGGTGTGTAAGGATCGTGCCATATAGCGTTCGGTTCTCTCTGCCTACCCCGCTAGGAAAGTGGCTTCACGTTGAGTTAGTTAGTTAATTATGCCGGAACCTCCAAAGGAGTATGCAGAGACAATGGGGTAGAAAGCCCCCTTAACCACATTTAACCAAAAATAAAACTAGGCTAAGTCAGATGGAAAATTGTGAAAAAGAGGCATTTAAAAAAAGAATTATTTAAAAATATTACAAAGGAAAATAACAAATACAGCAAAATCTTTTATATGTATATACCGTTTCTCAATGTCTGGAACATGACGCAGCGCAAAAGGGGCGTTATGACATTTAATATAAGGGAATCTTACTCAGCATAAGTCGTAGGCTACACAGCAATGCGACACCGGTTTTCAAGACCAGCTGGGTATTCCCACGAAGGGGTGTGTTCCCAACAAAGTACCTACATACATTGAGCTTTTATTACTACGTATAGAGAAGCTATGTCAAACAAAAATATTATCACGAAGCATGGACTGAGCGTGTTTCAGCATTTGTAGCGCTAAAACTAACAATTATCGTCTAATTAAGCTATTAAAACACGCAGCGCTTGATCGCTCATAGAGTACATTTTTCTCACGACCAAAACGTCGTAAACGCCGTGAATTTCATGGCGCTTACGCGTAACGTAGGCGAGTGACTAAACGAGTTGTTGCCGATCGGCAACAACGCACAGCGCAAAAAATTTGTTCGCTGCGTCGGTTCCATACGCTAGTAATAATAGTTCAATGCCTACATACATACGAAATAAATATAAAACAAAGTGTTATATCCATACTTATAGTAAGTTCTTTTATTTAAGTTATCCTAATGGCTGCTTTTTATCTTTTTAGTCTTCTAAGACTTAGATAAAAAGCAGCTAATATCCTAATATTATATTATATACTAAATAATTTGATTTAATAATACTTGCTTACATGCTAATCATTACGCTCGTATTACCCGAAGGAGTAGGCAGAGTCAAAGCGACAGTTAGCACTTTCAACTACATACAGTCAAGAAATAGAACTTGCCTAGGTGAGATTTTATGTTATTATATAATACACATCAGACACCATCACATACATTGATATGACACCGTGATAAGAAGGTTACGGTCATAGTTACAGATATTAGAATCAACAGCGGTATAAGAAATACCTACTTGAATATCATATATTAACACAGAAAGAACAGACACAAATAGTATTTAAATTCAGTAATTAATTACATTCATTCTAGTTAATTGCTATGATAATGGCTAGGGCACAAATATAGCACTGAACACAGCATGAATTGGCCAATTGGTGCTGACTTATGAAATCCCTAGTGTTGCAAATGTTCAAAGACTATGAAAGTAATAGTTTGTCATGCATTAAAACCAGCAAAGAGAATTCTATGTTGTTTAAAGATATTGTTTATCCATCGGAGTCTAGATACTCAAACATTGCTAGTCATTACGCTACAACTTCACACAAATTCCCAATATAACATCGACAGGACGAAGCGCCCTAATCCACAGTTGTGCATAACCATTGTCTATGTTGGTATGGAACTTAAAAATAATGTGCCAACTGTGTTTCTTGTCTAGCATGTCGTAAAAGGCGACTAATAGTTATCTAGTACATAATTATCAGCATACACCCGCTATTCAGACCGTAAGAACCGCGGCTCACTTTATTATTATAATTGTTTCCGTTTCATCGAGGTACATAAAATTTCATTAAGGGTACATAATAGTACATTCCTGGTACATTCCTTTCATGTATAACTTATTCAAATAAGCAACAGCACACCCGCCATTTCTGACTCACACGCCTATTGTTATATTGGGTTTTGGGTGTGTGATTGTGTAGGCGACAAGCTAACCACTTGTCACAACTTTTTCACAATTTATGTCTATTTTTGGCTGAATGTGGTTAAGGGAGCTTGCTGCCCTTTGACTCTGCCTACCCCTATTTTAAGCATGATGTTATGTATGTATGTAACGTTATCTAACATAATTTAAGTATGTGAAGACACCCGCTTTATCTCGAAGTATGAGAGGATCGGGAAGAGCACTCATTCCGGGTTTAAGAGCTCATCTAACAGGATGTAAGTCTTACATAGGCTTTGCGTTTGATGGATTAAGATGTCGTATAGATGGCGCTGTAATTGGGGATTCCGATATACGCGGCGAAGTAATCTTATTATGGAGAGATCGATACACGGTAACTAATAGGGGATACGGATTGTTAGATTTGATGGAGGGCTTTGTAGTTGGTTGGGTAATGGTACTCAATGGGTTATGTAACTGGAGGCACAATTAAGTACGTCTTTAAATAAATAAGTTAATATCCGACAACATCACATACATTGATCTGTCTCCGAGGTAAGCTTAAGCACTTGTGTTACGGATATCAGAATCAACAGTGGTATTACAAATTAATATATACTTATATCTTGGATATTAACACTCAGACACAACAAACACTAGTATTCGTCACACGGATGTTTGTCCTGGGTGGGAATCGAACCCACAATTCTTGGCGCATGTAGCAGGGTCACTACCGAATGCGGCATCGAGCCAGTCAAAAGTCAGTCAGTCTTTGTTTAAATTTTGAATGTATAATGTTAAGTTGTAACTTTATATAGACAGTAAACAGGGTGTCTATAGTTTTATTTGTTGACATTAAATTTGGTGGAAACGTATGTTTTCTGATATAAAGTAAAAAACAAATAAGTAAGTTTGTCTTCTTTACACACACCAATTTTAAAATTTCATAAAAAAATTACCTATATGTAATACTTTCAGACGATAGACTTCAAAACAATCTTGGATTTGTCGTTAAGTTTTTGTTCAGTTCAAAATATGTCCATCAAATTATTATAATTTTACTGTCTCGTAAGCAAAATACTGGCCGATGTTCGTAGATAAATTTAGCATTCGAAAAAAAAATCGTGTTTGTTATTATTTTTGACCAAATTGTGTTCCATATTTAAGATCTGAATCACTATTAGAATAAATACTAAGCGTTTAATACTTATCGCCATAATTTTCTCCATGAATTAAGCATGCTATAACAAAATGCTTGATTACGTAGTTCTGGATACAAATTACATAAATATCATTTTCCGTCGTTAATAAATATGTCGAAAAGCCTTTCATCGTTAGTTTGCTAGGTCAAGGTGAAACTCTAACTACCTTGTTAGTGGCCTTAATAACTGAAATTGTCCCAGACTGGAGGGAAAATTGTCATAAGTGTACCTACTAGATTATTAGCCCTGATATTTTTATTATTTTTATTAACAATAAAATTCAAAATGAGAAAATGTTGCAATGTTTTTTGTAAATTTAGACAAAAACATGAAATACATACAAACCCTTGCTCCCGTAGTCTTCCGTAGTAAACTTAGTCGGAGAATCAATAAGCCTTTAACCGCTTTTAGTCATTACATATTATAAAACAAAGTCCTTTGCTGCGGCTGTCTGTCTGTCTGCGATAAACTCTTAAACTACTGCAAGGATTTTCATGCGGTTTTCACCGAGTTTTTGTATAGATTAACTAAAGATTAACTAAAAAATAAAGATATTTTTATATTTTAATATAAAGATATTTTTTGGAGGTTCTAAAAAAAATTAAGCCGCATGCAGGTGAAGCCGCGGGCAAAAGCTAGTTAAAGATAAATTAAGCTGTAAAAATTGTGAAAAAAATATTGTCCAAAATATTTTTACATAAAAAAACAATTCAAAGATGAATAACGACAAAACAGAGCCAAAAGCGCTCACGAACTCATAAACTTTTTACTTTATAATAAAATATTAATATAAAAATAAACAGAAACATAACATACAAAGTAAATATAACTTCAACTTGACACATTATCGCATGTCGCTGGTCGAATTGAGATAGAAATATTCTTCAACACGCTTTCGTAATAGAATTCGTAATCATCTGTCACGCCGGTGAAATTGATATATTATTTTGTGAAGGTGACTCGCGCGGGATAAAATTAAAACGAAAGATTTATTTACTGGTTTTCTGTTCTGCCGAGACATTTCGAACGAGAATTCAAAGTTTTCTATCTTCAAATATAAAAGAAAGCGAATAAAGAGCAAAAGCTTGCCTTTTGAGGGTTTTGTATAAATATAATTATGACAATATGTGTCATGTGTAATAATTGTTAAATAATTTGACATACAAACGCAATATATAGGTAATTAATTAACCAATAATATATTGTATTTATTTACTTGAATACCAAAACCTTCTTGTTAAACCTAGACATGTTTCTTTGTGCTTCAGTTAGATTACTAATTATCATCCTCCTAGCGTTATGTCCCATGCTTAGTCGGTATCTGCTTAGACTATGATCCAGGATTTCGTGAGTCTGGTTATAGTCTGGTACAGTGAAGTGACTGCCGATCCGACCTTCGTAACCCTTAGATAAGGGAACCAGACAATTTTGATCATCGCCCCCACGGAAACTAATATAAATATAAAAATTACATTAAAACATATTTTTACGAATACATAATATTGAGCAAAAAAAATTAAGCCAATTAACAAATGTTTGGCTTTGATCCACCATCTTAATTTGACGGTACAATGATCGCCTTCAAAGTTTTATACAACAAATACTGCTTGTTAGATTTTGTTAAAAAATAAAATAAAATTTGTGTCCAGTTTAAACATTAGCGTCAGTAAATAACTTAACTTTCACGCACAATGTAAGTGATGTTTCATATAAACATCACATCACGGTTGTAATCCCCGAAGGGGTAAGCAGCAGCAGGCACATTTAACCACATGTAGCCAAAAATAAAACTGGGCTGGGTTAGATAAAAAAAAATTAAAAGTAGTGACATTAGCTAGCTTGTCACCTACACAATCACATACTCAAAACCCGATATAGCATTAGTCGCTTTTACAACATGCTAGGCAAGGAATACATTTGGCACATTATTTTATTAGTGCCAGACCAACATGGGATCTTTTACTGTGATGTTTCACACTGCATATTAATAATAAAAAATCCAGAATCATTTTTATTTCAGCCCGAAGATACCCTCTGCAACTGACAGGCCACGCCGCATTACTCGCTTCTATAACGAAATAAATGATCTGGGCTCGTGTGGACAAGAGAGATTAAACTCGCATTTTTCACCGTAACAAAGGTACCTTTGGTGTTTAGCCGGGATATTTTTTCCTCTTCAATTAAGCGCAAATGGTGTGCGAATTGTATGTTGATTATACTGTAAATAAGGATGAAAAGTTTTGTAGAGAGCTTTTAGTTTATAATGACGTAACATTTGGAAAACAGTCAAAGATTAGAATTTCATGGTTTTGACTAGTCACTTGGGCCAGTGATTAAAGCATGACACAAAAATTAAGGGCACTGATTCGAATCTCTATATAATATAGTATTTGTATGCTTGGTATTTATTTTAATTTAATATGGTACGTGATAATTTGTAAGCGAGTCATTGTGCTAATTTTTTTTTGCTAGCTTCGCACGGCAAACATAAAACAGAATGAAATTATACGTATAAACCTTCCTCTTGACTCACTTTATCTATTGAAGAAAACCGCATCAACATCCCTTGCGGTGACTTTGTTTTATACTATGTAAAAGTATATATCGATCGTTTTGTACTTACATTACGGGTTAAACGCGAAAGCAACTCTGTCTGTTACGCACGGCTAAACCACTTAATTGATTACTATTTGACACACTTGAAGTTTGAACCTATAGAAAGGACAAAGGCTACTTAAAAATATATATATAAATAAATATAAATATCAGACTACGTCACATACATTGATCTGACTCTGAGGTTAAGCACTTGTGTTACGGATATCAGAAACAACAGTGATATTACAAATATATATTTAAATATTGGATATTAATACCCAGACACAGAACAAACACAAGTATTCATCACACGAATGTTTGTTCATTGAACCCACGACTCTTGGCGCATAGGGTAGGGTTATTACCAACGAGCCGGTCGATATGATAAGGATATTTACGGGATCCCATAGGATTCCATAGCTAATTATACATTGTTAACTGTAAGCATCTCCCACAGTAATTCATGGTATGATTTGGTTTAGAACTCAAAGTGTGTAATTTATATGTACCTGTGTATATTTTGACGCCGAAGAGTAACTGTCGAGTTTCTTTTTGGTAGAATCAACATTTCGGTAGTACGTACACATTGCTTCATAGGTTTTTGAAAACTTGACGAGTTATAAATAAAAAAAAGTGTACAAGTAATTTTTATAAGTTTTTGAGACTAATATAAATGAAGATATTTTGAATTTAAATTTGATAAAGTTTATAAGAGATAATTTCACACGGGCAAAGCCGACGGTAGAAACCAGATATAATATTTTCTAATATGATCTTATATTTCGTTTTTAGTTATAAACATAATATGTCGCACCTCGTCCCAAAAATATGTTTGTTTCAAATTGAGTTCTCTCGCGTCAAAGTAAACAACGCCAATTTTTCGTAGGTGTGTTGCGTGACCTGTGGACATAGTAAATAAATTTGGCCAAAAGGTGGTATTTATACGAAATGTACTCCAGTAATGTTTTTAACGTTAGTTTTTTCATGGAATTTCTTTTGGATTTCCACAAAATTTGCTGTTACGTAATAATATGCTGGTTGACTCGTTTTTTTTTATAGTCTATTATTGAGATTTACGTATTATAAAAAATATTGCTTTTTAATTTTGTTCAGCAAACCAACAATTATGAAGATACAGCGCATTAAAGTACCGCGTGACGTCACTAGGTCCGTAAAATTTTACCGTTCAAGTGACATAAAGCGCCCCATTTCAGATCTTTGAAGCGCTGTAACTTTGTAATTTTTCGAGTAAGATGAAGCAAAAAATACATTTTCGATATTATTTGAAAATCGAACTTACGAACTAAAAAATACATATAAGTAAACTAGCCTTTTCAACATACATAAATAAAATCACTTTCTGAGCCCCGAAAGGGTAGACATATTTCAAGGAGCAAGCGAGTAGTCAATAACTCATTGAGCTAAAAATAAATAAAAGGCGGCCTAGATAGAAAACTATGTAGAAGTGGTGACACGTGGCAAGCTCGTCGCCTACATAACTGTAAACCCAATACCCAGTAAAAAGTAGCATAAAGATCCATTTTGTAAAAAATCACTTACTATATTGTTAATTCTAAAAAAAAAAGTAATCATGAGATTTTCTACTTTTCTACGATAAGATAATTAACGATGAAACGTAGTTTTAGATCATGTAAAACAACTCAAAGTGCACATTGACCAGACCTAGCCTTAGTTCAATTCTACCGTCTGTTCAGAGTATATACACCCAAAGCTCTATATAACATCATCTTCCTAGCGTTATGTCCCGTGTTTAGACGGGGTCCGCTTAGCCATGATCCAGGATTTAGCGAGTCTGGTAATTACATTGAAGCGACTGCCGATCTGACCTTCGCAACCCTAAGATAGGGGAACCAGACAATTTTTGGATCATGGTTACAAATCCAAAGTTGTTTGAATTTGCAGGTTTCATCACGATGTTTTCCCTCACCGCCGAGCTAGTGGTATAAATACGTACATAGATTTGAAAAATCCAGAGGTACGTGCCGGGCTTGAACCCGCACTCCTCGGTTAAGAGGCGCGTGTCCTTACCATTGAGCTACCACCCAAAGCTCTATACATACAACTTGTATATACGGCTGCAGTACATTTCCCATTAATTGCTATTTACGATAAAGGGACTAAGCAAAGAACAAATGTATTTTTACGTGTGTACGTTATTTTGAAATTCCAGACAGTTCATAGAGCTGCGAATATGCAGGTCAAATTCATTAATTCCACATTTCTACTTATGTACCTATTAACCATATTTCAAGAGAGCGGTGGTAGCTCAATGGTAAGGACACGCGCCTCTTAACCGAGGAGTGAGGGTTCAAACCCGGGCATGTACCTCTGGATTTTTCAAATCTATGTACGTATTTATACCACTAGCTCGACGGTGAGGGAAAACATCGTGATGAAACCTGCAAATTCAAACCACTTTGGATTTGTAACCATGATCCAAAAATTGTCTGGTTCCCCTATCTTAGGGTTACGAAGGTCAAATCGGCAGTCACTTCAATGTAATTACCAGACTCGCTAAATCCTGGATCATGGTCTAAGCGGACCCCGTCTAAGCACGGGACATAACGCTAGGAAGATGATGTACCTATTAACCATATTTATTCAAAACATTGATATTTGGTTAGCTATTACCACGATTAGTGAAAGTAATCAAAACGTTGCGGCTAGCCGCCAAATACGCGCATGAATATCCTCAAAAGGTTTGTGTTTAATTTAAATAGCGATTTGTGTAATAAAAACAAACACTAACGAATTAATAAGCTTTTATTTTAATAAATCATTAATAATAATAAATCATTTATTTGCCATAAAAATTACAAACATAAACATAAAACTAGCGAACACTGCACTAAGCTAGGCTTGTATCGCAGAGTCCAGACTACGATTACCAATTGTAATAATTTAGAACACAGCTCGATTCAATATTGGAAATGAATAGTTTGAAACGCATAAATATTTGATATTGGTGCAAAATTGGATTAGCTGCGGATGAACATCCGCTATCTATTACAAGATTTATTTGATATATTTAACAAAATTTGATCTGAACTGATTATTATGGGGACGGGTAATGTGCAACGTCGGTTTTAGTATTCAAACGTCTTTTAAAAAACATTGGCGTAAGACTGCCTTTACTGAATTTATTTTTAAAGATGGCCCCCCATCTTTATAAATAAATATCATTTGATTGACAGTCTCATACCAAAAAAAAAACATAATTTTTCAAGAAGGGATTCAGAAATTCAAATATTTTCAGTTCTCTCTGCCTACCCCGGTACACCGAAACTATTTTATTACTAGCGGGCTAGAGAAGTGGCGTGACGTTTAGTTAGTTAAAATATTTATAAAACTGGGCTGGCATACTCCACTGAATGTGATTAAAGGGACTTGCTGCCGCCTTGACTCTGCCTACCCCTTCGGGGATAACAGGCGTAAATATAGGTATGTTATAGATAAAGTGATTACTGAGGGCATTATGAATAATGGCTAGCTATATCGGGCAAAGTGATGAATTATTTTTTAAACTTCATTATTTATTACATTGTTTGTTTATTATGAATAGTTCTACGTAACCATTGATCAATATGATTATAAGAAGGAAACAAGCTCTTGATGCATCGACCAATTAGAAACCATTGAAATTCATATTGTCAATAATCATAATTTTTTTTTTATAATAATATTTATTTTCATAAACTTAGTTTGTAATCATAAATGTAAATGAAAAAATAACAGGTGGTAATTCCAATAAAATAAAAGGTTTGACGACGAGCGAAGCGAGGAGGGCATTTTTTTAAATTACATAGTTACTAAATCTGTATTATTGTAGACCATGATCCAAGAATTGGAGAAGAAGCGGACCCTGACTAAGCACGGGACATAATGCTAGGAGGATGATGATGTCGATATAAAAAGAAAAGTAATTAAACATATTTATTTGACTGGCTCGATGGCGCATTCGGTAGTGACCCTGCCCCATGCGCCAAGAGTTGTGGGTTCGATTCCCCAGGACAAACATTCGTGTGATGAATACTTGTGTTTGTTCTGTGTCTGGGTGTTATCCAATATTTAAGTATATATTTGTAATACCACTGTTGTTTCTGATATCCCTAACACAAGTGCTTAAGCTACTTACCTTGGAGTCAGATCAATGTATGTGATGTAGTCGGATATTTATTTATTATTTTATTTTATATTTTTTACTACTCTGCCCAATAGCTGATGAACATTATGAACCATGTCCGGACAATGTGATTATTTGAATAGTTATTATGAAATTGCCCTCTCCCGTTGGTAATTTTTCATAATGCCAGGCATTACCTATGTAAAATTTATCACTTGGTCCATTACAAAATGACTGCAATGTATATGACATTGCAGTCATTTTGTAGCTTTAGTAAACGGCAGGGAATTTAAAAGCTGGTCCACAAAATTATTACTGTACAATTCTTTGGTAAGATCTATTTTGGAATATGCAAGTGTAGTCTGGCGTCCGCATTACTCAACTCATTCGCTAAGGATTGAAAGAGTACAGAAGAGATTTCTGAGACATCTGGCTTTCTCCGCTGGGAAGGGTGCGAGGAATTTCAACTATGAAGAAAAACTCAAAAGCTTCAACATGACGTCCTTAGTAAAGCGAAGGGATAGATTTGACCTGATTTTTGCGTATAAAATTCTCTGTAATTTAATTAACAGTCCGTCTTTGGTCAATAAATTCACATTTAGAGTGCCTTGCAGGATACCTCGTAATCCCATCCAACTATTTGTAAGACCTTTTAGAAGAACTGTATTGGGAAGTAATTCACCTGTAAGCTCCTTAACGAATGTGGCAATTTTGTCGACATGCATTGCTTATCACTATCTACGTTCCGAAGAACTATTTCAATTAACTTAAAATAAAAAAATAAACAACTGCATTGTCTCATTGTGATATATACATACATAATATTAATGAAATTGTTACCGTCATCTCTTATAGCTGTTAATTATTTTTTACTTTTCTATTTCGCTGTTATGTCAACTGGGTATCTCTTTTTGTTTTGTTTTGTGTTTTCTAATTTAATTTATGTACCTACTTTGTTGCCAACAAATACTATAACTGTTCAAAATTTTGCATGTTGTGTTCTCTGTAAATTATTGTGCACTAAGATTATGTAACTTTTCTATATTTTGTTAACATGAATGTACAGTGTAACAATTGTTGTAGAACCTTATAAATAAATAAAATAAAATTTAGTGAAATTAAAAAAAAAACACGTTTCCATTTGACAGGTGAATAAACTTGTTGTGTGTAGAATTGGTACTATTTATGTAATGTAAGCTATTTCTTTACACCTTAACAAATTGTATCAAAGTAATTTTGTTTTTTTTTAAAGTAAAATTTATGCTCGTGACACAAAGACCAATTATGATAATGCTATAAATCAAGAAAACCACCACATTACAAAGGGTTTTGAAAATAACGACACCGAAGTCCTTCCATGGAATCACTAAGACTTTCCATTGGGCGTTAATTTTAATAAAGTCTGTTACTTAATTTAATAAAAGTTCGTTGACTTCTTGTAACGGCCTAAAGCTCCTTTTTTGTTAGTGAAATTTGAATGTGATGTTAAAAGGGTGAATGGAGCCAAATTTGAAATTATTAATTTCTTGGCTGTTCGTCACACCGTCCTGTAATTTGGATTGCTTATAAAATGGTGAATATTTTTCGATTCTTGCAAACGAAAATATATATTACTTCACTATATCAAAATAAAAATAAAATACAATTTCTTACAAATCATTAAAAAGTAGCATAAAGATCCATTTTGTAAAAAATCACTTACTATGTTGTTGAATTAAATATTTAGATGTAATTCTGTAAAAAAAAGTAATCATGAGTTGTTCTTTTTAACGATAAGATATTTAACGGTGAAACGTAATATTTAGATCATTTGAAACAGTACACATTGACCAGACCGAGCCTTAATTAAATTCTACCGTCTGTTCAGAGTATATACACACAAAGCCCCTATATAAATACAACTTAGAATATACGGCTGCAGTACATTTCCTGCTCCGAAACACCTACGGCCGCAAGTTTTGGGACCCGAAGTAAGAATAACTGACAAAAGTGATTTCAGTTTTCCCAACAGCTGTTTTGACGGGATCTAATGTGGAATGGGACTGGACAGATTCGGGATCTTCCGGAAATGACAGGGTGGAGAATATCTCTACTAAATTATATAAATACAGTAATAAAAAAAATACAAACGTGCGTCATCAATTTATAATAACCCGAGATCCAGCTGCAAATTTATTATGTTCATTGTGTTTTTTATCAAAATCATGTTTTTAGGTACATGTAGAAATGGGGGAGTATTTCTGTTGCGGGTCCCCTACGTAGTTTCGAACGCCGCTGTTGCGAAGCACGCTGTTGCGAATTATTTTTCCACTGCCTTATAGGTTCGAACGCTCACGGATTCGAATGACGTAGTCGCGAACAACGCTGTTTCGAAAAACGTTTTCACTGCCTCATACCTTCGAATGCTTCTGACTACGATTTATGTAGTCACAATTAGCTAGTATCATTAATGTATTAAATAAAACAAATTAAAGAGCACCTTCGAACCTATGAGGCAGTGGAAAAATAATTCGCAACAGCGTGCTTCGCAACAGCGGCGTTCGAAACTACGTAGGGGACCCTTCTGTTACATATGCTTATGCTTCTAATACTTATAATTAAAAGGGTAGTTGATAATAAATACCCATGATGTGAAATTCATATTCGTTGCTGTGCTGCGAGCATTTGCTTTTTTCAACGTTTTAAATTCTCAACGGTGTAACATTCAGCCCGATTAATGGATAAGACATTCACCTAACAATAGAGGGGTACGTTAACAGAAGCAATGAAAGTTATTATTGTTCAAAATCCGCGAGCACAATTTATTACAACGGAGTGCTCGAGTCAAGCCTTTGTTGAATCGATGGACGAGAGCCTAACCGAAATTCGAGTTGAATCTTAGGCCATGTTGTTTCAGCAATAATGGGCCTACCAACTTATTGATTGTTGAGCTTGGTCGTATTGTCGAAATGTTACTGGGAATTTGATTGAGTGATTTTCAGTAGGTACTCGCATTCCTAATTGGCGATGGGGAATAATTGGGAAAACGTGTTGTGAACTTCTTACTAATATAAATGCGAAAGTTTATCTGTGTGGATGTTTGCTACTCTTTCACGCAAAAAGTACTGCATGGATTTTAATGAAACTTTACAATAGTATAGCGTATACATTAGAATAACACATAAGCTATGTTTCATCGATGTACCACGTGAGCTAAACCACGGGTATAAGCTAGTCCTGCATAATTTATTGTTATGAATTTAGACAAGATATTTTAGAAATAATTTAATATTTACTTGGGCATGATGGTGGGTATGTATGTACGTATGATTCCGTTATATTAAATGTCGTAACTTACCACGCCCGTAATCCCCGAAAAGGTAGGTAGAGTCAAAGGGGCAGCAAGCCCTTTTAACCAAATTTCAAATTACTAAAAAATTAAATGTTGGGTTAATAGTTGCGTTAGATGGAAAGTTAAGACAAAAATAATGACAATTGGCTAGCTCGTCACAGAATTACGAAAATCACCATTAGTCGTGTGTTAGTCGTAAATTTATTCGATGTGTATCATGAATTTGTTATTAGAAATCCTAGCTGTTAGTTTGATCTCAAAACACTAGAGCCGCCCATTGGGAGCAAAATCGGATATCGCTGTCGGTCAATAGCATTCGCCATGGTAACTGTTGTCACTATTGTTGACTTGCTATTGTTCAGGTACAATCAGAGGCATGCTTTGACGTCGTTTGTCGAGTTACATATTATCTGAAATTGGATATGTGCTTTCACCGATTCAAATGTCATACATTATTCTTCTTTGCTACCCATATGGATAGTTATAAATAGAAGCTTTAAATGTTGTGTTTCTTTTGCAGGTATGCAAGTAATTTGTTAATTTATTATTTTTATAAATGTAATGTAATAGTGTAGATATTTTGTAAATGAATTATTTTCTTTTGCAGAGAAACGCAATTACGTCTTTATTTTGTAAAAAAAAACCTCTTTACTCTTAATTGGAGAGCTTGGCATAGGAGTTGGAGAAGAAACGCCCTGCAGGGGGGGCTCCGAATTCTCCTGAGGTATCCCTGCCTGTCGTAGGAGGCGACTAAAAGGGCCTTTGGGGTCGTGGGGGTTAGGGGATGGGTCCTCTGGCCCTCTATCGTCCCCGGAGAAGCCGACTGCAGGTGTTACACCCGGTCCGTCAGGATAGGGTACACAGCTGTCTATGTGGTCGTGAAACACCACCCTAGGTGTTCTAGGGGAGAATATCACTCCCTCGAGATGGGCCGCTAGGCAGCAGCGCGCGCTGCGTAGACTTTTCGAGATGAATCCCGACAGTGGGGATCCCGTTGGTTTTGCGTTAGCGCCCGAAGAACGACAGCCTTGAGGTTTAGTCGGTAGGGTCTCCGGAGATTGCTACCGGTTTCGAGCCCGACTCACCCTTATAGGTCCACCCAAGACTCTGTTTGGATGGTGCGTAAATGCATTCCTCAAGGAAAAAAAAAAAAAAAAAAAAAAGGAATTGGAGAAGAAGCCGCAGCGCTTTCTCCAACTCTTAGGCTAAGATACAGGTGAGTCCTAGTTTAGAAAGTAGAAGCTCTAAGAATTGTTTACGCTATTTCACCTATTATTACCGAACTGTACCTACACTGTTACTGTAAAGTGAAATTGATGCAATAAAGTATTATTAACTAAAAAAACTAAAAATTACATTCTCCGCAAATGTTTAATTTATTGGCAAAGAATCAATCTAGGCCTGAATATTATTTTCTTTTTTTTGTAAACAAAAAAAAGCTGAATATGCATATTATTTTATGATTTGTACACAAGAATACAGACATAATTTATATATACAGAATACAGATATATCGTAGCGTGTATTATTGTGTCCTACATATGTTATATATTGGTAAAAAAAAGTTGACCGTGACTAGAAAGTTCTTAAGGCACGTCATAGAGGATTTTTTTGATGATGCAAGGCTTTTAAATTTGTTCATACGATAAGGGTCATTAAGGCGTGCTTATAACAAACTTTAAACGTAACTTTGTTTTTAAATGAATTTGGATAAAATATAATTTGTGTATGAATAAGTTCAAAAGAAAATAATTAGTCACACTGCAATTACCGAACTATTAAAGATATCGGTGGCATATTTAATACGCGTAGGTAAATACTAATAACATATGTTTCTTAATTATTAAAAATAAATGGAAAATTTATTAAAATTAAATGTGTTTTGTTTGATTAATGACAGTCTATCCGCTTTTAATATGTCAATGGGGCACAATGTATTGAGATTTAAATTCTATAATCAAGTATTTACGCAAAAACTTCATTCCAAGTACAAAACGTCGTGTTTGTTAATAGTTTGGCGTGTTCCAAGCTAACAGATTATTATCTACCTAGCTTCGAATTAAGTAAACTTAATTTGCTTGGAAAATTTTAATAAAATTTCCAATAACTTCGTGCTTGTGCACGTGATATTAATACCTATATTTTTAGTTTTATTTTATACTAGCTGACCCGGCGCACTTCATAACGCCCCTTCTCAGATTTTCAATAAGTAGGTACCTTTTTTTTTACTTTGCGCGCAATTTTTTTTTTCTTTTATTTGAATCCTCATCTGATATTAACAAACACAACTAAAAAAAAAAATTCGAAAACAGTAAATCCGTTCTCAAGTTATAGCGTGAACAGAAGAAATAGGGGTAAATTTTTTTATATATTGATTGGAAATTAGAAGTAGCAATTTTTATGATGTGTAAACAAATAAATTAAAATAATTAAAACTGGTATTTATTTTTTATAACGCACAATCTTAATTTTGGTATACACAAAACCTGAAAACTGTTTGGAATTTGTAACAGAATCCATCGCAATAGTTTGTATACCATATTATATTTTGACCTTTTTTTTCCAAAACCTCATATGAAATTACACCCTAATTAAAACTGTATGACGCGTGGTAACGTCTGAAGGTAAGAAGTTGCTATAACCTATGGATGTTTGTATTACTAGGGGTACTAAGTGTAGTCGATCCCGCAGGTGCTTTGGTAACGATTCCAAGAACCCCTTGAACCCTTGTTGCAGTCTAAAGGGAAAACCTTGTAAGGAAGCTCATTCCACAACTTGAGCGCGTGTGGGAGGAAATGTTGAGTGATTTATATGATGGCTGTAATGCGGCTTCACCCGGTTGGAATTTGATTCGTTACAAAGACTCTATCGTATGCCCTGTGGGATCTATTAAATTGTTTTAGTATAATAACTATCCTTTGTTCTTTTTCAGGATATAAAATGTAGGTTAACGTAACAGGCAAACAGACAGATATAGTTACTTTTGTATTTATAATATGAGTCAGGACCTTCAAAGCACTCTCACTCACTCTTTAGAACACAAAAGTGACCAAATAACAAAGCACCAGAATCCAAAAAAATAAACATGCTTTAATATTAACAAAAGTCTCACCAATATTAAAATTTTGGACATCCATCCAATAACAGACTGTTATGAGCGTCGCATGACTTTTCAATCGCATATTTGTACACAAATTACTACGCCATTAAACTCCCTTTCAATTGAGCTTGTGATAAACTAAGTAAACGTATACGGTCATTATTTAACTAATTGTATACGTTCGTTATGTAATCCACCAATCATCAAATATAAATAAAAAAAATTATCCAGACTAACACACCAATTCCCTAGTTCTAAAGCATAAGCTTGTACTATAGATACTAGGTGAACGGATAGACATACTTAAATATGTTTATAAACATCCATGACTCGAGTACAAATGTCCTTGTTCATCACACGAAACATTTCCCCTATCGGGATTCGTACCCGCGACCCTTGGTTTCGTGGCCAGGGTCTCTGACAAATTAATCAAAGTAATCAATATTGATTACTTCAGTATTGATTTTCTAATTGAGTTAACTATTGGAGCTTGCTGTCTGTATTTAAACTAGCTTTGCGACAATAGTTTGAATACGTGAAGCTCAAAGGACTGGAGTTCGATTCCCATTAGAGTAAAATTAAGAAACATGCGACATGCTCGGCGTAATAATGTTTTGAAGACACTTCAAGTAGTCTATCAATCATATATATAGCATATAAAGCTATATATAAGTATATATATTTACTTAATATATAAAGCTGAAAGGTTTGTTTGTTTGCTTGAACGGGCTAATCTCAAGAACTACTGGTTCGAATTAAAAAAAATATGTTTGTGTAGTATAGTTAATTTATCACACACAACACAGCTAGTGAATAGATACGTTTGATTAGTAAGGCCAAGTCACCGTTTTGAGCTAAAAATTTACTATGTTTGACTTCTAGAAATAATAAGGACAATAATGATAAATCTTTTTGTATTTTACAATTAAGTGATACTATGACTAAACATCTTAAATTACTTCACATGAAAGCCCTAACAGAACGGCTAATTAAACTTTGTCTGTAACCTACATTCATATTTTCATTGTCATCGTAAATCTAAGTAAATAAAAATAGACTAACAAAGATTTATAAGCCCAGGAGTATTAAAAGACAGGAGGAAATTCGCCTCATGTCGGCACGGTAAGTAATTTTTACCTTATTTTTATTATTTTCCCGTGGGATCGGCGGGACCTTTTGAGACAAGAATCAACGTGGACGGAGCCTCGACTGGGAGCTAGTCACAAATAAATTTAATTATGTTGATCGCACAGACTTCCTATAGGGTGGTAGGAAAATTGGTGTATTCATTAGAAAATCAAGTGAAATAAAACAAAAACAAATTGTTATCTTGGCCCAGATATCTGTAGCTAATATAAACGGTAAAATTTTTGAGAATAAATGCATTTTGTTACTTTGATGCAATTTGAAATATTAAGATTGCATAGAAATCGGCTTTGAATAAAATTGATACACACATGTGTGTAATGTATTATGACCCATATTGCTCTCGAACTTAAAAATAATGTGCCAACAGTGTTTCTTGCCTAGTATTTTGAAAAGGCGATTAATGGTATATTACATTTTGTGCATGTGATTATATAGGCGACGAGCTAGCTACTTGTCACTACTTTTTCACGATTGTCCATCTTACCTAGCCCAGTTTTATTTTGTGCTGAATGTGATTAAATGAGCTTGCTGTCCCTTTGACTGCCCACCCTATCAGGGATTATGAGCGTGATGTTATGTATGTATGTATAAATATCATCATTCATATTCTTAGCAAAACTAGATTTTATCGTTTGAAAGGACTCAAAGAGACAGAAATTCTACCCACTCACAGACGAAAGCCACTGAACAAATGATTCCATCAATATGAGGTATATACCTACGTATCAGTATATATATGTATGAAACATACAGTACGTACTTCAATCAGCTAACGATTCATTGTTATCAATTAAACTGAAGTCCCCAATAACAATTTGAATACCTATCGAATCCAGAAACCGTCTGAATGGAATGTCGAATTTTATCTGAACAAAGAAACTAATAATAAATACGAATATTTTGTACGAATCTCAATACCATATTTGTTTTATGGAAACGAAATTTTATAAAACCGATCGGCAATAAAGTGGCTATTATTTGCCAACTGTATTTTATTAAGGCAAATTTTAGAAAAAATCTGTTGTTTTTAAAAATCGTTTCTTTGTATATTTTGCTTCTACAGATTCAACTTTGTCCCATGTTAGTCTGGGACTTGATTGATTGATTTGGGACAAAAAAAAAGAATGTGCCAACTGTGGTTCTTGCCTAGCATGTCGTAAGAGGCGACTAATGGTTTACGGGCTTTTGGTCATTATTTCCTATCTAACCCAGCCCAGCTTTATTTTTGGCTGAATGTGGTTAAAGGGACTTGCTGCCCCTTCGATTCTGCCTACCCCTTCGGGGATTCTGGGCGTGATGTTATCTATGTACAGATTTAGATTTCATCTCACAATTTAAATAGCTTCCTTCTATCATAATAAAAGTATTCTACAGACTTTTTACTACCTACTAGTTCATTACATAATTAACTATAAAGTGTGTTGAATGGATACGAAAACAAATTCAATTGAAAATTAATCGTTCAATAACTGGACACTAGCTAAGAAATCACGTAGACTTTTTCTGTTAGTGCTGAATTAAATAAAACCTGTGCTATAAGTACTAGCCAACTTAGCTAACTCTTACAGACACAGTTGATCTTAATTGAATATAAAGTATAAACAAATACGATTTCATATAGAAGAATAATTTGGAATTAAATAAATAAATATCAGACTACATCACATACATTGATCTGACTCCGAGGTAAGTAGCTTAAGCATTTAATCAACAGTGGTATTACTAATATATATACTTAAATATTCCATATTGACACCCAGGCACAGAACAAACTCAAGTATTCATCACACGAATGTTTGTCCTGGGTGAGAACCGAACTCACATCTCTTGGTGCATGGGGCAGGATCATTACCGAATGAGCTATCGAGCAAGTCAATTGAAATGGAAAAGATAAGTAATAATATAATATGTTTATTGCACACCATCATGCCCGTAATCCCTGAAGGGGTAGGTAGAGTATTAAGAGTTATAAGAACCTTAGGCAACATTCAGCCAAAATTGAATTAGATGGAAAATTGAGAAAAAGCATTGACCAGGAGCTAGCTCGCCTTCGTAATGACAAATCCAGAACTTCATAAACCATTAGTCACCTTTTACGACATAACACACAGTTGGTACATTCATTTTGTAGTCCCACGCCATCATGAGATATCCTTAATAATACTTATCACTGTATGACAAATATCTTTCGAAGGTACCTAACTGAGTTAAGACTCTAGAACTTTTAGTCTCTAGGGTCTTTAAGTACTACCTTGTCTAGGCTGACTCGAGTTAATCTTTTATTGTTTTGATGAGTCATTTAATTCTAAATATATCTCAATGAGGATAGCTAGCCCCGGGTCTTTGTGTTCTGACTGTAATTGCTAAACTTTTATTGTTTTAGCATTTAGAATGTTGTAAGTAATAGAAACTTAACCCTTTTGAGAGCCGTATTAATAGTCTTATATTGTTGGAATACATGCGAAAAAAAGCTATTAAACTCTATTTGAATTTAAGTTTAAAGAAGGCTGCAGGTTTAGTTTTTACACCTAGGTTACAAAACAAAAGATTTTGAGTTCGATTCCGGTGACAGGGTTTCGTGTGTTACTCGATTTACTATAAAAACAAATGTATTTTGAAGAGGCGTCGCACCTATGAAGTAAATTAAACTAAGTACGTCTGTGTATTGCTTGGTATGAAAGTGTAGCACAAACATATATGTATATTTTAGTTTGAATCTGGAAAAATAGATAGCTCAGTACCTAATAATAAACGACATACATAACATCACGCCCACAATCCCCGAAGGGGTAGGCAGAGTCAAAGGGGCAGCATGCCCCTTCAAACACATTCAGCCAAAAATAAAGCCGGGCTGGGTAAGATGGAAAATTGTGAAAAAGCAGTGACAAGCGGCTAACCTGTCGCCTACACACTCACACCCAAAACCGGATATACCATTAGTCGCCTTTTACGACATGGTAGGCAAGAACCACAGTTGGCATATTCTTTTTAAGTTCCAGACCAACATGGGACAGTGGGCTGGGTTGGACGAAACGAAATGAAGAATAATGCCATTTAAATAATACCGAAGTTCAACTTTGTCTCATGCATTAATTAAATGAAATCAACTAGTGTAGTACATTTACAACGCTGACTTTGTTGTGGTTTAATAGGATATGTATAGACATGTTATATGTATATAATATAATCCAGATTTACTTTACTACAAAAATACGCGCGAATTAAGTTGACGGAACCAAAACACTTTTAAAAAAAATTAAATTTATTTATTTACGACAAGGAATTACAATATAACAACTATGCTAGTTAATTGTCTAAACAATATTCGATCTTATGATCTAAAGTACAACTATTTATATTAATTTTAATGTCTAATAAGCTATTTAGGTATGACGCACGACCCAGATTAGGGTGCTGTTGTGGTATTGCTTACGAATGATATTTCGTTAGGGTGCTCAACCTTAACTCGCGCGCTATAATATTGCATTAATATTTCATGTCAATCAAATATTCGCCCAGTTTTGTAACCAAACAATACAAGGGATTAATTTTGCAACTTATAAATCGTACTTATATATAATGAAATCTAGAAATCGAGTACGAATATGAACAATTGGATCTCAACAATGTTTATATAAAATAAAACTTATTAATATTACAAAGGCGAAAGATTTGATGTTTGTTCCTCTACCACGGCTGAACCGATTTGACTGAAAGTTGAAATAATGATGGCCTTATACCTTGGATTAGGACATAGGCCACATTTTATTCCGAAAAATTCAAAGTTCCCACGGGAACAGCAAGTATATACATAAATAGGTAAATATGTACATACATAAGGTCGTAGTAGGTTTTTGATTATGTAGACAGCAAGCCGAATTTATTTTGAACTTGTCACTATGTTTTAAAAAAAATTCCATCTAATCCAGTTCAACTTGTTTTACTTAGACTTAAACATTTTCTCCCTTTCCCTTCAGGGATTGCAAGCGTGATGATATGTCTGCATATAATATGAAACCCAATACCCAATACAACATTAGTCACCTTTTAGTACATGTTTCCGAGGAAAACAGTTGACGCATTATTTTCAAGTTCTTAACCAACCCATGAATTCTATAAATATGACAAAAAGTTTAGTTATTACTATTTTACTTCTTATCTTCACATCCGATTAACACGACATTTTAGGTTTAAGATTATTTTATTTTTCTTAAGATATGAAACTAATAATAATAATAAATATAATAATAAATATCCGACGACATCACATACATTGATCTGATTCCGAGGTAAGTAGCTTGAGCACTTGTGTTACGGATATCAGAATCAACAGTGGTATTACAAATATATACTTAAATATTGGATATTAACACCCAGACACAGAACAAACACAAGTATTCATCACACGAATGTTTGTCCTGGGTGGGGATCGAACCCACAACTCTTGGCGCATGGGGCAGGGTCACTACCGCATGCGCCATCGAGCTTGTCAAACTAAACAAACAAACATAGCATCACGCCCATAATCTCCGAAGGGGTGGGCAGAGTCAAAGGGGCAGCAGGCTTCTTTAACTACATTCAGCCAAAAACAAAACTGAGCTGGGTTAGATGGAAAATTGTGAAAAAGTAGTGACAATCACATACCCAAAACCCCATATACCATTAGTCGCCTTTTACGACACGCTAGGCAAGAAACACAGTTGGCACATTATTTTTAAGATACACAAACATCGGACAAAGTTTTTGTGACGACCTACTTATAAGAGAGATAACATTTATATCTGCTGTTAAACTTTTAAACATAAGTAGAAGTTCAGTAGTTTCTGTGGCATTGAATTTTTTTTGAAAGAAATCCCATCTTACTTAATGCAACGATAAATTGGCTTAGTTGAAATCGAATCTAATGATTCAATAATCGAATAATGATCCTGTATAATTTTTACTTATCGAGCGATGGTAGCTCAATAGTAAGGACACGCGCCTCTTAGCAGAGGGATGCGGGTTTAAACCTGGGCGTGTACCTATGGATTTTTCAAGTCTATGTACGTATTTATACCACTAAGTCGGCGGTGAGGGAAAGGGGCGTGATTAAACCTGCACATTTCAAAAGCTATGGATGTGTAACCAGGATCCAACAATTGTCTGGTTCCCTATAAGAGTTACGAAGGTCAGATTGGCAGTCGCTTAATGTAATTACTCAACTCGCTAAATCCTGGATCATGGTCTAAGCGAACCCCGCTTAAGCACAGACATAACGCTAGGATGATGATGATGACAATTTCTACTTATATAAGTAAATATTAAATCCAAAAGTAACTCTTCCTCCCTGTTGCGTTTCTTCGATCAACACTTCACAATCACTTAATCGATTATGAAAAAACCTGGCATATCATAACATTCTTTCTTATTTTCTTTCTTTCTTTCTAGCATATCAAAAGTTTCTACCCCAAGAAAGACACAAGCAATGTTTATCTTGCCCAAAATGATGATTTATAATCTTTATAACAGATCGTTCGCGAACAAACACAGGAGAAACAACTAATCTGGTATATGAATCCAAGTAAAAAATCATGACGTATATTATAAAATCATTGGATATGTTATTTAATTGGTCTTAATCTAACCTATCCTCACGCCAATCTCTAGTCGGGTAGACGGAAAGAGCCGAGCGTCATATGATGCGGTACACACTTCACCTGGTTCTTTAACAATCATAATTATTTTCATACATGCTCTACTGTTATTATGGCTCCTATCAACACCTTCTGTTCATACGACCATTTTGGCTGTCGTAAGTGCATCGGAGCTTTCCGCTATACCTGTTTCAAAACTTACCTAAGCTTTATTTTATTATTCTGGCTTCATAAACTTTATTCTGTTTTCTATATTAACTACAAAATAAAAACATTGTAACAGACAACGTTTAAAAGTACACACTGTTAATGAGACAATTTGATCAAATTTCAAGTTCGACCGGTTGTTTTATTGTATGTTGTATTCTAAAGACAATAAATAAATAAATAAATAAATAAATATTCAACGACATCACATACATTGCTCTGACTCCGAGGTAAGTAGCTTAAGCACTTGTGTTACGGATATCAGAAACAACAGTGGTATTACAAATATATACTTAAATATTGGACATTAACACCCAGATACAGAACAAACACAAGTATTCATCACACGAATGTTTGTCCTGGGTGGGGATCGAACCCACAACTCTTAGCGCATGGGGCAGGGTCACTACCGAATGCGCCATCGAGCTTGTCAAAAACAATAAAAAAATGTTTTGTACATCTATACTAATATTATAAAGAGGAAATAATTGTATTTTTGTATTTTTGTGTGTGTGTATGTTTGTAATGAATAAACCCAAAAACTACTGTGCCGATTTCAAAAATTCTTTCAACCTTGGAAAGCTACACTATCCAAAAGTAACATAGGCTATATTTATCCCCATATTCTTACAGGAACGGGAACTGTACGGGTGAAACCGCGGGGCGCTGCTAGTCAATTATAATTGGTTACCTATATAAACTTCAATTAAAAAAAAATGTAACTGACAATATTTAACAGTGTACACTTCACTGTTAATGTGACTATTTCAACAAATTACAAGTTCGACTGATTGCTGTATTGCATGTCGTTTTCTATTAGAGACAATAAACAAATGTTATGTACAGATTATTAGAGGTAGAAAGGGGTGGGGGTTCAAACTCGAGCACGTACCTACCTGGGGTTATCAACCGACTTCAAAAAAAGGAGTAGGTTATCAATTTGGTATTTATACCACTAGCTCGGCACTGAGGAAAAAACATCGTAATGAAACCTGCAAATTAAAACAACTTTGGATTTGTAACCATGATCCGAAAATTGACTGGGTCACCTATCTTGAGGCTAGGAAGGTCAGATCGGCAGTCGCTTCAATTATCAGACTCACTAAATTCTGGATGATGGTCTAATATGCGGACCCCGTTTAAGCACGGGACATAACGCTTGAAATATGATGAAGTGTTTATTAGCTTTTTCTTAAAAATATATTTGTATCGCATTTCCGATATTGTAGATCATTTAGGCAAAATCAGATCTCCGATTGATTGTCAATCTTTGAATATATAATACAATATTCGTTTTACAATAAATTGCCTTAAATACCTGAATTAAAAGTTACAATTTTAAGCTATGGTATATATAATACATCAAATAAATTGAAAAAAGTTACCCTTATCCATTACTTTTGATAAAAAAGCAAGCGCAAATTTAGCTGAAACGCTCCAATTTCTAAATTAAAAATGAATAAACATTGACAAATTTATTTAATATTGTAAACGTTTTTAGATAATTAATTTAAGTTTTTTTTTTCGTTTCTTAAGAAAGAGCATTCACAATAATCCGTTAGTTTATTTGGAAAGGCCGACGGTAAAATATTACTGTAAATACAATAGAAATGTTCCTTTTAGTTTAGTAGACGTCTTTGAAAGCCCGTTTTTCTTATTATTAATGTAATGAAAATATCAAATCAAGAGAGTGGATAACTTAATCTTTAGATTGTGATTCGATATAAATATTTAAATGAGATGAGACCTTATTTATATTCGAAATAGAAAATGGAAGCTTATATTTAAAATCGAAGCTCATAAATATCATACCTACTACATACATTAAAAAAAACCGTATGGTAAAAAAAAAAACATTAATTATCTTTCTCTTGTATCATCTTAAAAATATTTTATTTCATATTAACACTAAACGAATAACAATATTTAGTAATAACAGGTATATCATGCTAACGTTGTTACTAAATATAATGATTTAAGCACAATTCATTAAAGTTATTTTCGACTAATAGTTACACTCAATTCATTTATACAGATGTGCCTAATATCACGTTTAAATGTTAAACGCAACAAAGATGTTACTTTACGGCAGTGTAAGTCGTCCAAAATAAATGTTTTTATTTTATCCAAAACGGTTGTCTCTTACAAAAATTACTTCCTGGTTTCATCATAAATTTCCTACTTCAGTAATTGCTACAGGAAAAATCTTGGCTAAAATAACTGTGACTCTTAATTTAATATTTCTCCGTAAAAATCGACACAGCAAAATACTTCAAATCATCAACAACAGAATTGGGTTTGTAACAAGTTACCAATTACGGCGACCAAAGCCTTATATTTCTCGCTGTCATCAAACAGACATTCAAATAAACGACCGTCCCATCCGTTACAAAGGGAATTGACCAAAAACATTGAATGCCGGCATACTTACGGAAATTGGAAACACTGTCCAAAGTTGACGGACCACCACAAAAAGTCACACAAAGTTGTCACAGTACAATATATCAATCCACGGAGTCTTAATTCACGAACTAACTTACAAGGGAGCAGGGCTGAGGGGATTTTTCGCGGCGAGAGACGTGCACTCTCTCTCGCCTCTCCGTTCAGACTGAGGTGGAACGGTGGAACACGCAACCCGCCTAACAAGTGTGAAGTAATAGTCTTTTCAACCCCAAGAGATTACCAGTATTAGCAATACGATGAAATTTAAGATTAACATCTCTGAGTTGGGTTGTGATTAGTGAGTTTCGGCGGCGGATTCCGCGATTGGCGACCAACTTCGATCGGTTAAGTTTGTGTGATTTAAGATAAGTTTTGATAGGTTTTGGGTTTGAACCCGGAACATCCGGGTCGGTTAATGACATGTTGATCTGCTAATGGTTTTATAGGATTATAGGCGTGGTATGAATTTGGAGTTTTATCTGTTGGAATCTGTTTGGAATCGATTTCCGTTTTGTGCGGTCACTTTCAATTTTCTGTGGACATTAAAGTTACACTGATGTATTTAGACTAGTAGTACTAATGACTATACGGAGCGATGGTAGCTCAATGGTAATGACACGCGCCTCTTAACCCGGGCATGTACCTTTAGATTTTTCAAATCTATGTTCGTATTTTTACCACTGGCTCGACGGTGAGGGAAAACATCGTGATGATACCTGAAAATTCAAACAACTTTGATTTATAATTGTCTGTCCCATAATCCCCGAAGGGGTAGGTAGAGTCAAAGGTGCAGCAGCCTCTTTAACCACATTCAGCCAAGAACAAAACTGGGCTGGGTTAGATGGAAAATTGTGAAAAAGTAGTGACAAGTGGCTAGCTCGTCTCCTTCACAATCACATGCCCAAAACCCCATATAGCATTAGTCGCCTATTACCACATGCTAGGCAAGAAATACAGTAGATCAATTATTTTTTAAGTCCCAGACCAATATTAAACAAATATTAATGGAGATTTCTCTATTGATAAAAAAAAAACAACTTCTAATAAAATAATATTAGTTACGACAAAGGTTTATACGCATGAGCTAGATAGAGGTATCGGCGGCTTCTCTCTGTAGTTCAAGAGGTAAGTTAAGCTGTTTGTTAGACCCAATTAGTTAATTAGTGACGTTCTACAATGCAAAATTCTAATTTATTTATAGTAAAAAGTATAATATAATACGTAATAAAAGAAATTGGGTCATGATCACGTATTTATTGTTATTTAATTGTACAGGTTTCTTTATGATATTTTTCCTTAGCACCGCACTAATGAATCCAAATTAGATTATTGACACCCCAGTTCAATTCGTTTTTAAACTATACTGTTACTGTTAATTAGTTATTTAGTTAGTTAAGTACAGTTATTTAACTTTACAAGACAGAAAATATTTATTTCAATACAATCGAAAAAAAAAATTCCCAAAATGTTTCCAAGTGTGTAAAATTGTTTTTGTTATTTTATGTTGTTGGAAGTCATCTAGAACAATTTTTAGCCAATGGCAACAATTGCTCTCCAAAATAATGTCACTTAATATTATCTATACTAATAAAGCTGAAGAGTTTGTTTGTTTTCTTGAATGCGCTAATTAAAGAAACTACTGGTCCGATTTGAAAAAAATCTCTCAGCGTTAGATAGCCCATTTCTCGATGAAAGCTATGGGCTTTATAATATTTACCATAAACGCGGGTGAAACTGTAGGCACAGCTAGTCGTATTATAGAATGATGCTTCACCAGAATAACGTACTGAGTGGGTGGCCCCTTAGACAAACTGGTAAAGTGGAAATGATTTGGAAACGCGTAGGACGTCTGAATACAAAATGGACACTGGTCCCTTCCGACCTATCAGAGGGATTGTTTATTCTTATAATATTAAACAGTGGTTGTTTGTGACTTCGCCTACGGGGTATTTAAAGAAATATTTTGAGAAAGCCCTTAAATATAAATAGAAATAACTTTATCTAAATAGACCTTACAAAAGCACTTTTGCATAGTCATGATACAAATAGTGATTCTGCTGTCACGTTCGGAACGTTGTTTCTACCGAGAAGAACCGGCAAGAAACTTGGCAGTTACTCTATTAAATCGCCGTGTACCTACATATATATATATTTTTTTAAATTACACACCAATTCCTTAGTCCCAAACTATGTGTATAATTGCTTGTGCTGTGAATACCAGGGGAACGCATAGACATACTTAAATACGTTTTATAAATATCCATGACTCAAGTACAAATATCCATGTTCATCACACTGGTTTCGTGGCCAGGGATGTCACCACTCGACTAACGGGCCCGTCCAGTAACCTATACACAAACAATTCTACTTAATATCTACTTCTACCAATTCATATAATTCAAATACAATTAATGTAATACATTGCAATAGTAGAGTAGACTACGTAAGATTTCGAGAACAAATTATAGATTCCTAACTTCAATTCTATAGTAGCCCTTATATCGCAAAACCCCGTCTTTGAAATACAAATAACCTAAGTAAATACCTAACATCAGGTAACTGTCAGGGAAAGTTTCGTCAAAATCAGCCATTTCAGAGTCGAACCAAGCAAGCAGACCGACAAACTGATTGACATGTAGACGAAAATACAAAAGTATAATAAAACGTTTTTCTGTCGTAAGTGTGTGCCATTTTGGGCTTTGGCAGGCGCGTTGGTCGAGTGGTCAGAGACCCTGCCCCCTCAACCAAGGGGTTCGAATCCAGGGGAAAATGTTTCACGATGAACGTGGAAATTTGTACTCGAGTCATGGATGTTTACAAACGTATTTAATTATGTCTATCAGTTAACTTAGCTTTAGTATGCTTAGCCCGGAACTAAGGAATTTGTGTGTCAGTCTGTTTTTTTATACAAGTATACTTTCCTATGCATTTAGTAAAGGGATCTCATTTTGACATTACAAACACTTCAATATTATTCCCCTCTAAAGATTTATCCTCCCTAAAGGCAACCGCACGTTAGGGTGGCATGGGGATGTTTTCCTTACGCTTTGCTTTCACATCAATCTATCAGCCGTCTCGCTCACAACATTATGGCGAAAAGAGGTGTTTTACGTAATCTTGCACAGATTTGTGCCTCCTGTTATTTTGAGGGAACTCGACTGAAATAGACAGATTAAATTTGATGGGCGTTTTCTGTTGTTGTGTTTCTTTACAAAACATCCCGTCAAAAAAGCCTACAGTTTATTTTGCTTTATGTTTTACTAGCGATAGCGCCCCGCGATTTCGCCCGTGTTGCTTCCGTTCTTGTGGGAATACGTTGATAAAATATAGCCTATCTAGATGTTACTTTTGATTGAGTTAAAAAAATAGATTCTCCAAAATGACACACCAATCCTAGTCCCAAACTAAGCGTATAAGCTTGTGCTATGGATACTAGGTGAACGGATAGACATACTTAAATACGTTTACAAACATCCATAAATCCAGTACAAATGTCCATATTTGCCACACGAGACATTTGCCCCTAGCGGGATTCGAGCCTGCGACCCTCGATTTCGTGGCCAAGCTGTCTGACCCCTCAAACGGGCCTGTCCGGTGTTGGATTTCATTTTAATCATGTAATCGTCGCCTACCAGCTGGTTATTTATCATTACTTTTTAATTTTTTTTCAATCCAACTCAACCCAATTTTACTTCTAACAGAAAGTGTTTTAAAGAGCGTATTCTTAGTCTCCGTCTCAATGCAATGCGGGTGACAATCCAGCGTCTTGTGCTGGATCCAACAAAAATGCCTCTGGATTGCAACCCCTAGTTGTATACTTCACAAAGTTTACCCTCTTCTCTCTAGTGTCCCAGGTACCTATCACGATTCTTAAACAAATGGCTAAGTGCACCCATAAACAGACGTGTCGACAACGGATTTCCATTTGCCGTTGCACCTTTATTTCCTTTGCACGTATATTGCACCTGATCTCTTTCTCTGTTTTATCTTTTCAATAGAGGGATAACAAAGACAATAGTCTATTTACTGAATACGAGGGCAAAGCGAAGAGAGTGAGGATATTACACAATAGACTAGAGTATGTGTATTGGAACAACGAAAGAGATGAAAGTACGTAGTTTGTAATAGTTTTCTAAATATTGTAGCCAGTATTTAAAACTCGAGTATGTACTGATTCTTGGGAATACATAAAAAGTGTGTATTTAGTTATAGTGCATGGCATATTTTTCTTAATAACCAAATATGGAACTACTTTGACAACTTATGTAAGAGCTAAACGGACGTCATAACTTAAACTAAAATATTTTAATATATTGTTCAGGTTATTTTATTTGAGATAGCAGCGCCCCGCGGTTTCACCGGCGTAGTTCCCGTTCCGGTAGGAAAACGAGGATAAAATATAGCCTATGTTACTTGTTGATAAAGTAGCTTTCCAATGGTGAAAGAATTATTTAAATCGGTTAAGCAGTTTTGGAGCCTATTCGATACAAACAAACAAATAAACAATCAAATCTTTCCTCATTATAATATTAGAATTAGAATAGATTATACTTTCATAAATCTGGTAGCATTCAATAATAAAGATATATTTAACTATAGAGTCTCAGAGTCTAAATATCAGGGTTTGTGACTCTAAAAAATATTACAATTTAAGTAAATCTAAATCTGTCTATTCACGGTGTGTTTTTTAAATATGAACAGTTGTTAGAATTAATACAACCTTATCAAATTTATTTATCATTTTCTAAAATTATATAATATATTATATATACTATATATATTTGTGGCTACTACTACGCGAGAACGACTAATGATAATATTATAAAGATGGGAAAAGTTAAGGTTAAAATGCATGCAAAAAGTTCCTACACTATAATATTTAACACCAAGGTTGAACAAAAAAACGCTGATATACGGAGGACATTCATTAATTTGTAACTTTTTATTTTTTCTATGTATTGTTATATCGACTAATATCAACTCGTATTCACTTTGTATGTCAGCTATCGACCTATTGCCATTATTAAATATAGCCAAAAAAAATACGCGTATTGTGCCTTAAAAATAGGGATGTTGACTGGCTAGTCAATCGAGATACTTTTTATGAGCTGTCAAAACGAAATTACTTCATAGATTTTGTATGGGCTTGTCAACGTGTGACGTCACTAGTTTGTATAGTGAACTGACTTAATAATTAAGCAGTTTTTGTAAAATTAAAAATCTTAGACTCAATATGATTGAAAATCAATAAGGCTTAACAGCATACTACGATACTTTCTTTTTCAGAATTGATATTTCAAAATTAAATATAAATGGTGTCAACATCCCAATTATAGTGATAATAATGATACAGTCATGTCATGGCCTTCATAGTCCGCAATCCTGTTTATATTTTATAAATTTACAATATTTATTTTTATTTAATGGAAACCTAGGCTGGAAAAAAAGGTTTTAATTATTTCGTTTCTATTTATTTCGAGTAGAATATTAAACCTGCCTCTGCCAACCCCGCTAGGAAAGTGGCCTGAAGTTTAATTAATTAGTTCAAATATTAAGCTTTCAAATTATTATAAGTTTTCAAATTATAATACTATTCTATTTTCAATATTATATTGCACTACTGTTCCATAGATTTCGTGAAGACTAACTCTTCTCAAAGTAGGTAGTATATTGCAGATGTTCGTTCGGAGCAAATTGTTTGACTTGACACTCGATGCACGTCTCGAAAGCGAAGTGAATCAATGAATCCACAGTTACGTCACTTCACAATGTTATATACTACACAATGACACCGATACTGTATACAAAATACATACATACATACATACATACATACCATGATCGCAATTCCCGAAGGAGTAAACGGAGTCCAAGAATCAATAAGCTTTCTAAACCACATATTTTATAGCCAAAAATAAATTCATACATACATACATAACATTACTTCCATATTCCCCGAAGGGGTACGCAGAATCAAAGGTGCAGCAAGCCCCTTTAACCACATTCAGCCAAAAATAAAACTGGGCTGGGTTAGATAGAAAATTGTGAAAAAATAAAATTTTAAGTGACAAGTGGCTAACTTGTTTTCTAAACAATTACAACCCTAATACCTAATACACCTAATTAGTCGCTATTTATGACTTGCTAGGCAAAGAACACTGTTCATTCTTTTCGAGCTCAACCAACATGGGACAGAAATACAAAATATGCTTAAGAATCATGAATAAAAAATATTAAAATTGGCTGTAAGTTTCGATAAACTACTTTGATTTATTTATTTAATAAGGCTTACCAACTAAATGCATAAAGGGGCTTGTGTAACAACATTTTAGGATCTCTCCTAAAATGAGAGGTCATCAACATCTTCCTAGCGTTATGTCCCGTGCTTAGACGGGGTCCGCTTTGACCATGATCCAGGATGTAGCGAATCTGGTAATTACATTGAAGCGACTGCTAAGTTAAGAGGCGCGTGTCCTTATCATTGAGCTACCACCGCTCTCAATTATTTTAGGAGAGAGGTATTATATATATATATATATATATATAATTTAAATATATAATAATTTAAATACATATATATATATATATATATATATATATATATATATATATGTATTTAAATTATAAGTATGCACAACTTAGTTATACTTTAAACATTTACAACATTATATAGGACATAAATCCAAAAAATGTGATATTTACATAAAAATACTATTTACTTATAAAATAAAAAAAATATCGGAAATCATCATCTATCTATTCCGATTCAGAATTTACAATATAACAAAAAAACGGGTAGATAGTGGATTTTTCGTAACGGCCTCCTATTGGTACTGGGACGGAATCCTAAAAACTACAAGTATCATAAATGTACTTAAAAAAGCTTCCCCGGCGACGTTAGCCTCCCCTTTTCCTACTTCAAGGTTGTCTGGGAATTTTTTTCTGACGATACGACCTAAACGTATTTAGGTATATGTCTAGAATGATAAATTAAGTCCCTATTGTTTCGGGTAGAAGGTTACTTTTTAGGTACCCTAAGAGGAAACGGGCCTATTACTTTGACTGGCTCGATAGCTCGTTCTGTAGTCAGGGTCACTGTATGCGCAAGGGTTGTGGGTTCGATCCCTACCCAGAACAAACATTCGTATGATGAATACTTGGGTTTGTTCTGTGTCTGGGTGTTAATATCTTATATTTAAGTATATATTTGTAATGCCACTGTTGTTTCTGATAATATGCGTAATAAAGTCATTTCCATCTAACCCAGCCCATTGTCTCGTGTTGGTCTGGGACTTAAAAATAATGTGCCAACTGTGTTTCTTGACTAGCATGTCGTAAAAGGCGTCTAATGGTATATCAGGTTTTGGGTATGAGATTGTGTAGGCGACAAGCTAGCCACTTGTCACTACTTTTTCACAATTTTACATCTAACCCAGCCCAGTTTTATTTTTGAAAAAGTAGTGACCAGTGGCTAGCTTGTCGCCTACACAATCACATACCCGACACAAGCCCGATTGACTATTAGTCTCCTTTTACGACATGCTAGGCAAGAATCACAGTTGGTACATTCTTTAAGTCCCAAACCAACAGGGGACAATTTTATTTATTATTTATTTAATTTACTCACGTTATATTTAAGTCTCGAATGCCAAAGTTTGGGAAAATAAACTTTTTAGACTAGGAATCAAAGTGACCCAGTTTGTAACGGAAAGACCAGTCGACGTGTGATGGAATTGGGAAATCTATTTCGTTGATTGGTTACGATTCGAAGAGGGGTCTATGAGGGATTTAGTACTGACAGATATGTAGGCACCCAGTTGATTGAATATGTCGGTAGACTTCAGCTGTAGAACCATCACCAACGAGTTTGTACAAAACTTGGAAGGTACTTGTCAGATTAATTTGTAAATGAATTTGCCTAGTACCTTAATCTATAGTGGGCTTAGTTGAATATTTTTGAGACTAGATAGAAAGTACTAACTCTGTATCAGGTACAACGAACTGCAGCGTACAATTCGTTGTACCTGCCTGTTGTTGTTAGATTTGTATAGCATAGTAGCTTAAGAATATGATAATTGTTATTGATACTTATTGTAAATTTGGCGATGAAAAGAGTAACTATCGAGTTTCTTGCCGGTTCTTCTCGGTAGAAGCTACTTTCCGAATCCGGAGGTAAATTTTAATTTTAATTTGTATGAACTGACTGAGTGCTTATTTGAGCCTACGTAAATAAAGATAATTTCATTTAATTTCATTACCTGTTTTTTCCTGGTTCAAGTACCAAGACTCTCTACATAACATCATGCGCATTATCCCCGAAGGGGTAGGTCAAAGGGGCCGCAAGCCCCCTTAACCACACTAAGCCAAAAATAAAACCGGGCTGGGTCAGATTCCGAAGACAGAAAAAATTCTACTCTCTAAATGTATTTTTCTCTCTATGTAGTAATTATCTATGTATTGCCATTGTACAACTGGTTTACTGTCTCCTGATACGAATATACTCCTAATATATACTCCTGATACATAAAGAACAAATTTGTTATATATCTATTAACACATTAGTTATGAGGATGCATTTGTTTAATAATCATCCTCTAAAAGATTAATCTGCACTAGCAAAAAAAAAAAAACAAATAAATTCGTTTTCAGCATTCACTCAAAAGGTCAATGGCCATACTTAAGACGTTGTTTAAGGAAGTACCAAAATACACCCACGTTATGTGCACGAACTCATGAACCAGTACTTACAGGGAAATCCTTTCATCCCTCACATTAGGCACTGTTCTATAGGAAACATGTTACTGATTAAGGAAAGCTAACGGGGGTTTAATCCGCTAATTCGCAGAATCCCCATTAATATGGGCATGAGACTTTAAATTCATCAACAAAATTACATCCGCTCACTGAAGACGCGATTTGATTTGATCTCGCGCATTATAGGATTAAGGAAAATACTTTACACGAAGAGATGAAAGAAGGCACTTTTAGGAATTTATATCGTTCTCTTTTTTTTTTTAAGACATAGGTAACTGGCCGAAGACGGCCTTTACTACCTACCGGACTAGTTTTAAATTCTCGATTTAAAACGTTTAGGTTAAGAAAAAAGCAATTTGAGTTAGCGTTTTTTACAGTGGAAATGTATTTTCGTGGTGTCAAAATGATATAACCTTAGTTCATTATTATTTATAGGTGCAAGACTTATGGCGTACACAAAGTATTAAAAACTTAGATACAACTTTAGACTTGCAACTACAAACAGTAAAACACCAACAGTAGAAATGGTAAAATATAGATCCACTTAGCATTTATAAAAGAAAAACTATCAAGTTTCTTGGCGTTTTCTCCTCGGTAGAATCTTGAATGCTTTTTGAACCGATTTATATTTATTTGTTTAGACGATTTATAGGTGCTTATTTTAAGCCTACGTAAATAAATAGTTAACCATGCCAATCACAATGCAATGAAATGATTTCATTATGTAGGTATGGTTTATCTATGCATAAATATTACAGTACTTGATTAAGTTACGTAATTTTTGTTCAATTTAAATTTATGTTTGTTATTTTATTCCATTATAATTTACTATATTTCAAACCATCATCAAATTCCTAGCGTTATGTCCCGTGCTTAGAAAAACGGTGTCCGCATAGATCATGATTCAGGATTAAGGGAGTCTGACAATTACTAAGATAGGGAAATCAGACAATTTTTGGACCACAGTTACAAATTATTTTTTTTTGAATTTGCAGGTTTCCCCTCACAGCCTAGACAGTGGTATAAAAACCTACATAGATTTGAAAAATCCATAGGTCTGTGCTCGGGTTTGAACCCGCACTCCTTGGTTTTAAGGCGCATGTTCTCACCATTGAGCTATCAACGCTCATAATTATATTTGCAAAAACATGCTCAAATAAACTGAATTCTATGCGGAGGCCGTCGCACGGAATTTATAAAGTGTAGTAGTTTCAAAGATTTGTTATTAATAAGCTAGCTAAAATCAAAATATTCTAGATACATACTTTACTAACCGTTTAGGAGCACTAACCCAAAAACAAAGAGTTTCATCAATCACGCCCAAGTTCGGTCTAACACCATGAGCACACCAAACGCTTGGCTCCAACATAATGACCGAAGCGTCCAAACAGAACAAAGTTGGCAAGTAGTTAAATCTTGACAACATTCTTCCTAACTGCGAACAAGCAAGTGTCTTGGACAATCGAGGACTTTGTGGTTTAGTGGTTGGCACAATCGATAGCTACCAGCACAAGTCGATTCAAGTCACTATGTCATTATTTGACTGGCCCGTTAGTCGAGTGGTCAGAGACCCTGGCCACAAAAGCAAGGGTTGCGGGTTCGAATCCCGCTAGGGGCAATGTTTCGTACGATGAACATGGACATTTGTACTCGAGTCATGGATGTTTATAAACGTATTTAAGTATGTATATCCGTTCACCTAGTATCCATAGTACAAGCATGAGCTTAGTTTGGAACTAGGGAATTGGTGTGTCAGTCTGAAGAACTTATTATTATTATTTGATACTTTCTTTTGTTAATGCAAATAAAATTCTGCTGAGCTAGTTTCTGCAAACATTTTAAGCAATATCGATCAAATACCATAAAAACTCTTATTCGTCAAGTACGGTAATCATAATAATATTAAAAAGAGGAACGATTTGATTATTTGTTTGTATTGAATAGGCTCCGAAAGTACAGGACTGATTCGAAAAATTCTTTCGCCAAGGAAAAGCTACTTTATCAGCGAGTAACATAGGCTATTATTTATCTCCATTTTCTTACGGAAACAGGAACCACGCGAGCGAACCCGCGGGGTGTTGCTAGTTTTAAATAAGACGTACCTATTCAAACAGATCGTATTCGTTCAATATGAGTAAATAAAAGTCAGTTTAAAAACGCTCGCAGTTATGTATTATGCCGAAGGCTATAACTCGCTCAATTGCTATAATTTCGACGTTGGTTGTTCTTCTTCGGTTCTGGCCGTAGGGTCGCAGTTGTACCTAACACTCCTCCTCGCTTCGCTCGTCATCGTACCTATTATTTTAACTACTATATAACCTGACCTAAACTAAATACTTGCGGCATACTATATAATGACCGCAATATACATTTTGCCTTCGGCATA